>CAJQZJ010000247.1:2175018-2208776 GCA_907164525.1 Lophiomys imhausi | reverse complement strand
GTAGACCCCCCACCATTTCAGGTCTCCCTCCACCAGTTCTTTACTGAGACAGACGCCAGTCACTGCTGGGCTAACATATACAGGTGTTTGGCTTATTTTCTCTTCTGCTGTTTCTGCCATGTCCTGAGATGTTTTTTTCTCAGCAAGGTCATTTGGAAGGTTTTGTTTTCTTGACCAGTTTCCACTGGAATGCAACATTCTGTAACTCATGAAGTTATGCAAGATTATGGGGGTGGTGGAAAGTCTTTTCAAAGGGTTTTTTTTAATCCTGGCAGCAATAAAGTCTGTGGAGAATCTTAGGAGCCCTGAAGGCTATAGCTGAGAGCCTTCGCAGAAACAATACAGGTCCAGTCCCAGCCATGGAGAAGGGAGGAGTCCTAGAGCCCTCATATGTCAAGAAAACAGCAACTTCTGTGTGCAAAGCCTTAAAGCAGATGATCCTGCTTGTTGGATCTACTTCCCAATGTAAAGACAACAGATCCAGTAGAGGGCTGGAGTTGCGCCTGGTGTGGGTGCAAGGAACTGAACTCCAGTCCTTGGTGAGAGTAGTACAAGGTCTTTTTTTTTTTTTTTTTTTTTTTTTTGCGAGACAGGGTTTCTCTGTGTAGCCCCGACTGTCTTGGAACTCTCTCTGTAGACCAGGCTGGCCTTGAACTCACACAGCTCTGCCTACCTCTGCCTCCCAAGTGCTGGGATTAAAGGCAGGTGTGCCACCACACCTGCCAAGTATATGGTCTTTTAAAAAATATTTATTAATTTTACATGGATGAGTGTTTTGCCTGTTTGTATACATATTCACCATGTGCATACAGTGCCTGAGGAGGCCAAAGAGGGCACCAGATCCCCTGGAACTGGAGCCACAGATGGTTGTGAGCCACCATGTGGGTGCTGGGAATTGAACCAGAGTCCTCTGCAAGAACTAGAAGCACTTTTAACTGCTGAGCAATCTGTCTAGCACTTACCCCATATGTTGTTTTGTTTTTTGAGACAAGGTCTGACTATGTAGCCTTGGCTAGCCTGGAACTCACTATGCAGACCAGACTAGCCTTGAACCCACAGAGGTCCTCCTGCCATTGTCTCCCAAGGGCTAGAATTAAAGGTGCGCATCACCAGCCCCAGCTCTTTCTCAGATTTTTAAGAATTTTTAGGTCATTTACTTCTAATTTCTCTTGTTATAATAAAAATGTATTTCCCTTATATTAATTTTATTTGCATTGGTGGTGGTAGTAGTTGTGTGTGTATGTGTGTATGTATGCATGTGCATATGTGTACATGTGTGTGCACATGTGTGTGTGCTACAGTGCTGTATAGAGGTCAGAGGACAACTTTCAGGAGTCAATCCTCTCCTTCCACTGCAGGGTCTAGGAATCCAACTCATGATCAGACTTGGTCAACAAGTGTTTTTTACCCACCAAGCTATCTTGAAGGTCCAAATAAATGTATTTGAAGGGATATAGTTCTTTCAAAGTACAGATTTACCTACATCCTACAGAATTTGACATGTGACTTTTTTGTTGTACATATCTCTGTATCTCATAAGGACCTTTTCACGTAAGTATTGTGCTGGATAGTTTTATGCCAACTTGGCACAAGTTACAGTCATCTTGAGAGGATGACTTAAAATGCCTGTATTGGCTGGGCGTGGTGGTGCATGCCTTTAATCCCAGCACTCAGAAGGCAGAGGCAGGTGGATCTCTGTGAGTTCGAGGCCAGCCTGATCTACAAAGTGAGACCAGGACAACCAGGGCTTGGTACATAGAGAAACCCTGTCTCAAAAAACCAAAAAAAAGAAAAAAAAGTCTGTAGTGATTTTCTTAATTAGTGATCAATAGAGAGGGCCCCGCCCATTGTGGGTGCTGCCATCTTTGGGCTGGTGGTCCTGGGTTCTATAAGAAAGCAGGTTGAGCAAGTCTGGGGAGCAAGCCAGTAAGCAGCAACCCTCCATGGCCTCTGCGTCAGCACCTGCCTCCAGGTTCCTGCCCTGTTTGAGTTCCTGTCCTGACTTCCTGAACACTGATGTGTAAGTGTAAGTCAAACCATTTCCTTCCAGATTGCTTCTTTGGTCCTGTTGTTTCATTGCAGCAATAGTAACTCTAGCTCAGACAAGTATATAATGTACTTTGATCGCATTCCCCTTTCCATTGCCCCCTTCCTGTGGACATGACTTTCCTGGACATGTAACTTTTTTTTTAAGACAGGGTCTTGCTGTCTATTCCTGGCTGGCCTTGAACTCACAGAGATCTGAGGGCTCTGCCCCTCTAGGTCCGGGGTCAGTCACATGTAGCATTTTCGATATGTAACATTTTTACTAGCAGGTTCCCAGTGAGTTATTTCATTTGTGTTTGCCTGAAATCCCTGTTACCAATATTTTGTTAGTTTCTAAACCATGAGGATTCTAAGTGTCCATTTGTTGCAGTGTTGTTACAGAACAGTTTGCAGGACTTTGGCTCTCTGAAATTGATCAGGAATTGCTTTAGTACTGGAGTAAACCACTCAGTTCTGGTCCCATGTGGTTTTGAGAGTTGAATAATCCTTTTAGTATTTGGGATGGAGATTTAAAGACAGAATTTTATTAGTCTTCTGCCTGGCTTTCTTTTCCTCTTTGCTTTCACTGCCTTGTGGCTCAGAGCCAACTGTTGCCTGTTGATAGCTTGTGACATGTACGTGTCCTGTTAATTGGCCCTTTGAGAACTCAAAAAGTCCCAACTTGTAGTAGTGTTTTGATATCCACAATATAGATATTTCCACTGTAGAGAACATCAAGCTGTCAGTGGCTAACAACTGCCTTTCAAATTCTCAAGTACTGTACAGTGGGTCTGCCAACCAGGTAAGACTACTCCACACTATTTAGTGTATTTGTTTGTTTGTTTTGCAGGGTGCATGTGTGCCCCGAGGTCAGAGGACAACTTTAAGGAGTCAGCATTCTCCTTTGACCGTGCGGGTCCAGGGAATAGAACTTTGGTAGCTAGGCTTGGTGGTTAAGTGCCTTTACCCACTGAGTCGTCCGGCTGGCCATATTATTTCTTGACGTTTCTGTTGTATCTTTGTTTTAGCCTTTGACTTTCTTTCTTTTTCTTTCCCTTATTTCCTCTTTGTCTCAGTTACTTTCTAAACGGTCTACCTCTGGGAGATGTGTCAAACTCTTGGAATGAAGGGTGTAATGATACAGTTATTTGAGCGATAGGAACAGAACAAAGCCTTCCAGTTTAAGCATGTTTATATTTCAGTTTGTTTCTGGCGTTCTGTGTGGCGCTGGTTCAGGCCTGTCACAGGCATGAGGGGTCAAGGCTAACTGAGCTTGGAGAGTCCCCACACTGTCCAGCCCTCAGTTCCTTCTCAGTTCCTCTCACCAGGGAGACCTCCCCCCATGGCTGCCACTGAGCGCTGAGCACTGGGGCTGGTTTCAGGGCAGGTGGGGAGTCCTGACTCTGCTCAGTGTTCGCTTTCAGCTCTTGCTTTCTGAATCCTATCCGGAGCTCTCAGTGGCTATCATGGAAGAGAGAGGTTCCTAAACTATCATGTAAATTTCAAAAATAAATAAAAGTACACAAATAAATCAGCAAGGCTAGAAGCAGCTCCAGGCGTTGTGATTTTAGACACCTCACCACAAGCACCCCATTCCAAGGGCACGGAACCATTCAGGACACCTTGAATCCACGTGCTCAGCCTTCCATCTTGCTCATGGTTCGGTTTCAGATGCCTGCTCATTTAGTTGTTTATTAGCAACATGGCGCTGAGCACTGGAGATGCAACCCACCTCAGGGTCACCGGGCCTTCATTTGACAGGAGGGTGAAGGGAATGGTTGGCTCTGCCTCAGGACATGCAAAGATGGGACCTGGGAGCCTTATTTAACACGGTTACAGGTCACTTGTGACAGCTGCCTGTCAAAGGACAATGGTTTTGTTCCCTCATCTGTGAGCCCCAGAGTGAAACCTTATCTTCCTGTTTTGAGCTTTACCTCTGAGCTGCATCCACCAGTCCTGTGAGAATTTTTATGGTTTGCATTATTCTAAAGTTATTTATTTTGTGTGCATGTGGAGGTCAGAGGTCAGCAACAGGTGGCAGCCTCAGTCCCTTCCTCCTTTACCCTGTTTGGGACAGGGTCTCTCACTGAACCTGGGGCTCATTGATTGGTTGGCGGTTGAGTTCCAGCAGTTTGTGTTTCTGCCTCCCTGGCACTGAGGTGCCAGGCAGGTGCACCGTGCTTGGCTTTTGTGTGGGTGCTGGGAATCTGGTCCCAAGATTTTGTGCACAACCAGCCTTTTATTGACTGAGCCATCTTCTCAGCACCAGATCTACAATATTAAAATAACCATCCTGGGGCTGGAGAGATGGTTCACTAGTTAAGTGCCTAGCTGTTCTTGCAGAGGAGCCAGGTTCAATTCTCAGCACCCACAGGGCAGCTCACAACCAGACTCCAGTTCCAGAGTCTTTGATGCCCTTGTTCTAGCATCTACAGCGACCTGCACACATTCATGCAGGAAAAAAAAATCAATACACATACAATAAAAGTAAATAAATCTCAGTATACCAGTGACCTCTCATATATATGAGACTTTTTCTTCTAGGGTACTCTGCTTTCTTTCTCTGGGGAAGATGTTTTAGCTTTGGGGTAAAGAATGATAAGGTGTGAAATGTATTGTGAAGCTCCACAGCTTCTGTTTTGATTTCCAGTTCTAACTGTATAGAAGTTCATTGAGTTGTGTAGAATTTGGAAATGGTTAATTTTGGTGTGGATGCTTTATTTATTTATGTTTTATTTATTTTTATTTGCAAAAGTTTTTAATAATGAAGTCTACTTTAAAAAAAATGAAAAGTACGAGTTGATATCTGGGTCAGGGGGAACCTTCCTTCCCAACACTGTTTCCCTCTGACCCCCATCTTCTGTCCATCACACCAGCTTTTGGTTCCAGAAAGTGTATTACAAGCGAGGAAGGGAAGTCTGGGGACGAGTCACTCATCATAGAATTTTGGCAGTTCATCTCCCAGGATCACTCGATGGTCCACGCCAGCAGCTGTGATGGTGGCCAGATAGATGACTCCCCCACTGGAGCCATCGCGGTTCATGGCCAGGGCAATGGCTGCAGAGGATTCACGTTGGAGAGAGGAGCAGAAAATGGCTTAGCCTAAACACTCCTTTCCTTCCCTTTCCGACTATATGTCACTTTCCCCTCGGAATGCATCGTTCAGAGGCATCTTCAGCAATATCTGCAAACCCGCGCCTGCCCACAACCCTGCTGTAAATGCTCCCCACCATGATCTACTTCAATTTACCTATGGGTTAGCACACAGTGTCCAAATCCTTGAATGCCGAACAATCAAGTTTGTGTGTGCTGGCTGAGGGGTGGTGCTGGGGTGCACTAGCCTGTGCACATTGGTTACCATAGTGATCATCTGTGATTTGCTTAAGACAGTCCTGACCCATCCCTACTGCCCTAGCATTTGTCTTGTTCCCTTTCACTCTCAAATGTTTCCCAGTTTCAAAAGATGGAGATGGACAGACGGCTCAGTGGTTAAGAGCACCTATTGTTCCTACAGAGTTTGGTTCCCAGCACCCACATCGGGTGACCCACAACCACCTGTACCTCCAGCTCCAGAGGATCCAGCACCCCCTCCTGGCTTCCAATACACATGCACAAATCCACACACAGACAACACACTCATGGACATATACAAAATTAGAAGTAATTTTTTTAAGCTTAGACATGGAATGGCCACCCATTCCATGAAAATTTATTCCTTTTCTTATTCTTCATGATGCTTTCTTTTCATATCCATGAACACTCCCCAAGTCACCTCTCACTTGGCTACTTACCATCTGTGGTGAAACGCCGGCACTCCTTGGGGGTCATGCCTGGCTTATAAGCTGCGTCTACATAACCGTAAATGTAGGCACTGCCAGAACCACCAATGG
This sequence comes from Lophiomys imhausi, assembly GCA_907164525.1. Classification (NCBI taxonomy): domain Eukaryota; kingdom Metazoa; phylum Chordata; class Mammalia; order Rodentia; family Muridae; genus Lophiomys; species Lophiomys imhausi. Next base: position 2,202,861 of record CAJQZJ010000247.1, on the reverse strand, counting down.
CGAAGGGCTGTCGAATTAGCATCCCTCCCATGGTTCCATACACCTAGAGAGACGTTCCCTCAGGTCAGGGTCAAGGATGGCCCCACAGCTTCCTCCACTGAGATGAGCAACAAACGTGAAGACCTGGGATCCCCACACTTGAACCTGTAATAAGCTTTTACTATTTATTTTTGTTTGTTTTGAAACAGGGTCTCACTGTGTAGCCCTGGTGGCCTGGAACTCTCTCTACAGATCAGGTTCCTCAACTCAGAGATCCTCGGGCCCCTGCCTCTCGAGGACTGAGACCGACAGCGTGTACCACCACACCTGGCCCGTAGTATGCTTTCAAAGGAACTGTCTTTGGACAACATTGCTAGAATGATGTGTGACTTTAATCTCTCTGAAGAGAGGAGCAGGGAACCTTGAGACCTGGAAGGGTCACACTTACCTGCCCACCCTCACGTTGGTCCCAACCAGCTACCATGAGATGTGCTGACAAGTCCTCCCGGTACTTGTAGGTGATATTCTTGACTACGTTTGCAGCAGCCAGAACAAGGGGTGGCTCCTCCAGTTCCAACCTGAAGGGGATGTTGGGAGTAAGGGTCAGCACAGAGTCCCAAGGCCCACCCTCCGCACTACCATCACCCTCTCTGCCAAGTCACACTTGAACCCATAGCTCTCAGAAGACTGCAGCTTCCTTCCCATGTGCCCAGGGGAGAGGAAGCCCCACACCACCCCTGAGAGGCCTTTCATCCTTCTTTTTTCTTGGCTCCACCTTCCTACTCCCAATGATAAACCCCTCCTTTGACTCTAAGGGCCCTGCCCTTATGGGTAAAACCAGATAATAAGTCTTGGGTCGGTCCCAGCGACCTTGATTTCTCATATGGCAACTGGCTGATATCAGGGGTGGGCCAAACTGTTTTCTTCTTCCTGATTTCCCATATCAGGGCAGTGATGTACACTTTTCAGGTTGTCACAGGGGACACAGAGTTGCTACTGTGACTTCTTCTACACAGATGCAGCACAGTGGCTCCCAGACACTCCAGTGTGAGCTCAAAGCTGGGGAGTTTTAGTGGGAGGGGAGGCAGGTTCCCCGGGTCTTTGTACCCGTGCAGCTCCAGCTGGTAGGTGGCCATGTCAGCTATGGCTTGGGCATCAGCAGCAGAACCAGAGAGGGCACAGTAGATACGCTGGTGCAGAGGGGAGAGCTTGTCAAACACCCGGTTCACCACGGCTGCTCTGTCAGGAAGGAGCCAAACATTCAATGTTTGAAATTCAGTATAGAAACAGGTCTTGCCACTTGGTTTTAAAGGAGAGAGAACAGCAAGACTTGCAATGCTTGGATTAAAGCAGGAAGCCAAAAGACATTATCTCAGATAAGCAAGTCACTGCACTAACCGAAGTTAGATGCGCTGGGCTGGAGGCGTAGCCCAGGTGCTAGAGTGCTTGCCTGGCATGCACAGAGCCAGGCAAGCACGAGGTGGCATGGTGGTACGTATTTGAACTCTTAGCACTCAGAGTGTGGAGGCAGGAGGATCAGGAGTTTAAGGCCAGCCTTGACTCCATAGTAAGTTTGAGGCTAACCTGGGCTACAGGAGAGACTCTAATTTAGAGTCTCCAAATACTAGAGTTTTAAAGACTTATCTTTTATAACAAAGCAACAACAACAACAACAACAAAAAATACCTAGTTAAGAAAAATGTGCCTCCAAGTCAGGCGGTGGTGGCCCATGCCATTAATCCAGCACTTGGGAGGCAGAGGCAGGTGGATCTCTGTGAGTTCAAGGCCAGCCTGGTCTACAGAGTAAATTCCAGGACAGCCAGGGGCTGTTACACAGAGAAACTTTGTCTGGAAAAACAAACAAACAAACAAAAACCAGGATAAAACAAAAAAGTGAAAAAAGAGGAAAACCCTGCCTCTCTTCAGCATTTCTTTGCTATGAGTCACCTTGAGGGGCTATGGTAGTTCTAAGGAACATGGTATAAAGAGCACTGATAAAATCCCAGTCTCACTGGTGTGTGAAAAAACTGGCCAGGAGGGGAGACCAGGCAAACAGTTCACGATCTGGCAAATGAGATGTCTACTTGACAAACCATCACTATTATCCTAACAGCAGACAGCAGAGCCCCTCTACAACAAACCCTTGCCCCTCTGAGACACTATTTCTTTACGTCTATCAAGCTACAAAACATTTGCACCTGCAGATCCTTGGACATGAATTCAGAGGCCAAAACACCTACCCAGGTCATTGCATTATGATACCTTCTGGAAAGTTCAGCTCTATTTCCTGGAAGGTCACCCTACTTGTTCAGAAGAGGGTAAAGAAAATGTGCACATAGGGCCATCAGCATGTGCTCAACACACAGGGCTTAATGACACTCACCCTGCTGACACCCGGGAGTCAGAACCCACCACAACACCCCCGTCAAACTCCACTGCCATGATGGTTGTCTGCAGAGACACAGAGTATGAAAGTCAGAGCAAGAAGGGTCGTGACCCTTCCCCTAAAGGAAGAGGAAATGTTGTCTGTTGCAGGAGGTGGACTGACCCAGGTCACACAGTCCTTCAGGCTTGAGCTTCCCTCTGTTTTGGGGACTCTCACAGCTTGGCTGTTGCAAGGCAGAGAAAAGAATCATCTCACCAAGCCCTGGCTTCCCTGGGGGTAATCTTTCCCACTCTGAAAAGAAGAATGGGTTCCTAGAGGCAGAAGTCTGAGACAGGAGAGCAGGACAAGAGGAAGCCCATCGAACTGTCTCGGCTGCTTGCCCAGTGTGCACCACACAGGTGAACTGTGTGAACTGTGACCGAAGGCCAGGTCTTCTCTGCAGGGATCCCCCACCTGCACCCTTACTTAATCAGAAGGTAAGTCTTAGGGTCACTGAGCAAGGGACACAGAAAAGATCAGTGGGTAATATGGCCAGGAGTCGAGGCAGGACTCATAGAGCACAAGGGAAGTCTCTGCAGCCAGAGACTGCAGAAAACTACTGTTGGACAGTAGTTTTCCAGGCCAAGAAAATAATTAAGGCAAAGTGAAGGAGGGTAAAGACATGTCTACTTCCCCACACCCTCTGAGCTGGAAGGCACCTTAGAGACCCTCGGTTGCACTCAGAAAACGGACTTATGGGAACGAATGAGTTTTCTAAGCTCACTCGAGTCTCATTCTGAACTCTTGATTGATTTGACTTCTACGTCTCATGGCTCCATGGCAGCTAGGGGAGACTTTCCAACTTTTCTGTCCACTACACACCTCGCTCTAATATCCCAGGACCCTGCACTTGGGTGTGCTTTCTGACGTACTGACCACAAATAAAAGGCCAGAAATGGCCACTCCGTTCTCGAGGCTGCTCTCCCACACCACGCTAAGAGTGTGGTTGGTGGCTTTTAGAGAGTAGAAACTAGCTTCCTCCCCAGCTCCTAGGCCTGGGCAAAGTTCTCGGGCAAGCATGGGAGTGAGGGAAGGAGGGAGCAGGGCAGGGCAGCACCACGAAGGACCACCTATTATCTCCCCACCTCCCCATCACCCCCCCCAACCGCTGCACCACAGAGCTTGTCCTCGATCAGGGGATCAGGGTGGAGGTTGTCAAGGCCAGGTTAAGTAAAGATCTGTGTGATGTGTAGGTTCTTCGCAAGGAGTCTTCATATCACCTTCGCATGGGACATTTTCTCAGCACTCTTTGCAGGGCCCCCCCCAAGACCCTCACTTGATTTAACCAGTAGCCCCCATTGCACAGACCAGAGCGAAAGCGAAAGCGCTTCAGAGCAACTTCCCTTAGGCGCTTCCAGCTCAAGCCAAAGTACGCACCTTCACACCAGCTCCGCATGCGGGTCCCTCCACAGACCCCCGGATACCACACTTCTGAGCCCCGATACCCTATGTTCGCTGTGGAGCGCAAGCGCTGGGTGCTACAAGCTTCCTAAGTCTCTCAGTCTCTTGGTTCACGTCCCAGAGCTTTAGGGTTCCCTGGTCAGCCCACCCGCTGACTTTCACCCCGAGACCCATTACCCCGGTGTGGACTTCTCCCGTCCGGAACAAGCCGGCGGTAGGCGCTCCTGCCCGCAGCATCCTAGCAGAGCGGAGCGCGGCTTTCCAATCAGTCGCCGCTCGCGGGGCTCGCAGCTTGCAGCCCGCGGGCCCCGCCCCAGCACCGCACAAGGGGCGGGCTGTTCTACTAGGCACTTGGCGCCCCGAGCCAACCCGAGCCGGGCAGATCTGCCCAGAGACAAGTGACGTCAGAAGGTCCCGCCCCGAAGCTGGGGTGGGGTCTGGGGTGGGAAAATTCAAGCTAGCCCGGGAAGAAGCCTGGGGAAGGAGAAGCGATTGGGGTTGATGGAGAAAAACATGGGAATGCCAGACCGCTAGCCAGGACTTCAGCGCTGACTTCAGCAGGAGCGTCTAGAACGGCCTGGGCAGGCCAGTCTCAGAAGGGGCGTGTCTAGTGATTCGGAGGGAGCTTTCGGTTTCTTCTTCCCTTAAACGCCTGCACTTCCTGTCATCAGCGCCAGCAGCTCCGAGGGTTCCCGGGACTTTCCGCGCACGCCGTCGGGCCCGCCCTTCTTCCCTCCCCACGGAGACTCCTTGTGCTGCGGGGACGCCGACAGTCCCAGGCTGGGACCAGACCCTGGACAGCGCGCGCTCCATGGCTGCGCTCGCCTGGCTGGCGGCCGCGCTGCTGCTGCTGGTGGACTGGCTGCTGCTGCGGCCAGGGCTCCCGGGAATCTTCTCCCTGCTGGTCCCGGATGCGCCGCTGCTCCGGGTCTGGGCGGTGGGCTTGAGCCGCTGGGCCGTCCTGGGGCTAGGGGTCCGCGGGGTTCTCGGGGTCACCGCGGGAGGCCACGGCTGGTTGGCTGCTTTGCGGCCGTTGGCGGCGGCGCTGGGTTTGGCTCAGCCTGGACTTGCCTTGTTCCGAGAGCTTGCCTCCTGGGGAGCGCTCCGGGAGGGCGACAAAGCTGGATTACTGAACTGGAGCAGTCGCCCCGACGCCTTCGTTCTCGGTTATGTGGCCGCATTGCCCGCAGTCGCCCTGTGGCACAAGTTGGGGAGCCTCTGGGCGCCCAGCGGCCACAGGGGCGCTGCAGACATGGTGCGTCGGCTGCTGGGCTTCCTGGGCTCCGAGAAGCGGCGCCTCCACCTGGTTCTGATTCTCTTGGTCTTCTCCTGCCTTGGTAAGGGCGAAAGAGCAGGCCACAGGGGACAGGGCAGAAATCCAGGGTAATGGGCAGAAAGGAAGGGTAAAGTGGTCCTGGCAAGTGCCCAAACCTAAGGAGGCAACTTAGGAGGTCCTTACAAAGGTGTTGGGGGTGGGGACTTCCTGGGAGAAGACCTTCACACCACAGCCCTAGTGTGAGGCTTTTCTCCACACCACCATCTTTGCCTTCTTTTCTTTTCCTTTCTGAGATAGGGTCTTTCTATGTAAACCTGGATGTTCTGGAACTCACTATGTAGCCCAGGCTACATACCCAGAGACATTTGCCAGCCTCTGCCTCTCAATGCTGGGATTAAAGGCAGCGCCACCACCGCCCTGCTAACCATCATCTTTCTTAAGTAGCCCTTGAAAAGCTTGGTGTAGCCGGGCAGTGGTGGCGCACGCCTTTAATCCCAGCACTTGGGAGGCAGAGGCAGGCGGATCTTTGTGAGTTCGAGGCCAGCCTGGTCTACAAAGCGAGTCCAGGACAGCCAGAGATATTCAGAGAAACCCTGTCTCGAAAAACCAAAAAAAAAAAAAAAGAAAGAAAAGAAAAGAAAAGCTTGGTGTAGCTGAACAAGCTTGGGTCCGTGATGTCTGCTCCTGCTTTCTGGACAGCGGTGAAGGGAGAGGGACAGGAGGAGACCCAGTGATGTGCTCACATGTGACTGAGGTATCTCTCCTCTCTCCCCAGGGGAAATGGCCATTCCCTTCTTCACAGGCCGCATCACTGACTGGATTCTTGAGGATAAGACGGCTCCTAGCTTCGTGCGCAACATATGGCTCATGTCCATTCTCACCATAGCCAGGTGTGGAGGACGGGAAGGGGGGTCCTCGGAGCAGAGGGGGCCGCATGCTGGGACTTGTTTAAGTACACTTCAGCAGGGATCTGGGGCTCTGACTCAGGAAGGGGCACAGCTGACCCTCCTTTCTCTCAACTCTCTAGTACAGTGCTGGAGTTTACCAGCGATGGACTCTACAACATCACCATGGGCCACATGCACAGCCGTTTGCACGGAGAGGTGTTCAAGGCTGTCCTTCGCCAGGAGACAGGGTTTTTCCTGCAGAACCCAGCAGGTCTCTTATGAAACCTTTTCTTTCCTCTTTAATTAATTAATTTATTTGCTCTACATCCTGATCACAGCCCCCTCCCTCCTCTCCTCCCAGTCCCACCCTCCTCCCCCACTTCCCCTCCCCTTCTTCTCAGAGAAGGGGAGCACCCCAACCTGCCCCAGCACTTTAAGTCACATCAGGACTAAGCCTCTTCCACTGAGGCCACACAAGGCAGCCCAGCTAGGGGAAAGTGATCCAAAAGCAGGCAACAGAGTTCATGTCAGAGACAGCCCCCACTCCAATTGCTAGGGGACCCACATGAAGAGTAAGCCCCATAAGTGTAGGGCAAAGGTCCAGTCCATGCACGCTCTTTGGTTGGTGGTTCAGTCTCTTTGAGCCCCCATGGGCCGAGGTTAGTTGACTCTGTTGGTCTTCTTGTAGAGTTCTTGTCCACTCCTCTTGTCTGTTCTTTTCACTTGTATATAAAATCTGTGTATCTCCCCCCATTTTTATAAGCATGTACGCACACATGCCCAGGTTGGATACTCAGCACCATATAACGGGGTGTGGTAATCCCAGCACTTAGGAGATACAGGCAGGAGCTAGAGGTTGAAGTTCAAAATCATTCAGCTACATAGCCAATATGAGGCCAGACTAGGCTACAGGAGATCCTGTCTCAAAATCCAGGGCTTCCTGTATGTCCACCAACTCAACAACTTCTTCCCAAGCCTTCTTATTCATGGTGTATCTCAATGTAGCAAAAACATTGTCCTCTTTACTCTAAGAAAAATAGTATTTGTGTCCAAAATTCCCCATGGATAGAAATGGCAGATTTACAGCAACCCTGGAAAGCCGGAGACCCTCAATTCCAACTGCTTCATTTAAAAAGGAGGAAACTAGACACTGAAACCTGCAAAGGCAGACACAGTGGGTTAGACCCTAGGGTCTCCATTTCCTAATGGACCCTGGGCTGCTTTCCTGGCTGCAACCTCCCTTCTCTCCACTGCTGCTGGGTGATCAGGAGCAGGACACAGACAGGGTATACATGATCTTTGAGAAGCTGAAAGTTTTCACGGAACTGGAAATTCATATTACATTAATTTTTCGTGAGACAGGGTCTCACTGTGTAGCCTTGGCTGGCCTGGAATTCACTATGTAGGCCAGGCTGGCCTTGACTGCCTTTGTCTCTGTCCCAAGAGTGTTGGAATCAAAGATGTATGACACCACACCCTGCTACAACTCCTTTTTAGGCAAATGCAGACCTACCAGATCTTTCCTTCCTCTTCCCCAGCGTTGACATTCCTGCACCTCCCAAGCCTTCTAGCTGCAGCCTCCTCAGGATGCTGTGCTGACATGGCCACCCTGGGCCCCTGTCTGATTGTTAGCTCCTCTGTGAACCCTTCGCTCACCACTCACCGTCTCTCTTGTCCTCAATCTGGCAGGTTCCATCACATCCCGGGTAACTGAGGACACATCCAAGGTGTGCGAGTCTATTAGTGACAAGCTGAGCCTGCTGATGTGGTACCTGGGGCGAGGCCTGTGTCTCCTGGCATTCATGTGTTGGGGGTCACTGAACCTGACTTTGGTCACCCTAGTCATCCTGCCCCTGCTTTTCCTACTGCCTAGGAATATGGGGAAAGTGTACCAGGTACGTTCTGGGTATCCTCAGCTCCTAAACTCAGTTTCTCCTAGACTACTTTCTGTGTGACTCTCCACTCCTCCATCATCCCGAGCCCCTGTCCTCTGGCCCCACACTGCCCTGCATCTGCATCCATGTCCTCTGCCTTCTTGTCTCACTTCGGGCCACAATCTTTCCTTATGAAAAGGATCCCAGGCTGGAGGGACAGCTCAGGGCTAAGAGTGCTGGCTGCTCCTCCAGAGGACCTGAGTTCGGGTCCCAGCACACACCAGGCAGTTCACACTGGTCTGCAGCTCCAACTTCAGGGATCTGACACCCTATTCTGGTCTCCATGGATGCCTAAACATATATATGTATATATACATGTATATGTGTGGTACACACATAGTCATAATAAAATAAATATTGCAAAAACTGAATTCACTTCCTCTATACATCTTCCACCTAGAATTGTGGCTGTAGACTTTTCTCTTCCCCTGTCCCTCTGACTCTTGACATTACTCTCCATGTAGGTAACCTAGGTGTCAGCATTCTTTCTCATTTGCACACCCTGTGTGATGTCTCCGGCCCTTGTCTCCCAACAGTCACTGGCAGTGAAGGTGCAGGAGTCTTTAGCAAAGTCCACACAGGTGGCCATCGAGGCCCTCTCAGCAATGCCTACCGTCCGGAGCTTTGCCAACGAGGAGGGAGAGGCCCAGAAGTTCAAGCAGAAGTTGGAAGAGATGAAGACACTAAACAAAAAAGAGGCCCTGGCTTATGTAGCTCAAGCCTGGACCACAAGTGTGAGTACCAGGAGACAAATGTCCACTCCTTTGTGTGAACATGCCTTGATTTTACTGTTTCCCAACCCTCCTTCTGTTCCTCCTCTGGTGGGAAGTGACTGGCTCAGGGTTTTCAGTCACTCTACCCTCTCTCCTTAATTCCATCCATGCTTTGTGGTGCTACGACGTGTCCTTCCACAGCGACAAAGTCCACTGGGCCTGTATGTTAGAGAGATGCCATTCTCCCAGCCATTCCTTTGCCTCTCAGAAAGCCACACATCCCTTCACTGTGCGTTCTTCATGCCAACACTGTGTTGGGGAGCCAGTGGGTGCCACGAGAAGTGCCTGAGGCCAGTGACCAGGGGCATCTGTGGTAACGACATACAGAGAGCTAAAGTGGTAACCAGAGGTTCCGGGCTGGATTCTGCCATCCACACGTTTTGTAACCAGCACTGGTTACCTTTTTCTGAGGTCATTTCCCTATTTTGAAAAATGATGTGGATGCTTTATATCTGTAATCCCAGTACTCAGGCTGAGGCTTGAGGATTGCTGTGAGTTTCCAGCCATCATGGGCTATGATGTGAGAGTTGCCTCAGTAAAAGGTGTGAGGGAGTGAGATGGCCCAGGAGGTAAGGGTGCCCACTGCCGAGTCTGATGACCAAAGTCCCATCCATCTCTGATGCCCATGTGGTGGAAGGAGAGAGCTGGCTCCTGGAAGTTGACCTCTCACCTCCACAGGGTGCTCCGAAGTGCCTACTCATATACAAAAAATAACAAACCAGTAAATAAATAATTGTAATAAAAAGGTAATTACAAAATCCAAAACAGTAGCAGAAAGGCATAATATGACCTCCTTTACGGAGGATCTTGATCCAGAGAGAACTGGCTGTCTGACAATGGGTTTACCTTCTGTGGTACTTATGGGGTGGAGGTGGCTCGACCGTTAATGACACAGACTGCTCTTCCAGGTGACCAGCACCTGTGTTGGGCATCTCACAACTGCCTGCGGCTGTAGCTCCAGGGGTTCTGACACCTTCTTCTGGCCTGCATGGGGATCTACACTCATGGGTACATACCCGTAGACACACACACACACACACACACACACACACACACACACACACACACATATAACTTAAAGTTATAAAAATAAATCTCCTTTTAAAAAAGAGTCAAATGTTCTTCAAACAAGGAGCTGGTGCTGATGGTGATGAAGACATGAGGAGATGAGGTCATGGAGGACTCCCCGAGCTGAGTTTGGGTCTGACCTTTGACCCCTTTCTCCCTGTCTCTCATGTGTGGGAGAAAGGACTTTACCTGTGATGATCACAGCATGTTTTATCCCATGGTTTCCCTGTAGATCTCGGGAATGCTGCTGAAGGTGGGGATTCTGTACGTCGGGGGGCAGCTGGTGATGAGGGGAGCTGTCAGCAGTGGGAGCCTTGTTTCCTTCGTTCTCTACCAGCTTCAGTTCACCCACGCTGTTGAGGTGAGCCCTGCCTCCTGCCATCTGCCAGCCCATTGCCACCTGTGCTGCGTTGTCCGTTCTCTGTCTGTTCCCATCACTGAATGGTGCCAAGCAGGCTAGACTGCCCACCTGCTTTCACTGTCCACCCTGCCCTCGACGATGCAGGTCCTGCTCTCCATGTATCCCTCGATGCAGAAGGCTGTGGGGTCCTCAGAGAAAATATTCGAATACCTGGACCAGACTCCTTGTTCTTCACTCTGTGGCTCGTTGGCACCCTTAAACATGGAAGGCCGTGTTGAGTTCCAAGATGTCTCCTTTGCCTACCCAAACCATCCCAATGACCAGGTGCTTAAGGTACTGCCCACCAATCCAAGAATCCCACCTTCCCCACCCTTGCCTCTTCTGACTTCTTACCAGCGGCCCAGGCCTTTCCTAACTCTCAGAGGTGACGATGAGAACCATGTTTGTAAATCACCCCAACCAAAGAACCGGCTTGGTCTTCTAATGTCATGGGGAAAAGAGGAGGCCTCTGGGGGCAGGGAGGACTCAGTGGCTAAGAGCATGTGCTGCTTTTGTGGAGGACCCCAGTTCAGTTCCCAGCGCTCACGTGGTGGCTCACAACCGCCTGCTCCAGTTCCCCAGTTCCAGATCCAGAGGGATCCTATACCCACTTTTGTTGTCTTCTGTGGGCACAAGGCTTGAACATGGCATGCATACATGCTGGCAAAATGGTCTTACACATAAAATTAAAATAAATGAATCTAAAAAAAAATTTTTTTAAAGATAAAGCTCCTACAACAAAGGCGTTAGCTTGGCTCCATGTGATTCCAGCCAGCGTTTGTGATGCAGAATATGATTTCTGCTCCTGGAGGGGACGATCGACCTCCACCTCCAGTTTTGCTTCTTGCCCGGTTCCCTTGCCCCAACCTCCCTTTCTTCTCCTTCAGAGGCTTCATTTCAGAAGTCCATGCATACAGATGGTAGGGATTACCATATGTATATTCTGTTTTCCTCTGGGAAACACCACCTGCAGTGACGGCCTCCCAATGAGGTGATTTGTTATGTATTCTAAATGTTAATTAATTTGCTCTCAGAGGTCTGCACCCAAGTGATGCTGTGTTACCTTGCTTGATTACCATTGTCTCTGATTGGCTTGAATAAAATGCTGGAGCTTGGATTGGGTGGAAGAGAGGTAGGAGGAGGGAAAAGTTTGGTGGGCTTTTGGAATAGGGGGGGTCAAGGAAGGAGAAGCCAAAGGGAGGAAGGAGAGAGACGCCATGGGTTAGAGAGAAGAGCATCATTCAGTATGGCCTGGAACATCGGCATAGCATGGAGAATAACAGCCCAAGGGGACGTATGTATAATATGGGGTTTTATTTGGGGAATAGCATTAAAAGCTAGTGTAGATGAGCCGGGCGGTGGTGGCGCATGCCTTTAATCCCAGCACTTGGGAGGCAGAGGCAGGCGGATCTCTGTGAGTTCGAGGCCAGCCTGGTCTACAAAGCGAGTCCAGGACAGCCAGGGCTACACAGAGAAACCCTGTCTCAAAAAACCAAAAAAAAAAAAAAAAAAAAAAAAAAAAAAGCTAGTGTAGATGGACTAAGATTGGACAGTCCAGGCAAAAGCTTGATAAAATCCATCAGGTATCTATCTGTGGATTGTTCATAAGTGGGCTAAGGGATAACTCCGTCATCCTAATAATCTTATTAACCAATTATAAGTAATAATATTTTTTACGTCATATGGCCTAATAATCTTAAGTATCAATTATAAACATTATTATTTCACACAACAGGCTACAGCCTAAAGGCCTCCAAATCCTTTTACTATGTGCTTCTCTGGCCTCCAGGGCCTGACATTTACACTGCATCCTGGAAAGGTGACAGTGTTGGTGGGACCCAATGGGTCAGGGAAGAGCACCGTGGCCGCCCTGCTGCAGAACCTGTACCAGCCCACTGGGGGCCAGCTGCTGCTGGATGGAGAGCCGCTGGCCCAGTATGATCACCACTACCTGCACACTCAGGTGAGCAAGTGGGAAGTGTGGAGAAGGGGCAGAGATAAAGTCAGGAGAGTACTCTCAGTGTAAATGCTTGGAGAGAGTTCAGGGAAGCAGGCAACCATGGCAGAGTGTGTGTTGTGTGCAGGACACATGACCGCAGGGTGTGCACTTGATTGTGAGTCTTCAGTCCCTAGACAGTGACACTTCTGTGTTTCATTGTGATTCTTCACACTTCACCCCAGGTAGCCGCAGTGGGACAAGAGCCACTGCTATTTGGAAGAAGTTTTCGAGAAAATATTGCCTATGGCCTGATCCAGAAACCAACCATGGAGGAAATCACAGCTGTGGCCATGGAGTCCGGAGCCCATGATTTCATCTCTGGACTCCCTCGGGGCTATGACACAGGTATCCGCATCTCCCTCCAGACTCTGGCTCTCCTACCTTCATCGTTCAATCCTGTCCTTTGGATGTCAGCTTGTAGTTGAAACTCCTGTTTCTGTGATTCACATCCTCAGGACTCCATCCACCTTCCCAGAGCCTCCCTTCCAGCTGCCTCTGTCAGTCCTGTGTGTGTGTGTGTGTGTGTGTGTGTGTGGTGTGTGAGTGTGTGCGTGATGTGTGAGTATGTGGTGCACATGAGTGTGTGTGGTGTGTGTGTGAGTGTGGATGTGTATGAACATGTGTGAGTGTGTATGTGTGTGAGCATGTATGTGTGAGTATGTATGTGTGTATGTATGTGTGTGTAATGCATGTGCATGATGTGTATGTGTGTGTGTTCAACTATCTAAATCTCAGTTGGACTCTGGTCTTTGCAGAGGTAGGTGAGACTGGGAACCAGCTGTCAGGAGGTCAGCGACAGGCAGTGGCCTTGGCCCGAGCCTTGATCAGGAAGCCACGCCTGCTTATTTTGGACGATGCCACCAGTGCCCTGGATGCCAGCAACCAGCTGCGGGTGAGGCTCTTGTTCTCCTTCTTTTCTTTTCTTTATGGTCTTGGCTGGCCTGGAACTCACTTTGGAGACTATCCTGGCCTCAGATCCATTGCAATCTTCCTGTTGCTACCTCTGCAAGGGTGGGCTGCCCTGCTCTGTCATCTTCCTTTTTTTTTTTTTTTTTTTTTTTGGTTTTTCGAGACAGAGTTTCTCTGAATATCTCTGGCTGTCCTGGACTCGCTTTGTAGACCAGGCTGGCCTCGAACTCACAAAGATCCGCCTGCCTCTGCCTCCCAAGTGCTGGGATTAAAGGCGTGCGCCACCACCGCCCGGCTCTGTCATCTTCCTAAGGTCTCATTCCCATGGGATCTTGCTTCTGCTACTCATTCTGTTACTCCAGACAACATAACTGTTCAAACCTCTCCCTGGAATTTTTGGTTCCCATTAGCTTTTCTCCAGGACACCCGGAACCAGCGAGCAGAGCGTCTGGCCTAACGGTGTCTATGTGGGCTAAGCTTGCGTCTGTCCTAACGGTGTCTATGTGGGCTAAGCTTGCGTTGTGTCCTAGACATGCTATCCCATCCTTTGTACTAATTTGTCCACCGGGAATCCTTTGCTGTGCTTATTCTGTGGATGACAAAATAGAGGCTAAGCAAGGTTGATTAACCTTCTAAAAGTCACACAGCTACTGAGCAGGGGAGCCTGGATCCAAATCCAAGTCATCAGAATTTTCACGTTCTTTGTTACTAAGTTAAACTAAAATTTTTCTGTTTTAGATTTATTTATTTTATGTGAATGAGTATTTTGCCTGAATGTATGTCTGTGTGTTACATATATGCATAGTGCCCCTGAAAGTCAGAAGAGGGTGTTGGATCCCTTGGAAGTGGAGTTATGGATGGTTCTGAGCCATCGTGTGGGTGCTGGGAATTAAACTTGGGTCCCCTGGAAGAGCAGCTAGTGCTCTTAACCACTGAGCCATCTCTCCAGCCTCTGTGTTAAATTTCTTTAAATTGAATATAAGAATTCTCAGTTTATTAGTGGGTTATTTAAAAAGATGTATGCAGTAGAAAGGGTCCTGGGAGGGGGGAAAGGAGGGAAATGGGAGGTGGTATGATCATATTTCATTGTATACCTGTATGGAATTCTCAAAGCACAAATAATATATATTCTTGAATGTAAAAAAAATTCCCACATATTAAGGCTTGGGAGAGGCAACCCTAGCCTTAGTGACTTGGTATGCCATGTTTGGTTGCTCTCCCTGGGAGGCCTGCTTTTTTTCTGAAGGGAAATGGAGGAAGAATGGATGGGTGGAGAGGAAGGACTGGGAGGAGAGGAGGGAGGGAAAATGCGGCTGGGATGTAATATATGGGAGAAGAGTAAATTTATTTTTAAAAAATTTTCCCAGCTTATGGGTAGAGATGAGAAACTGGGGCTGGAGAGATGGCTCAGCCGTTAAAGGCTAGGCTCACAACCAAAAATAGATGACAAACTGTTCAGTCCTCTCCTGTTTGTGCTGGTTTGTGCTGTTCTCCCTCTGTACCACCTCTTGTGAAGAGGCCTTAACCAAACATAGGTTTGGAGAGGAGCTCCCAGCCAGGACAACTCAGCATCCTTGGGAAGTGACAGTGTGTCCCATCCCTGGAAGTACAGAGGCCTCTTGGTAGAACCCCAGTCCTGTAAGGTCTGTGTGTTTCTGCAGGTCCAGAGGCTCCTGTATGAGGGCCCCAAGGCGGCTTCCCGGACAGTACTTCTTATCACCCAGCAGCTCAGCCTGGCGGAGCAGGCCCACCAAATCCTCCTTCTCAAAGAAGGCTCTGTCTGTGAGCAGGGCACACACCTGGAACTCATGGAGAGCGGAGAGCGCTACCGGGCTATGGTGGAGGCTCTTGCAGCTCCTTCAGACTGACAGGCTTCTGGACCTGCACAGTGCTCTCCTCTGCTGTCTTGAGAGCAAAGATATTGCCACACCCATTGATGAGGTAGTTGAGGAGCAGAGGTGTTTGTTGCATGATAAAATGTAACCCCTACGAGATACCCTCAATTACCACGAAAGTTACCCCACCTCTCTCCTTGTTTAGTCTGGGTTTCAAGTGCCCCAGGCTGACCTTAAACTTGGATGACCTTGAACTCATGATTCTCCTGCCTCTATACTCCTGGCCCTGTGCTTGTATTACAACACACACCCACAAACCTGGTTTATGTTGGGGATAAAATGAATGAGAAACAGCCACAATGTACAGAGAGAAAGGAGAGCTTACAATTAACCAAAGGCACAAGCTGGCCTGTGGATGTCAAGTGGGCTTTTGATATTTATAGTAAAACTGGTGTTTTTTTTTTTAACTGTGGCTTCTCTTGTTTCTCAGCATCCACAAATGGCTCACTGAGTTGGCCAGCGCCCTTCACCACCCACAGCCCAGTGTCTCGCTCTTCTTCAGAACTCTATTTACTGCTGGATCCTATCTCCTTCTATTTCCCGTGGCTCTCATTTCTCTTTCCTACCCACCCACCGACTCCTAGTGCTAAGCGGACCAAGCAGCAGCCCTCCCTCCCCGCACCCCAAGGCATCAGCAACTGCATCTCAGGGTCCTTTTTCTTGCTGAGGCTGGAGGAAGAGCGGCAGCGGGTGGGGATGCCAGGACACCGTACTAGACCACCTTGCCCACTCTGAACCGGTCACCCTCTCCTCAGCGGAATCTCAAAGAAACTGATGGAATTATCCAGTAAATATCTTCCATTCAGGGAGGGCCAGTTGGTGTGACCTCATCAGTTGCTGGGCAGATAAGGTCTGCACAGGTTGCAAAGAGAGGCGGGGTTTAGAAGGACAAGGGGAAGGAGCGCTCAGCCCTGATCTGAGCGCTGTGAGCAGCCCTGGGCAAGAAGGGCATGTTCTCGTGGGTGGCCTCAGCGTAGTGAGACTATTGAACCGGAAGGGGCCCTACGAGGGAACAAATGAAAGAAAGACCAGAACTGCACCCTCTCCTTGGCTCCTCCTTTCCCACATGCTGAGGTGTCTTTCCCCCCATGCCCCTCCCCCCCGCCCCGGTCGTCCCAGGACCTAAGGAGCCGTGTACTCATCATATTTTACAGTTTCTATAAAATGATGCCCATTTGAAAGCTTCCCAGGTTCCATGCCTAGGTGAATTAGCTCACTGCTCCTCTCAGACTGCCAACTTTCTGGAGCATCTCTTTAAGTGACAGGACCCTATCCAGTCCCGGCTGTTCCGAGAAGATGCCCGCCTGTGGGTCCTCACGTACCCCACTGCTAGGCGGCTTGGAAGGCATACCTCTTGTTCCATCATTCTCTGGCTAGTCTCACCGACCTGGCTGCAGGAAAACTCGTCCCCAACCTGACATTTTTTAGTTCAAATACCCATTGATCACGCTCTTCTCGGAAAGGGCAGGGGATGGGGGGGGAGCACGACTGGTTCCCTCCCCTTGGTGCTGTGGCTTTCGCTTTCACTTCCTTGTCGAAGAGTCGACGGATCTCCGGGGCTGAGCGGGTCATGGCGTTACTGGATCTGTGCGGAGCCGCTCGGGGCCAGCGGCCCGAGTGGGCTGCCCTGGATGCCGAAAGCGGGCATCGCTCGGGCCCGGGACACTACAGTTTTTCTGTGCAAGCTCCTGAGCTTGCACTTCCCCGGGGAATGCAGGTGAGGATTGTAGGGACTCTGGAGAGATGTTAAGGTAGTGGTGGTGGAGAAGCGGAGGAAGGAGGGTCTGCCCGGGTCTGAAGAGGTGGGGAAGCCTGGAGAGGCTGTCCAGTGGGGCAGCGTCCAGGCCAGCCCTGAAGAATCCACGTGGAGGTGAAGGCATGGGAGGGAGGAAGGGAGGGGGGAAGGTAGGGTAAGTGAGAGGGAGGGACGGAGGGCGGAAGGGAGATGAGCAGGGAGAGAGAGGCAGAGACAGAGAGACATCGAAGATCAGGGTGCCCATCCCAAGACACTATGCACAAATCACCATGCCTTCACAAAAACACTGCTACTGCAGGGGGTGCCCATTGTCTTGGAAGACCCATGAACTTGGGTGGCTAACTTGGCCTCAGCAACCCACCCTGTGTGTTCTAGGACACATTAGGTGGTCTAGGTCTCAAGCCCCTCCGCTGTAAAATGAGAATAAGTTATTAAAATGTGCTTTGTGAGAACTGAAAGAGCCATGGGTGGGGCAACAGCTTGAAGTCAGTTACCATGGCCTTTGCTCCCCTGTACTGGAAAGCAGAAAGCTGGTGGGTATACCTCCTGCTTTTCCTTCTTTGGACCCCCCTCACCCAGTACTCTCGGGAACCCTGCCTGAGAAGTGCTGATTGCCCCCTTCTGCCTGTTCTCACTCTTAGCCCACTGAATTCCTGAGGTCCTTTGGTGGTGACCAAGAGAGGGATGTTCAGATTGAGATGGCGCATGGCACAACCACACTGGCCTTCAAGTTCCAGCATGGAGTCATTGTGGCAGTGGACTCCCGGGCCTCTGCGGGGAGTTACATCGGTGAGCATGTGTGGTCCTGGGGCCAGAGTCTCAGAGCTGTCTCCTCAGTAGAGCCTAAGGCCCACTCCAAAGTTAGGATAGAGCAGGTGTTGAGTCAGAGCACAGGGAAAGCTGGGAGCTCATTTCATTGATCTCAAAACTCTTCCAGACACTACAAGGGTGAACAAGGTGATCGAGATTAACCCTTACCTGCTTGGCACTATGTCGGGCTGTGCAGCCGACTGTCAGTACTGGGAGAGGCTGCTGGCCAAAGAATGCAGGTAGGGAGATTTTCATGTCATTTGTTCAGTCCTCCTTTGGATCTCCCAGGTCACTTTTGCCTGGTGATCCATTTGAGCGCACATAAGGGAATTTTTTTTTTTTTTTACAAAAAAGTCGTGTGTGTCCCTGCCCATAAACAAGATAATCTGTCAATAACTTAGCATGAACACCATCAGCCCTGTAGGATGGTGTCATTTGCTAGGCTTTTAAAATGTGGCTCGGATATTTTAAGTTCCAAATCTCTCCCTCAGGCCAGCTCCTACCTCCCAAATGTTCACCACCCTTCCTTGCCTCATTCTGTGGGAGAAATCTCTCATCTGCCACCTCTGAGGCCACCTTCCTCCTCACCCAGGCTGTACTATCTGAGGAACGGGGAGCGCATCTCCGTGTCTGCAGCCTCCAAGCTGCTTTCCAACATGGTGCTCCAGTACCGGGGCATGGGCCTCTCCATGGGCAGCATGATCTGTGGCTGGGACAAGAAGGTGAGTGGACTGTCCCTATGCGCCTCTCACCCGTGGAACACTACCCTCCCCACGTTTGGTTCAGGTTTTGGTGCTTACCAAAAAGTCTGCTGTCTTTTTTTTTTTTTTTTTTTAAGAGGATAAAGGGTTTATTTTAGCTCACAATTCCAGGTACAGTCTATCATTTTGGGGAAGCCAATGTGGCAGGAACTTGAAACAGTCCTTCATATCCATACCTACAGCCAAGAGCAGAGAGAAATGAATGCATGGATGCATGCTCATTTGCCTGCTCGTGTTTCAGCTTGGTTTGTCCACTCATATTCAATTCAGGACCTCCTACATAGGGAATGGTGCCACCCACAGTGAACTGGGTCCTCCTGCATCAATGAAGATAACCCTCTACAGCCGTGCACAGATGTAGACAATCCCTCACTAATTGTCCTCCAAGATGACTTTAGGTTGTGACAATTTGGCAGTTAAAGCCAGTGTGCTGTCTTAAATGCTTCCATGGTAGTATCGCTGTGTTGCCCATTCTTCACGAATCCCACTTGACTCTTTGTATTATCAATAAACCTTTTCCTAGTTCAACTCAGGATCCTTTCCCATCTTCTAGGGGCCAGGACTCTACTACGTAAGTGACAGCGGGACTCGACTCTCTGGACAGATGTTCTCCACTGGCAGTGGGAACACGTATGCTTATGGGGTGATGGACAGCGGTTACCGAGAGGATCTCACTACCCAAGAGGCCTATGACCTTGGCCGCAGGGCCATTGTTTATGCCACCCACAGAGACAGCTATTCTGGAGGAGTTGTCAATAGTAAGGGACCACCGGTGCTCCCCCAACACCTGGGAGAAGGGGGAGTCTCAGGGGAGACAGAGTGGAGATTTTCAGATCTGAGAACATTGAAGTCCCAGACAAAGGTCTTCAGCTTGTGTGTGTGGGGTGGGGTGTGAGTGCTAATGCCCATGTGAGATGCTGCAGCCACCCACACCACAGCGCCGACTGAGACTCAGTGAAGAAGGGCTGATGCCATGTTCTTTTCTCAAACGCCCACAGTGTACCACATGAAGGAAGACGGCTGGGTGAAAGTGGAAAGTTCGGACGTCAGTGACCTGCTGCACAAGTACAGAGAGGAAAAAAAAGTAATGGTCGCTGGGCCGGCCTCCTCCTGGCGCTGGTGACCTTGGTGGACTACTTCAGTCCCAGGAGAAAGAAGGATCCAATGTGGGCTGCAGACAGAAAGCCCTGAGGCCCTGGAGAGCCATATTCACCCTCCATGTCACTCAGCACCCTATTCCCAGACACCTTCTAAGAGCAATAAAAGAAAAGGGTTAAGCATGTCTCTGTGTAGTTGCTGAATGGGGTCAGGATGTCGGATCCTTCGGAGGGTTAAGGAGCAAACAGGAAATCAAGCAAGGCTTCCATTGAGTTGGGCTGCCTGCCACTTTCTCTCTAAGCAGGGGAGTCTTACAGGTTCTTCCTGGATATCCTTCTGCCCGCTTCTCTCAGGAGGACACACCATTCTTTTCTTTGGATGCTCATTTTCAATTTTATTTGATCCATAGCCCTTCCTGGAGTGTCATGGTGTGGGGACTCCAGTGTGGCCCCTTGTGGATGTTTTGGGGTGGCTGGGAGGACTTTATGGTGGCTGTAAACACTGAACTGCTTAAGTAGCACCTTTGTGACATTGGATATTGAATGTAAAGACGCTGCTGAGGTTCAGTTTCATGTCTCACTTCTGCAAGGTGGGAGCGCAGTGAAGAGAGCTGAGCAGGACTCCCTGGGGTGCGGGAAGCGGAGGAAAAAGTGACAGGAAAGAAGGGAGTCCCTGGGTCTTGTATAAGGACGGAAGACAGGTCAAGAGCCAGGTCGTGGGCTAGAGGAGAAGGTTGACAACCAGAGGAGCCGGGTGGAGGCTTCTCCACCAGGGGTGGTCCTAAAGTCCGAGCAGATAAGGGTGGCCATTTAGCAGGACTTGCTTTAACGCCACCCCCAAACATTTAAAATTCACGTGACTCATGGGTAGTCACACCAACATTTCAAAGGGGATTTTTCTTTTCTTTAGAGGTAGTTTCAACCCACTGAATCATTTCTGAATCTGATGCTTTGGTGGAGGGACATGGTGATGTGCAGCAGAGACACTCTATTCTCATCTCTGAGAATGGAACCTCATTATGCTAGGCGAGAGGGCTTTACCCTTGAGCCCAGAGGGGTGGTTTCTGCAATACCCTGGACTCTAGGGAGGAGGTCGGTGGAAACGGTCCCTGTCTGTAGCCTACATCAGCCTTTCACTGCCTCACATGCAGCGGGCCCTGGCACTGACCCACGACCCTCACCGCAGGTGCAGCAAGCTGAGAAGGAAGTTTGAGGGCAAAGGGCCAGAGCCTTCTGGGTTCAAATCTCTGAAAGGCAACCTTTGGCCTGGTGATAGGCACTGAGGCCTTCTATTTAGGTCCTATTTTTACACCAGACCCCATGTCTTGTGCTTGCCTGGGGAAAAAACAAAACAAAAACAAAAACCGGGACCCTCCTCCTCCCCTCCCTCTTCTTCTCCTTTCCTTTTTCCAAAGTGACTGGAGGTGGGACTCCGGTGTAGTCCATTGTTAGTTGTTTTGGTGACTGGGAGGGGACCTAAAACCACTCCCTCCTCCATTCTCTTCCCTCCCCCTTTCCAGTGCTTCTTCTCTCCTTTCCTTTCCCTCCTCTTTCCCCTTCCTCACACCTACTGGAGAGTGAACCGTGGGGCTCAGGCAAGTATTCTCTACCTCAGCTATACTCCCAGCCAAATGGACGCTTTTTAGAACATACTCGGAGGTCGAGGACCAGTAACCGGACAAATGCACGTTTTTCCCTTTACAAAGCATCTCGGATCCTCAGAGTTTTGCTAGTGGCAGCTGCGAGAGCGAGAGCCAGCCTCCTTGGGGACCTGGGGTGGCTCACTCCTTCTGCGGGTTGACAGGCGCCCTCTGTTGGCGGCTCTGCGCAGCGCGGCGACCTAGACAGCGAAGTGAAAGCGAAAGCCGCGGGACCCAGGCGCCCTGTCGCTGGCTAGACGACCCACTTTGGGAGGAAGCAGATTTCAAAAGCACTCCAGAGCTGCTGTTCCGCAGCCGCTGGTGAGTTCTTTTGGATAGAAACCCGAGCGCTAGCAGGAGTGCGGTCCACTCCCAAACCCTTGGCTTCCCTCTCCCGCTTCCTCCCCTCTCCTGTCTTAGGTCTTCTGCCGCGCACTCCCGGCCCGGTGTCCTCCCTCCCCCGCGCCCCTGCCCCACCCAGGGTCCCAGGTCCCCTGCCCCTCACCCCTTGCCCAAGGTCCTCTGCTCTACTCCCTTGCCCCACGTCCTCTGTATTTAGTCTTCTGTCTGGTGTCGCCTGCCCTGCGCCCCTGTTCCGAACCTCCTGTCCCAAGTCCTCTGCCGCTGCCGAACGCGCCCACATCCCGCTCCTGTATCCCGGTCCCCCGGCCTAAGGACCCGGGGAGTAGAAGGATGTGACTGGGGACTGAGTCCTCCTGGCTAACACCAACAAGCTTCAAGGAGACCGGCATTGTGGCAGCAGATCGCTTCCCCCACTCCGTGTATGCAGCGGACCAGTCTTCCCACTGTGGGGTGTGTGTGCATGTGTGTGTGTGTGTGTGTGTGTGTGTGTGTGTGTGTGTGTGTGTGTGTGTGTGTGAATGGTGTGGCCTTCCCTGTTCTTTCAGACAGGAAGCATGGCATCAATCCTAGGAGAGGTGTAACTAGGAGGGACCTTTCGGGGGAAGTTGAGTAAAACAAAACAAAACAAAACAAACAAAACCGAGACACCAAGAAGCCTGATGTGTGGGCTTGGGGCAAGAGGCTGGTGACCAGGGTTGGAGCTCCAAGGCCCTAATTTCTCCCTTTCTTTCCGCAGACCCCACCATGCTGCTGTCCTCCTACCTGAGGCCCTGGGCCTCTCTGCTGCTCGTGGATGTGGCTTTACTTGGGTTGCTACAGGGGTTTCTGGGAAACCTGCTTCCCCAGGGGCTGCCAGGACTATGGCTGGAGGGCGCCCTGCGACTTGGAGGGCTGTGGGGGCTTCTAAAAGTGGGAGGGCTGCTGGGACTTGTCGGGACCTTTCTGCCCTTGCTCTGCCTGGCCTCCCCCCTGTTTTTCTCGCTGAGAGCCCTGGTGGGAGGCACCGTGAACTCCCCAGCAGTCAGGGTGGCTTCTGCCTCTTGGGTCTGGCTGCTGGCTGGCTATGGGGCTGCCTTGCTGGGCTGGGCTCTGTGGGCTGTGCTGAGCCTTCCAGGAGCCCAGGAGAAGGAATCAGACCAGGAGAACAGTAGAGTACTGATGTGGCGGTTGTTGAAGCTCTCCAGGCCGGACCTGCCTTTCCTCATAGCTGCCTTCTTCTTTCTTGTGGTGGCCGTGTTGGGTGAGAGGGAGAGGCCACTGTGAGAGGGAGGAGGGAGAGGGGTCTTGGAGGGGCGCAGACTCCTTATCTTTCTTGCCTCTTTCAGGGGAGACGTTAATCCCTCACTATTCTGGTCGTGTGATTGACATTCTGGGAGGTGACTTTGACCCGGATGCCTTTGCAAGTGCCATCTTTTTCATGTGCCTATTCTCTGTTGGGAGGTGAGAGATGGTTGACCTCAGGTCCCTTTGGTAGACTCACCCTGAGCAGGGCCCTCCGTTATGACTTTGTTTTGCACAAAACACAAAGCACTTCAACTGAAACACACACATTTATCCACTATTGACTTGCATCCATCCACTTATCTCCTTCTTTGTATTTTCTAACATCTTCAAAGTTTATTTTATGTTATTATAGGGACAAGTACAAGGGTAGTGTGTCGCAAAAGGAGCCCATTTGTCAAACAGGAGTGTCTCACTGCTGCATCTACTTCTCCTGTCTGTCCCTCCTTCCTAGTGTCTTCCAGGATTCTCCCAGCAGGAGAGGGTGTGTCTCTGCCTCCTTCCCTTCCTCCCTCCCTCCCTCCCTCCCTCCTTGTACCAGTCTCTGAAGCTCATGTTCCCAGTCTGACCACCTCTCCATCATCTTAGGGCTTCCTCACTGCCTTTACCTCTTTCTATACAGACCCAGGAGCCTGCAGTCTCAAGTAAACAAACAGTGGATTGCCTGGCAGTGCTATGACTAGGAGGAGAGGGCTCA
The DNA here is from genome assembly GCA_907164525.1 of Lophiomys imhausi. NCBI lineage: Eukaryota > Metazoa > Chordata > Mammalia > Rodentia > Muridae > Lophiomys > Lophiomys imhausi. The sequence continues at coordinate 2,179,510 of CAJQZJ010000247.1, read as the reverse complement.
GGCACAGGGAGAGGGTGCAGGTCTCAGTAGGTTCTCTCTCTCTTGCTCTTTCTCTCCCTGTGTGTGCTTTTGCCTCTCTCCCTAGTCCTCCCTTATGCCTCCATTCTAATCCTCCCACCCCTCTGAAACTGCACAGGTGAACTCCTTATGGGTCAAAGCTCTGATCTTCCAACTTGGGCTTTGATTCTCTTCAGTGTTTCTGTAATATTTGGCTTTTGTAGTTCATATTGATCTCCTTCTGCAATTAGCATTTATGAAATTCCCTTCTACCTTTGGATCTACTGTGCCTTCTTTGGAGAATTTTCCTCCTGTAGACCCTTAAGTTTGGCCTATTCTTGGGTTGGTCATGTTCTAAGCCATGCCCCCTTCTGTGAGTCAGCTCTGTCCTTACACTGTGTGGGGTCCAGAGATGCAACTCAGGCCATCACCAGGTATGGTGGCAAGTGCCACTACCTCCCAAGGTGGTACACACAGTGTGTTTTGATTCCTTAAAAACACTCTTCCTTCTGAGCTAACTCAGCTCATCGCAGCAGGTGATTCTCAGATGTGGTTCACACTGCTGAGCTCTGTTTTATAAACTCAGTTGTTCCAGGGACACTGGTGCTGGTTAGGCATGTGCACCACACACATTGTGCACCACAACTCCTGTGCATCACACTCCCACTTGGTCCCGCTTTCCTGTCCCTGTCCACAAAACTCAGCAGTGCACTCTGAGCCTTGCCTCATGTCCAGACATTGCTATGCTTCTTCTTGCTTTCAGAACTGTTTCTCCTGGATGGGGGGGGGGGGGAGGGCACACCAGCTCGGGGGGTGGTGAGTTACATGCTCACTGTGCAAGCACAGGGACTTGAGTTTGAATCCCCACCACCTGGGCACTGTGAATCTCTAATCCCAGTACAGAGTGTAGGTCAGACGGGGATCCCATGGCCATGATGCCTCCTAGCAGAAATGGTGGGTTGAAGGTTCAGTGAGGGACCCTGTTTGAAAAAATAAGGTGGAGAACAATCTAGGAAGGCATCTGATGTCAACCTTTGCACACACACAGACACATACACAGACACACACACAGACACAGAGACACACACACACACAGACACAGAAACACACAGATACAGACACACACAGACACAGAGACAGACACATACACACATACAGTTTCTTCCATTGGTGGCTCCTTCTCATTCTTACTGTAACCATCCAAAGCCCACCATTTCATGCTTGCTTATCCTAAATGGTAACTGAATTTGCATTTGAAACCCATATTCTGTAAAACACCTGCTTTTATGCATCCAAAAATACTTTTTCCTTTAAGTTTCTATTATAAAAATTTGATTGATCTAAGAGGACTTCCCCAAGGATGAGAGATGAGATTGGTGACTTGGGAAATCCACAGAGTGGGGGGGGGAGGGACTTGTGGCTGTTTCCTTTGGAAACACATGTGGACAGTGAGCTCATGAGCACATGGGGGCTTTGCACGGGGTGTGGATTTGACCCCACATCTAGCTGCCTGTGTCTACCCTTCCTCCCTGTTTATTCATGTGTTCTCATCTCTCCTTTCCCTTTTGCCTCTTGTTTACTTCCCCCAATCTCCTCTCTTCCCCCTTTCTCCATCTCTCTTTCCACCTTGCCCTTCTGCTGCCCTCTCCCCCGCTGCCCCCAGCTCCCTGTCTGCAGGCTGCCGAGGGGGGTCCTTCACCTTCATCATGTCGAGGATCAACCTGCGGATACGAGAGCGGCTTTTCTCTTCTTTGCTGCGCCAAGACCTTGGATTTTTCCAGGAGACCAAGACAGGTGAACCTGGCATCTGAGTCTGGGGCCCTATGGCCCTTCCTTGTCCTCAGCTACTCTCATGTCTGTCCCCAGCTGGAGCTTGGCAGTTATCTTTTAGAGCAGGGTAGAGGTGCAGCCCAGTCTCTTTGTAGGGGAAGAGGGTGTGAGAGGTGGGGATGACCCAGTGAGGTGACCCAGAGGGTTCTTGAGTTTCTGTGGTGTCCTTATCCTCTCTGTCCTCCCCAGGGGAGCTGAACTCACGGCTGAACTCGGACACCACCCTGATGAGCTGCTGGCTCCCACTCAATGCCAATGTCCTGCTGCGGAGCTTGGTGAAGGTGCTGGGGCTGTACTTCTTCATGCTCCAGGTGTCACCTCGACTCACTTTCCTCTCCCTGCTGGACCTGACCCTCACAATCGCAGCCGAGAAGATGTACATCCCCCGCCATCAGGTATGTGTGAGTGTCACAGTGCCCTGAGAGGAGACTGAAGTGTAGAGGTGTGCAGGCTTCCACATACAAACTTCAGGATGAGAGATAGATAGATGGACAGACAGACAGACAGAAACACACTTTTTCAGCCTCTACAGTTTATGGTATGCTTGTACCACATTTTTCTGGTACAGTCATCCACTGATAGATATTTGAGTTGCAGAGGTTGGTGACCCACTGAATCTATAAGCAGAAGTGTTGTGTGGGGAGAGGGAGGTAAGCGGGCATCTTCCTTGTAAGATGCTGTCTCCTCATGAACTTCTCAGAGTCTGTGTGTACCCTTCCCACAAATGATGGAGAGCAGGCATGAAAGACATATTTACTTGTCTTTATTTTATGTGTGTGTGTTTTGCTCACATGTATATGCACCATCTGTGTGCAGTGCCTGATGAGGCCAGAAGAGGGCGTTGGATCCCCTGGAACTGGAGTTACAGATCGTTGTGGGACACCATGTGGGTGCTGGGAATGGAACCTGGGAGCTCTGGAAGAGCAGCCAGTGATCTTACTCACTGAGGCAACTCTCCAGGCCCTGGGAAGTTTCCCCTTTGACCTCAGCACACACAACTGGATGGAGTGTAGGGGACAAGCACTTGAGTCTCGCAGTCCTGAGGCTGAATGTCAGTTCTGGCTTCTGACTTTCTCTTGCCATAAAGCACACAGGATGTAAAACTCTCTGTGTTGCTCACTTTTGGGCCACAGTTCAGAACACAAGCCTTCTGATTTCTCCACTTTTCCCCCAAACTTACTATCATTTTATTTTATTTTTAAAAATTTGAATAAAAGCCATTTTGTTGGCTGGGGTGCAGTGGGTCCCTGTGGCTTTGATATGCATTAATGATGTTAAATGTATTTTCATATGTTTACGGGACATTTGACACATTCTTTGGAGGGATGTCTATCCAATTCCTTTTGTTGCTCTTTGGCCCTTTCTCTAAGAGAAATTTGTTTGTTTTTTTTTTTCATTAAAAAAACCTTGTGTTTGTTAGCCAGGTGGTAGTGGCACATGCCTTTAATCCCAGCACTTGGGAGGCAGAGGCAGGTGGATCTCTGTGAGTTCGAGGCCTGCCTGGTCTACAAAGTCCAGGATAGCCAGGGCTACATAGAGAATCACTGTCTCAAAAAAAAGTGTTTGTAAAAGGCATTCTTTATATTTTTAAAACTTGTGTTTTAAAAATGTAGTCCTCACATATTCTGTATGTTAGTTGACATGGACTATGACAGAATTCACCAAGCCAGGAAAAGGCAGAAGCAGAAGGTTGATAAGAGAAACTGAGCATGACTGCCAGGGAGGCCCAGAAACTGAGCACACAGGGGAATTCTGAGGGGCAGCTGCTGGGGAGGGGTGTTTCTACACACACACAGTCAGGCTGTGGTCAGTGCCACAGCGTCCTAGAACAGTTACTGTCTGTTTTTATCACGGTCTGGAGGCACTTGCAGTCTCACCGTGAGTCAGATATGGCACAACACAGACCATGGATCTTAAACTGGCACCCACATTTTGCAGCTGGGGCTGCCTGTGGTTAGCTCTGAGGAGAGAACGGTTGTCTCAGAGGCAAAGGCTCTGCTGAGCCCAGCATGCCCTGAGGCAAAACAGTCTTTCTGTGAAGTTTAGGTGACTCAGGCCAGGTGTCCCCCAGAACAGCAGCTGTTATAGCTTATCTGATAAGTGATTTACAAAGAGGGTCTTGGTCTTGATGGCCTTTTCACTGTGCACAGGGTCCTACACTGCGTGTGCACAGGGTCGTATGGTGTGTGTGCACAGGGTCCTATGGTGCGTCTGGACAGGGTCCTATGGTGCGTGTGCACAGGGTCCTACGGTGCATGTGCACAGGGTCCTATGGTGCGTGTGCACAGGGTCCTATGGTGCATGTGGACAGGGTCCTATGCTGTGTGTGCACAGGGTCCTATGGTGCATGTGGACAGGGTCCTATGGTGCTTGTGCACAGGGTCCTATGGTGCATGTGGACAGGGTCCTATGCTGCGTGTGCACAGGGACCTATGGTGCATGTGGACAGGGTCCTATGGTGCATGTGCACAGGGTCCTATGGTGCGTGTTCACAGGGTCCTATGGTGCATGTGCACAGGGTCCTATGATGGATGTGAACAGGGTCCTATGATGCATGTGCACAGGGTCCTATGCTGTGTGTGCACAGGGTCCTGTGATGCATGTGGACAGGGTCCTATGGTGCATGTGCACAGGGTCCTATGGTGCATGTGGACAGGGTCCTATG
>CAJQZJ010000247.1:2163839-2174018 GCA_907164525.1 Lophiomys imhausi | reverse complement strand
GTGTGTGAGCCCACTGCAGGTGTGTGAGTCCACTGCAGGTGTGTGAGTCCACTGCAGGTGTGTGAGTCCATGGCAGGTGTGTGAGTCCACTGCAGGTGTTCTTCCTCAGGACCAAGGTGGAGTCTCTCACTAGGACTCAGGGTTTCAAGTTCTTATGCTTTCTCATGAAAGCATAAGAACTTGCTTTCCCCAACATATCCCACCTCTTTCTCTTTTTTTACTACTTCCTTCTCTCTCTCTCTCTCTCTCTCTCTCTCTCAAAATATTCTTTCTGGAAAGAAAGGCAAGAAACAGGGAAACAGAGCTGGAGTGAAGCTTCCACCCCTACATCGTGTTCCGCCACATTAACTGGTTTATCCGCTGCTGCCCTCTATTCCCAGGCGGTGCTAAAGGAGATACAGGATGCAGTGGCCAAGGCAGGGCAGGTGGTGCGTGAGGTGGTAGGAGGGCTGCAGACTGTCCGCAGCTTTGGGGCTGAGGAGCACGAGGTCAGCCGCTATCAGGAGGCCCTGGAGCGATGTCGACAGCTGTGGTGGCGCCGAGACCTGGAAAAAGACGTGTATTTAGTCATACGGAGGGTGAGGTGGCCTGTGCAGGGTGCGGGGAGAGGGCCCGCGGAGGGAGGTAGGGATGAGATCCCAGAGGCAGCTGTGCAGGGACTCACTCACTTCTCTCTCCTTCCCTCCAGGTGTTGGCCTTGGGCATGCAGGTGCTGATTCTGATCTGCGGTGTGCAGCAGATCCTGGCTGGCGAGGTCACCAGGGGTGGCCTGCTCTCATTCCTGCTGTACCAGGAGGAAGTGGGGCACCATGTCCGGGTGCGTGAGGCAACCTCAGGAGATGCTTTGATACCCTGTATTTTTCTCTGAGCTTCCGCTCCATGAGCTTTATTTGTTTAATGAACAAACTAGTTAATTTTCTTATAAGCAATTTTAAACATGCCAAAAAAAGACATAACGAACCTCCAGATAACAATGACCAGCTTTAACCCAAACCCCAACCCTAACTCCAGCCACAACCAACTCTAACCGTAGTTTAACTCCATCCTAAACTAACCCTAACCCTAACCCCATCCAAACAACTCTAATTCTATTAGCCATAACATTAGCTTAACCTCACCCTGACTAACCTTACCCCTAACTGTAACCTGCAACCACATACTACTCAATCTAGCCTTAATCCTAACCCACCCCCAACAGCCCACTGTGTTGGATCTGCCTTCACTATCCTCATTACTACTTTGAAACCAATTCAAGATATTACAGTCTCATCTGTAGATATTTCAGTGTGCATATCTAGGATATACATATCTTAAGTATCTAGTCCAAAAGCCATTATCACACCTAAAAACAATAATTCCTTAAATTCATCTGGTATACTCAGGGCTCAGCTCTCCAGAGGTCCACAGGGTGTGATTGATTGATGTCTTTTCATCCTCTCTGTGTCTACTGATAAAAAAAATTCTCACCTTGCTATTTGTTGAAGGGATGGGTATTTTTGTCCTGTGGTGTTTCCTGTGGCCTGGGTTCTGTGTATTATTATTTTAGTATTAGTCCAGTGTTCCTCTGACTCTGTTTCCCTTTCCCTTCTGTCTACTGGTAGGTAAATCTGGAAACTTTAAGATTCAGTGTTTCCCTTTTTCTAGTCATGGCTGTGTTCTTTTTCTGGGAGACACAGCATATCTGGTTCTCTTGGAGTTGGTGTCTGCCACTGATACTTAATGCCTACCTCTGTTAAATTATCAGGGTTGCAAAAAAAATAGCACTGTCCTGTCATTCCCCCCCTTACTAACTTGGATACATCAATTGAGAGACTTAATTTCATCAACTGTTAGGTTACCAAACAGTATAGTTTGATTAGGAAAGGTACTTAGCTATTTCCTTACATTTGATCACTTTAAAAAATAAGTTACTTTACTTTGGGCACTGAACATAATTTCCCTGGTTACTTCTACATCACCTGTTATGTGTGGAGAGCTTTGTCAAGCACTATGATAATTTCAAAGGTGAGCTGGTCACACCAGCTGCTTTAAAAAAGGGTTCCCTGCTTCAAGCAAGACGATACTAGGCACACAGAGTGCAGAGCAGTGAGTTTTCACTGCTGTGAAGCTTGGTGTGCTGTGCAGACTTCAGAGCTTTTCATTTGCAAATCAGAATACTGAAATATTGCTGCAATTTTAAATTTTTACCAACATCACTCTGGGCACAGTGGCACATGTCTATAATCCTGTGGCACTTTCTACCCTGAGGGACGATGTCACATTCGAGGCCAGCCTGGACTACATAGCCAAAACTGTTTCAAAAGAACAAAGACAGAGTCGCCATCCTCCATTCCTAAGTAAAAACAATCGCCCCAAGATTCCCTCCCCAAGTTTCATCCAAATCTTACATTAAAAGGTAGAGGTTCTTCTTTTGTGTAGGAGTGGGAGAGGAGAGACTGGCAGAGGTCAGGGTGCCGGCAGTGTGTGAGGAGCTGAGTGCAGGAGCTGGCTTTGGTGGGGTTTGATCGACAGGCTTGTCCATTTTTCCTGTTTTCCAGAGCCTGGTGTACATGTATGGGGATATGCTGAGCAACGTGGGTGCCGCTGAGAAGGTTTTTTGCTACATGGACCGAAGGCCAAATATGCCCCAGCCTGGGACCCTGGCCCCTCCCCGGCTGGAGGGCCTCGTGGAATTCCAAGACGTCTCCTTTTCGTATCCCAGTCGCCCTGAGAAGCCTGTGCTCCAGGTGTCTGAGGGAGACCCCAAGGGGCCCGGATCCCTCTCTCTCTGCCACAGTGGTCAGGCACCGCAGCCTCTGCCTCATTTTCTCCAAGAAGCTGCTCTTAACTCTTCCCTGTTTTTCTAGGGCCTGACGTTCACACTGCATCCCGGAAAGGTGACAGCGTTGGTGGGACCCAATGGGTCAGGGAAGAGCACCGTGGCCGCCCTGCTGCAGAACCTGTACCAGCCCACCGGGGGCCAGCTGCTGCTGGATGGCGAGCCGCTGGCCCAGTATGATCACCACTACCTGCACCGCCAGGTGGGAGGGGTGCCAGACAGGGAGGAACAGGAGAGAGGGGCAAGCTTGAAGGGGAGAGACTGGGGTCCATCCTCAAGGTACCAGTTCTGGGTGTCTGTCCCCTCTGCGCAGGTGGTTCTGGTCGGACAGGAGCCTGTGCTGTTCTCTGGTTCTGTCAAGGACAATATCGCCTATGGCCTGAGGGACTGTGATGACGCTCAAGTGATGGCAGCTGCCCAGGCGGCCTGTGCAGACGACTTCATAGTGGACATGACTGATGGTATACACACAGGTACCTACAGGTCCCGAGCCCACCCTGGCAGCGCAAGGAGGAGAAAATGGGGTTAGGAAGGGAGCTCGTTAGATTATAAAGTATTTGGGTTGCAAGCTTGAGGACCCGAGTTTGATCTCTAGAATCCATTTTTTGGGGGGTGGGCGTTATGTGGGTGAGACAGAGGAGGTTCCTTGGGGTCCCTTTCCAAGACAGTGAGAGACTTTGTTCCAAAAACAGACACTGCCTGAGGAACAACCCATACACACACACACACACACACACACACACACACACACACACACACGCTTGCACACACACGCCCCCCACCCCCAGGCTCATGAGTATCCACACCTACACACGAACCCCCTACACCCACACGTGCACACCGGATCTCACACAAGCTCATGAGCGCGCACTCTCACACCCGATAACGGAACTTACACTTGGGGTGATGCTTGCCCTGCTGTTGCTTCTGTTCCCACTTCTCTTTCTTCTCCACCTCTAACTCCCCTCCTGCCAGGCTTTGCTACCTCCTGATTGGCTAACAGAAGCAGATGGGAGCCCATTGTCCTTCCCCGTGGGGAGGGGTGTTTTCTGACCCCACGAGTCTCAGGAGGGAATTTTCTCTGATTTCCCCAGAAATAGGGGAGAAAGGGGGCCAGTTAGCTGTGGGACAGAAACAACGACTGGCCATTGCCCGGGCCCTTGTGCGGAACCCACGGGTTCTCATCCTGGATGAGGCTACCAGTGCCCTGGACGCCCAGTGTGAGCAGGCTGTGAGTACCAGCATGGAAGGGCAGGGGACAGTGGGATCTAAGGGTTATATTTGAAGGGTCAGGTGGTGTGGAGCTGTGCAGGGGTGGGCCGATGTCCCACTGATAGGGACAATGTCCGCCACCTTGGCAGATATGTGAATTGTAATGGTTACTTTTTGTTTCTGGACCAAATACCAGAACAAAAGGCATTCAGAAGACAAGAGTTATTTTAGCTCAGGGGTTGAGAGAGCACACTCCATCAAGGCAGGGACAGTGTGGATGTGGGAATGTGCAGTTTGGACTCTTCACATCTTGGTGGATGAAGAAGCAGAGTGGGAATTCTGGCACTCCACTGGCTTCCTCTTTCTCTCTTTTTAAAAAAATAGTCCGGGACCCAAGGCATGGGATGGTGCCACCCGCTTTTAAGGTGGATCTTTTTCCTCAGACAGCCCTCTCTGGATTTTTCAATCAATCGTCAAGACACACTCAAACGTGTGCCTTTCTTAAGTTGAGTTGACAATGGAGACGAATTATCTCGAGGACCGAATAGAGGAAGGTGTGGGTGTCTGGTCCTCCATAGCAGCCTTTCCCAGTGGCTGCCACAGAGCCATGGAGCAGGGCAGACACCGATCGCCTGCCCTTCGAGGCCCCCTGCTCAACTCATGCCTTCTTTATCCTGAGTCACAGGGATGGTCCAGCTCTTGTGTCCCGTTCTTGCCTTCCTGAGGCTTGTGACCTGTCCTTTGCAGCTACAGGCCTGGAGATTTCAGGGGAACAGGACGGTGCTGGTGATCGCCCACAGGCTGCACACGGTTCAGAATGCCGACCATGTGCTGGTGCTGAAGCAGGGGCAGCTGGTGGAGCATGACCAGCTCAGGGAGGACCAGGATGTCTACGCTCACCTGGTACAGCAGCGGCTGGAGGAGTGAGGCCTCCAGACACTGGGCTCCTCTCAGAACTGTGACCAGGATCAGAACCACTGCTGGATGCGGGAGTCAGGATGAAGATTGGGACCACTTTGGACTTTTGTGTGTTTTGGTGGGCTTGATGAGTGAGAGTCAGGGGATGGGGTGGTCATTGGGTGGAGTGGTTGTGTTGTGCTTCTAGAAACATTATTTTTTGCTGAATTATAAAAATAATAAATGTACATATAATGCCTTTCCTTAATGTATGTTACAGTTAACATTGACATTTTAACAGCATAGAATCATGGCCAACATCTGGGCATATCTGTGGTATGAGTTTATTAAATTTATGAGAATGCTTTTGTTTAATCCCAGATGTGAGGCTGCTTAAGACACAGGTGTAAAGTATTAACTGTCTTGTGAGCTTGCAGGGGTGTGACTTAGCCAGCTAAGCAAGTTTAACTCAGAGGACTTGGGAAAGGGATGAAAAACCAGAGCTCTGAGGGGAAGGGGGCTCTACAAAGAAGTAGGAGAAAAGGGGCTACAAAGAAGAGAAAAGTTGTTTACACTTCCTACATACTTAGAAAATAATTTAATTTCCTTCTAAAGTCTCTGATGGGGTTGAAGCCTAAATAATTATGTATTTTAGGTTTAAAAGATGTTATAGGCTGATGAATGCAAATAAGAATAGAAAATGATATAAGTACAGAATTTAAAGCTAGGTATAGGTAATAGATGTTTTTTCCAAGGTTGCTAAATACAAATGGACTAGACATTGTAATTCTTGATAGATAGATCTGATAACTATCTTTATTATATGTAGCATATATATATATATATATATAATTTTTGAACTAAAAGGGGGAAATGTGGTATGAGTATTAAAATAACCAGTTATGAGAATGTTTTTGTTTAATCCCAGGTGTGAGGCTGCTTAGGACACAGGTGTAAAGTATTAACTGTCTCATGAGCTAACAGGGGCGTGGCTTAGCCAGCTGAGCAAGTTGTACTCTGAGGATTTGGGAGAGAGGAATAAAAAGCCAGAGCCCAGAGGAGAAGGAGGCTCTACACAGAAGGAGGTCCTACAAAGAAATAGAAGGGGCTACAAAGAAGAAAGGTTGCTGCTCTCCTGCCTGCTGGTGCTCCCCCAAACTGCTGCTTGTTCTCCCTGCTGCTGTCTCCTGGTTTGCTGGACTTCTACTGAGACTGGTATTACCCTCAAAGAACCCAACGACCCTAATCAGCAGCAAATAGCTCAAAGAGACCTACGTCCCTTCTTCCTCTAACCTTCTTTCTCTCCTGCATAGTGCTGGGGGCATTGGAAGGGAGGTAGCAGAATTAAATATAGTAAAGTAAATTAGCGTGTATAATATAGTACAAAGGTAATAAAGGCCTCTTATTACACATGTCTATGAGGGAGGTCTAGATATGACTCACTGAAGTGGGGAAGAGCCGTCCCCACTGTGGGCAGCACCATCCCCTGAGCTGGGGGCCCAGCTTGCATGAAAAGGAGGAAGGAAGCTGAGCACCAGCTCACCCCTCTCTGCTTCCTGACTGTAGATGCCATGGACCAGACGGCTCTCATTCCTGCCTTCCCTGGCATGATGGATTACTGTACCCCTTCTCTGTCCCAAGGAACTGTGTACCCTTAAACCACAAGCCAGATCAAACCCTTCCTTAAATTGCTTTTGTCAGGTGTTTTGTTGAACCAACAAGAAAAGTAACTAATGTAGTACGTACATATAATTAAGTGCACATTCATATAGGCAGCCGGCCCACAAAGTATTAAGTAAGTCTGTCCATCCTGTGATTTACTTCCCAGATATAACCATTGTTATTCTTTTGTTAGCTGTCTTTTAATGTGTATCTGTTCTTTGATATGCACATCACCCAATATCACATGAATATTCATAAGCCTTCCTTTATGCACCTTTCCTTATTCCCAATAATTTCACATATGATATATATGATATTGTTGGAATAAGGAAAGGTGCATAAAGGAAGGATAATATGCTTTCTTTCTCTCTTTGATAGGGTCTTTCTATGTAGCCCTGGCTGTTCTGGAGCTCACTATGTAGACCAGGATGGCCTCAAACTCACAGAGATCACCCGCCTCTGTCTCCCAAGTACTGGAATTAAAAGCATGCGCCACTGTGCCTGGCCATTTACTTGTTATTTGGGAGCAGGGAGCTAGAGGATGGCTGGGCAAATCACAGCCCTTGAGTTAGCAGTGTTAATTATCAATAGATAATTGTGTGGATTTATAGAGTTTGAGCGTGAGCAGGAACTATATGGAGCATTTCCCACGTGTTGTCTTTAGTCTTTATTGTGAGCGCTAAGAGATTTGTATATTTACTATTTCCAGTTTCTTCATCATTTCCTTTTTTTTTTTTTTTTGGTTTTTTGAGACAGGGTTTCTCTGTGTAACAGCTCTGGCTGTCCTGGACTCACTTTGTAGACCAGGCTGGCCTCGAACTCACAGAGATCCTCCTGCCTCTGCCTCCCGAGCGCTGGGATTAAAGGCGTGAGCCACCACGCCCGGCCATTTCCATTTTATGAATGGGTCAAACAAGGCTCAAAGAGATTAGAGGATTTTCTCAAGGTGCTTAGTTTCATTTTTGTTGCTGTGACAAGCACCCTGAACAAAAGCTGGGGGAGAAAGGGTGGATTTGGCTCATAATTGCAGATCACAGCCCTTTATTGAGGGGAGGGACGGCAGGGGGGCTCACTCTTTCACACAGCCCCACCTCTGCCAAGGAAGCCAGTTCACAGCCAGAAAAGGGCAGTGGGAGCCAGAGCGGGCAGGCTCAGCCAGCTCTCCCATACAGTTCAGGACTGCCTGCCCAGGGAATGGTGCTGTCCTCAGTGGGCTGGGCTCTCCTATGTCAACAATCAAGATGGTCCCCCACAGACAAGTCCATGGGGTAACCTGATCTAAGTGATTCCTTAGACACAGCTGTCCCTGTGTCTTCCCAGGTGTCACAGCTGTCCCTGTGTCTTCCCAAACACCGTGGCCAGAAGCAACTTGAAGGAGGGAGAGTTTATCTGGCTTGGGACTCTAGAGGGAGAGTTCTTAATGGTGGGTGAGGCCTGGCAGCGGGCTGTCAGAGCAGGACACTGAGATATCACGTCTCTATCCATAAAGGGAGCAGAGAGCAAACTGGAAGTGGGGCAAATCTACCAACTCTCAACACCCACCCTCAGTGACACACTTCCAGTGAGGCCCCATCACTTCCCCAGATAGTGTCAACAACCGGGGACCAAATATTCAAATACTTGGGCCTATGGGTGACATTTCTTGTTTAAAGTACCATGCTTTAGGTAATTCTAGGCAGTGGCACATCAACATTAAAATCATTAAAAAAAAAGATTTATTTTATTTTCTATGAATGAGATGCTTTGCTTGCATGTTTACATCTGCACCGAATGTGAGCCTGGTGCCTGTGGAGGTCAGGAAAAGGGCATTGGATCTCCTGATTGGGAGTTAAAGGTGGCTGTGAGCTGGCGTGTGGGTGTTGGGTGCGAATCCAACTCAGGTCCTCGACAAGAGCAACAAGTGTTTTAAACCCCTCGCTACCTCCCCAGCCTGTAAGGTGACATTTAAAAGTAACTATCACACAGGGTAGTACGGTGTTGGAGTCGGTGTTTGTATGTAGTCCTAGCGTCTGAATTCTGAACACAATTATTTCTATCTCATCTCCAGAATCTCCAACTCACGTTGGACCAAGTGAAGCCGCTGGCTTTTAGAAACTCCAAACTCAGTGTATTTTCTCCTCCGGTGACAGGTACTATTCACGGCCTTAGACCATCCCACCATCAGGGAGGTTTCTGCCGTGAGTTTCCTTCTCCCAGCTGTTCAGGAAGGTGGATTTTCTTTCTGGAGGGCGCTTGGGGGGGGGGGGTCACTTCTATGACTTGCTTGTGGGCCCAGAGCTTTTGCCCAGCACACACAGGGGTCCCCGACCTCCCTTTCTTGGTCCTGTCAGCCCAGGCTACAGCAAACTTCCTGCCCATCCTCCTGATTTCCCACAAGCCCTTCAGAAGTCCGCTGAGAGTTCCCAGGAACCTCCCAGCAGGAGCTCAGTTGGGAGGCTGCCTCTCCATGAGGTAGAGTCACATGGGCTTATTATATCTTACCTCCTGTAAGCTCTCCCCACCCACTTTTTGTCTTCTGGGCCAGGAGTTCCCCAGGAAAAGCCACATGCATCTCATTAGGCTTTGTGTCTTTGACCTGGCACAGAGCCCAGGTTCACAAACCATGAATAGAGCGTCTGTTGGAGAACAGAAGTCCTGCCGCAGGTTTGCCGCTGAGAACTAGACGCTGTTCAGCTCACTGGCACTGGGAGCGCCAGGCTTGGAACAGTCCCATTCTAAGAAACAGAAACTTAGGCATTCCTGGAAACAGCAGGTACTTTCCAGCGTTGGCCAGAGCCTGCCAGCACAGCTGCTCGCCTCCCAGCCTGGCAGCTCTGGACATTCACAGCAGCGGAATGAGAATGCACGACAGCCTCAGACCCACCCACCTCCCAGGGGAGGCGAGAGAAGCATGGGGGTGGGGGGGCGGAGAGAGAGAAGCTTTGCCCAGAGTCCTGTCTCCCACAAAACACCCCATTTTATAAGGGAAAAGGAATTATTTTGTCTCCAATCTTGGGGAAGCTGTAGCCGTCATGAAAGGTGGGCTGTGAGGAGTCTGTGATATTTTTCGCTACAATCACACCAACATTCGTCATTCTTGAAACCTGGAAGAGCATCTTAAAAATAATATAGCAGGGGCTGGAGAGGCGTGCGTCACAGTGGTTAAAGGCACTGGCTGCTCTACTAGAGGACCCAGATTCAATTCCCCACACCCACATGGTAGCTCACAGCTGTAATTCCAACTCCAGAGGATCTCACGCTCTCTTCTGGTCTACATGGGCACTGCACTCACTACAGGAGAAACACCTCTCCATACATTAAAAAAAAATGTGGCAGGGCTAGGTAATGTTCTTTGCAAAGTCTGATCACCTGAGTTCAGTCCTCTTGACCCACATAATGGAAGTAGAGGAACAACTCCCACAAGTTGTCCTCTGACCTTCATATATGAAAGCTGAGTCACAAGCTCTCTCTCTCTCTCTCATTAAATAAAATTCGACAAGAAAAAAAAAAACAACATAGTGGTGAAGTCTTCACAGAGAAACAGGCCAGAAGTTGAAAGACCCAGGGGAGGGAAGTTCCTCACCCGACACTCAGGATATCACGGCCGCCCC
>CAJQZJ010000247.1:2149571-2163439 GCA_907164525.1 Lophiomys imhausi | reverse complement strand
GCGCGCACCCTCCTCTTTCCTCTCCAGTTGGTGGGCATGTAGGTTGTTCCATAACCTCCCGCTGTGCTGTAATAAGTGTGGGTGTCTGTTCCACACTGACTTCGATTCCTTCAGGAGTGTGCTGAAGTGGTACAGCTGGCCCATATGGAAGTTTTAATTTTGGTCTTTTGAGGAGCCTCCATACGGATTCTTACAGTGGCTGGACTCTAGCTCACATTCCCACCCGCGGTGTATAAGGGCCCGCTGCCATGACACTTCCTTCCCTTTTTTCTTTTTGGTTTTTGAGACAGGCCAGGCCTTGAACTCACAAAGGACTATCAACCCCACCTCCCAATAGCTGTATTTTTCTTTCTTTAAAAAAGAATCTGTCAATTTTTATTTGATGTGCATGTCTGTGTACTATGTATGTTTGGTGCCCATAGAGGCCAGAAGAGGGTGTCAGATCCCCTGGAACTGGAGTAAGGTGGCTGTGAGCGGCCATTAACCCTGCTCCTCTATAAGAGCAGTACGTGCTGTTAACCCGAGTCATCTCTCCAGCCCTGCCTATTTTTTTTCTTGTTAGTCAGACTGAGGTGAGATGGATTCTCAGTGTAGCTGAAATTTTCTTCTTATTGTATTTTATTCAATAATTCTTATCACTTGTGTGTGGGTGTGCATTCCCATTACAGCACATGTGTGGGCTAAAAATCTTGAACTTAAACAAAAAAGTTTAAAGTTAGTACCTGAAGTACCAGGCTTCCTTGTGGTATACTCATCTCTCATTCTGTTTCTTTGACTCCTCAGAAGTTTTTGTTTGTTTGTTTTTTGGTTTTTTTTGAGACATGGTTTCTCTGTGTATCCCTGGCTGTCCTGGACTCACTTTGTAGACCAGGCTGGCCTTGAACTCAGAGATCCACCTGCCTCTGCCTCCTGAGTACAGGGATTAAAGGTGTGTACCACCACTCCCGGCTCCTCAGAAGCTTTTTAATTTAATTTAATGTAACTTTCTTGTCTTTGTTCCCTGGGGTACTAGAGGCTTTCTAGTTGCAGATCACACCTCGATCTTGCAGCGTGTCCTGTAGCTGCGTTTTCAGCTCTTACATCCAAGTCTTTGATCCATTCTGAGTTGAGTTTGAGGTTTTGTTGAGGATGGCAGGCAGGGAAGGCTTAGTCTTTCTAAAGGAAAATATGAACAGAGCCGGGACACTCTTAGGAAAGCTTTGTAGATTTCTTTGGGACACCTAGACAGCTCCGCAGTCCTGTTCTCTTTGGGAACAGGGTAGAGCCTCAAGTTCTCAGTGCTTGCACAGTGGGTGACTGCCTGGAGGTCCCACAGGATGGAGACCTTCCTTATTCCTAGCTGGGTGAGCTAGGGCAGCCCCAGTGTGAGTCTGATGCCATCTGGCGGCTCTGCAAAATACTGCGTCATTTGTGAGCTGTGCTTCCTGAATGCTTGGCTGAGCCTGGGGCCAAACATAAGTACGCTTACTTTAGTCTCAAGATGACCTCATGTGGCAGGTGTGACGACTACCCCAAACCTGAACATGACAACCCAAGTTCAGAAACAGCCGCTAACCTGACAGAGTTTCACATGTGGACAAGGTGGACTTTGACTTGGGAAGAAGATTTGAACACTTGTGAACATTTATTCTCTCACTGTTCTCCTTTTAGAAATGTATAAATAAGCAACATTTTAATGTAGTTGAAAATTCAAAAGGTGAGGAGGAGCGCCTCATTCCGTCACTCCCTGGCTGGCCAGAAGATCCAGTTCTGAGCTTCAGGCTTGTCATGCTGGTGAGATTTAATCAACATTTAAGTGAATATGTTGTCCTGGTTAGTTTTTGTTGAGTAGACACAGCTAGAGTCACTGGAAAGAGGGAACCCCAGTTGAGAAAATGTCCTCACCAGACTGGGGTTGAGCAAGTCTGTGGTGCAAGCTCGCTGTAGAGGTGCCACCCCAGGCAGGTGGTCCGTGGTTATGTAAGAAATCAGGCAGAGAAAACCATGGGGAGCAGATCAGTGAGCGTGGTTCTCCACAGCCTCTACTTCAGTCCCTGCCTCCAAGTCCTGCCTTGAGTTCCTGCCTTGTTTTCCCTCAAATAACACTTTCCTCCCCAACTTGCTTTTGGCCATAGTGTTTATCGCAGCAATAGAAAGCTGTGATACACAAATGTACATATTCCTGGTTCACATTTCTCCAAATAGCAGCTCTCTAAATCCACTCTTCTGAAATTTGTTTCTTTACATTGAGGGCATATAGCTTTGTGAGACCCCATTTCATGGATGTGCTTATCAATGGTACAATGCACATTACATTGGTAAACTCTGATGTGCTGTTTAAGCTCATTGGAAGTGGACTCTGGGCATGAGGAGGCCCCTCCCTTGTCTCCTCCAAAACTCCTGCCTTGGGTCAGGCTGGCCTCCTAATTGCCACAGGAAGGAAGGAAAACAGCAAATAGCCAAGAACATTAGAGACATGGCATCTTTGAGAACATCCAGAGGGTGAGCCGTTTCTAACCGAGATTTCTACTGTTCATCACTTAATAAAATGGTGCCTGTGGTGGGGCTGGGAGGTTGGAAGCTCTTCCAGGGAGAGGACGGCTCCTCCACCCTGAGATCTCTTGATCCTTGTTCCGGCTGACTGCCTCAGCTCCACAGTTTCTGCTGAATGATTGAAGCTTCTGACTGATGATATCATCTCTGTCTGCTGCTCTTTTTTTTGGTTTTTCGAGACAGGGTTTCTCTGTGTAGCCCTGGCTGTCCTGGACTCAATTGTAGACCAGGCTGGCCTCGAACTCGCAAAGATCCGCCTGCCTCTGCCTCCCAAGTGCTGGGATTAAAGGCGTGCGCCACCACCGCCCGGCTTGTCTGCTGCTCTTTGATGTTTGCTCTCCCAGGGTCCTGAGCTAGGACTCCCCCCATCCACAGGGAACACAGCTCGCTGCCCCAGTGTGCTTCCCCAGCTGATTTCTCTTGGGAATCCATTTGGTGTGTTCCCTCAAGACTGCCAAGTATCAAGAGATAATGTGAAATATAAGATGAGAATTCCACGAGGTCCCTCTCTTTTTTCTCCTGCCCTCACTGACTGAAAAGTCATGCTGAATAAACACACAACAAGGTACATAATTAACAGAATTTAGACTGTTGTAGCCTAAAGCAAAGGCATGGCATAAAACTTACTGAGAGTTCTTTATAGGCACCTGTCTTAGGGCCCAGAGCACTGGAAAAGTACATGAGACAAGGGGAGTTTGGAAGCCCCTTGGAGAGGCCTTTGGCTGTGAGGTTTGGCTGGGCCAAGGAAATCATAGAGGTGAGTTTCAGCTGATGAAAAAAGCCAGCCTCAGTTTGGTGCTGGAATAGGCTGACTTTATAAACTGGCCATAATTTGGTGGTGGAAATAAACTGGCATTGCGAACTGGCAAAGTAAGACCCAATGAACACTAAGTTTTGAAAGGGGCAGCCTTCTGAGACTGTCATAAACCAAGCTATCTATCCTGAATGGACCTACACTAAGAATATTAATATCCTTTTAAGAAAGTTAAAATAGTGTTAGTTAAGTGTTTTTATATAGATACTAGAGTGTTCTTAGGTATAAGGGTATTCTTAGATTATAGATTTTAGATTATAAGTTTTAGGATATAGGATTTAGGTATTTTATAGAGATTTGTTAAGTATTAATCAACATAAGTGTTGATAAATAAAACATTCTGTTTTAATTTATTAATATCAAAAAACACCTACCAATCAAACAACCTTAACACTTTAGAAAAGATACCAAGATGTCGAAGGTCCTAAGTGGCAACTGGTCAGCAGTTCGTCTGCAGGAACACCTAAGCTCCAGTCACTCTGTGGTCACCTGGCTCTGACGTTGCTATGGCAGTCTCACTTCTGCTTGGGGTCAGTGTCCAGCTGCTGCTGCTCACTGGGCCACATGGCCAGTTTCCCTCAGCTGCCCTGCTCCTGACACGGTGGCACCTCAGCCTCTTAAGTCTGTCTGGGAACCTCCCCTTGACAGGTCTGGTGCAGTGTGTGGCCTTGGCCTTGGTGCTGAGGCCTCCACACCCCACTGATAGCCCAGTCGCTGGCTTCTGAGCTTGCTGCCTCAGGGGTGGAGCTGTATTCACACAGCCTAGGAGCTGGCCATTGTCGGCTTCACTTAAGGCCACAGTCACTTCACTGTCCATTGGGGTAGGCCCAGGCCTTACTTGACGGTGGGCCTTCTGTCTGCTTGGCTCCAGGCGCCTGCAGCTGGCGTATGATCCAATTGGCACCGAGGTCTTTGATTAGTCTCAGGCTGGTGTCTGTGGGAGCCTCAGCCTCTCGGTGGCCTTCAGCCCTTCGAAGGGTCTCTTTTGCGCACCCGAGCTTGCTGCCTTGGGCAGGTGCTGTGACTTGAGGTTGCAGTCTCTTTACTGTCCACTGGGCTAGGTACAGGCCGTTGGCACCCTTCCCCTTGGTACCTTGGTCTTTGGGCAGGTCTCAGGATGCAGCTTTGGTGACACAACTCTCCCAGTTCCAAACAGGCTTGACCTGGCCTCAGCCCGATATGGACTCTGCCCACCTAGATCGAAATTTTCCGAAAGTCTCAGTAGCTAGAGTCTTTTGAAGTTAGGCAGCACAGAGAAGCAGTACCAAGCAAAAGGCCCCTTCTTCCAGTTTCCAGGCCTTCATTTATATCCCTGTCTTTTAATTATGCATCAGGCTGTCTTCTCATAGGCCAGCCTGATGCTCCTCCTGAGGTACACCCGTTGACCAGGACCACGTGTGCTGCCAGGTGTTTCCCACAGGTACAAGGTTTGAGGCTGACTTCCTATGTCCTTTTAAGAGTCTGCATTTCAGAAGCCCCCACATAACTTTTACATATTAATTCAACATGACTGTGTTCAAAAGAAATCCAAAACCTCCACCCCAGCTACTGGCTATTTAGCTTATTTATTTTGTTTGACATATATTTAATAAATGGATTCATTTTGAAATGAAAACCACAGATTTTGTAGATCATCCTCTAGACCATACAGAACAAGCAGGTAGCTGGGTGATGTTATTACAAACCTTTGGCCATTGTCCGCGATGCCTTGTTTAGATGCTAAAATGCATTTATACAAACTTATCATTAGGCTAAAATCCAATGTATGATATACATATCATGAAATTGGTGGGTGTACTGGCTAGTTTTGTTTTGTGTGTGTGTGTATATCTGTGTGGGTTTGTGTGTATGTGTGCTTGTCATCTTGACCTAAGCTAGGGTCATTAGGGAAGAAGGAACCTCAATTGAGAAAAAGTCCCCATGAGATTGGACTAGGCAAGTCTGTAAGACATTTTTTCAAATTGACGATTGTTATGGTATGGCCTAGCTCACTGGGGAGGTGGTCTTGGGTAGTTTAAGAAAGCAGGCTGAAGATGGTTAGATAGTGGAATGTTAAAGTCAGGTACCAAATACATATGGACTGGTCATTGGGAATGTACGTTAAGCCATATAACCCTCATAACTGTGGCCTAATTACCTCTGTTGTTTTGTATTGTATTTATTATTATAAGAGAAAGAGCCATTTGTTGGACTGAAAGGGTAAACTGTAGGGGGAAATAAGATATACCTTAAACTTAAAAGAAAAAAAAAAAGGGAAGAGGATGGGGGGTTGAGGGTGGGAGGGTGGGACTGGAGGGGGAATAGGGAGGGGACTGCGATTGAGATGTAACTTGAAGAAATAAAAAATAAAGGAAAAAAAAAAAAGAAAGCAGGTTGAGCAAGCCACATGGAGCAAGCTGGTAAGCAGAGCATTCCTCTGAAGATGAAGCTTTTAAATTATCCAATATGTCTTGCCTTTCATCTGGGTGCCACTCGTAGCAAGTGGCTTTTATTATACTTAGTTATACACTTCAATTTATTTTACTGTACTTAATTTATTGTACTTAATACCTCTACCTCCCTTCTACCCCTCGTTCCCTTCAACCCCACCCAACCCTAGGTGGGAGAGAAAGAAGGTTAGAGGGAGAAGGGACATAGGTCTCTTTGAGCTACTTCCTGCTGATTAGTGTTGTTGGATTCTTTGGAGGTAATATTAGTCTCATTAGAAGTCCAGCAAACCAACAAACCAGGAGACAGCAGCAGGAAGAACAAGCAGCAGTTTGGGGGAGCACCAGCAGCTGGGAGAGCAGCAACTGCTTTCTACCTTGTAGCCCTTTCTCTCCTTTGTAGAGCTTTCTCCTGCTTCTCTGTAGAGCCTTTTCACTTACTTCTTTGTAGACCTCTCTACTCTTCTTTGTGGTCCTTTCTCTTACTTCTTTGTAGAGCCCCCAATTTCTCTTTTGTCTTTGTAGCCCCATTCTCCTTGGGGCTGGGGCTCTGGCTTTTTATTTCTCTCTCCCAAGTGCTCACAGTTAAACCTGTTTAGCTGGTTAAGCCACGCCCCTGCTAGTGCAGGACACCATTAATACTTTACACCTGCATCTTAAGCAGCCTACTTGGGATTAAACAAAAACATTCTTACAACTGGTTTTAATAAACTTCTACCACATTCCTCTATGGTCCTTGCATCAGCTCCTGCCTCCACGTTCCTCCCTGAGTTCCTGCCCTAACATCCCTCAAAGATGGATCATAAACTGTAGGCTGAGATAAGCCCTTTCCTCCAAAGTAGCTTTGGCCATGGTGTCCATCACAGCAAGAGAGCTGACTAAAGTCACAGAGGTGGATTGACTTTTTCCCTTGTAATTTTCAGTGCAGTGTTATAACTACTTAAATCTGTCAGGCATTATTATTGCTGTTGGGACAGGGTCTCACTCTGTAGCTCAGGCTGGCACTGCACTCGTGGACTGGTAGTTCTGCCAGCCAGTGCGTTCTACAGAATCCCATCCTGCCATCTTGCTGACCTGGCCCCCAATGCTTCCTTATATTCTGTCCTTATAAATATATTGGCCTGATTTTATTATTTTGAGAATTCTGTCTCCCTGTCTGTCTTTCTGACTTAGTCTTCCTCCTCCCTGCTCTCCTTGCTTGGCATACAAGGCACAGTACAACCTGTCTTCTGTTTTTGCTGATAAGCCTGCCATCAACTCCCTTTAATTAGCACCCTCTGCTGTCAATGTTAGACACCCTCTAGGAAGGAGACCTGTTGATCAGAATAACTCAGGGACCCTCCTAAATGAGGACAGCAGGATATACAATAACAACTTGCTTTGTTCTAGGACCTCATACACTGTAGCGTTTCCTATGGGGAGTTAGAATAATTAAATTAGATTTAGAAAATGTATAGGGGTTTCTGATACAGTCTCTTAATTCAGGGCATGAAGATCAACTTGGCTGTGAGTGATTAGTTTATCAGCTTGTGGAAAAACAAGGTTGAAGTCAGGAAAAACACGAAAGACTTAATGGACTAAGAAACAAAGTATCTGGCCTGACATTGTTTTCAGGCTGCTGAGAGGGCGGAGCCCAAATTAAACTGAAACAGAGTTCCTCTTATTTAAGGACAGTGCATGGAGCCCCCCGCCCCCGAAAAAAGAAGAGGCCCCTGATGCTAGAGAGCTCAGAGAGTCCTGCTGAAAAAGTGCTGGCCATCATTTGATGGCCAGATTTCCCTGAGGCAGAAAGAAGCTGGTGAGCAAAGAAAGCCCGAGCAAGATACCAAAAGGCCAAGGACTAAACCCTGTGGCTCAGCTTTTGCCTAGAGGGGTTTGACCTGTTGGAACAGTGGCCTAGGGGAAACTGTGCCTGGCTTTAAGGAATCTGAGGTAGAGTGGCAGAGTTGCTTATGCAAAGGGGCTGGGGTCTCCCAGAGAGAAAAAAGCATTAAGCCTTATTTAAGGTGAGACTGCAATAACCAACTTACCCTGACGAATCTACATCTGAGATATTCTAGAAAAAGGACTGGTAAATGTGTTAAAGAATCTACAACAAAGACTATGTTCCTGACGACTGAGGACCTGCCCCAGAGACTGTGTCCTTCTAAAAGGTTAGGAAAATAATTATTTTAGTGGTTAGGTTAAAGGGATTGTAGGAATTTGTAGGATTAATAGTTAAGAAATTGTGGGTATTTGTTATAAGTGAATATAGTAATAAATAAGTGTTAAATAATAATTAAAAACTTAGGTAACACTTTCCCCTCTGGATCCCAGTCTATTTTCCATAATTAAACCACCAACACTGACCCCCCCAGGTAACCAGTTCTTGGCTATTAGAATGTTATTAAAGTGTTCTGCCTAGCAACAAATGATGCAAAACTCTTTGGTCTTGATTGGTTAACAGTCTGAAGATGGTCCCAATCTCAGGGAGGCTGGAGAGTTAGCTACCCTTTGTGATTTTTTTTTTTTCTTCAGTTGTGTGGAAGGCAGCTCCATTCTAAAGAGGTGCATCAGCCTCCTTGCTGTCTCATTGCCCTTCCAGAATGGGGGCTGGGAGGGCCCCCTGGGTGGTGGCCCTGCTAGTGAGCCTCATGAGGCTGGATTCCTTCATGACTGGAGGCAGAGACTACCCAGGTAAGAACAGACCATTTTGTTTCTGCTTGTGTTTGCTGGATCAGCATGGGGGTTACTTTCCCCTGCAGATCAAAGTCTCAGAATAGAGTGGCTCTCACTTCAAAGAGCAGCCATCTGACCAGGAAGCTCTCCTGCCCTCCTCAGCACCCACAATGAACTGCCTGGAAAGGATTCCTGAGGCACAGGCCCCAGAGGAGGGAAGAAGGAAGGAGACATTTTTCCCTGTTGGGCTCTGTATGCATCAATATCAGACTCTAGAACTGTGAAAGTTTGAGGGCAGCTGAGCCTCCTAAACAAGAGTCCACTCTTATTATGATTGTCTGTTTATCTATACAAATTGGAAATAACTTTTCCTGTCACCTATTAAACCCCTGGTAAGTGTTCAGTATCATATTTAGCAGTTGTAAG
Organism: Lophiomys imhausi; assembly: GCA_907164525.1. Taxonomy (NCBI): domain Eukaryota; kingdom Metazoa; phylum Chordata; class Mammalia; order Rodentia; family Muridae; genus Lophiomys; species Lophiomys imhausi. The sequence goes on along the minus strand of CAJQZJ010000247.1, from coordinate 2,154,583 downwards.
AGAAGTTAAGAAGCCAGACAAGTTGAGTATGTTAATTATCTTTGACCTCAGGTTACTGTGTGTAACTTGTGTTTTCACCAGGGAGAGGGGCTATGCAAACACCAGCGTTGTTAGAGCATGAAAATGCAGGGGTATAAGCAGAAAACAGGATGTGATGTGCTAAGAAAAGACTCTACTGTCAGAGTCTCATTAAATACAGAAGAGGAACAAGACTGTCGGGGAGGGGCATCATTTTTCTCTGAGAACAAAAACTACTCTGAGTTCATCATGTCCATTCGAGAAACGGAAAAATATCAACATAGAATTTTTTTTTTAAACGATGACAAAAACTCCACATACTTTTTCTTTAGTTTGTAAGAGAGCATGGAGAAGGATAGAAACACTGAGGGACTGGAGACTGGCACCTCATTCGAACTCAGGCATCAAGACAGAGGGGCCTGGAAGGCCATGAAAGTCATTCTTAGGGTGAGTCCCAGCATTCTTGGAGGAGGCTGGTGAGCTTAGGAATGAGCAGACCCACAGCTCAAGCACAGAAACCATTTTCCTTCAAGTTGCAGTTAGCTGCCGGTTGGTAGAGGTCTCCGAGACCTGCCTGCCTGCTTTCTCATTCTCAAGCCCAGAATTGAGTCACAGCACACCACCCTTACAGAAGTGTTTCTCTTCCTGTCCCGCCTCCTTTTTCTTCTTTCCTTTCCATGAATACCATTTCCTGTCCCACCTGTATCATTCCAAGCGTGTCTTCAATGCAAGTGTAGTGTTCAGAAACATAAAATGGACCGCAAGATGGCTCTGTTGGTAAATCCGAGTGCTGCCAAACTTGACACCCCAAGTTCAGTCCCCAGGACCCACATATTGGACACGGGATGGGATGACATCCTGAAAATTGTTTTACCTGTAGAGGTCACAGTTTTAATAAATGTCATTGAGCATCGGACCGCATTCCGGTTTTTTTTCCTCTCTCTCACATTATGCTTTTGAGCACATTGCCGTCAACAGGTCTCTGTCAATTCCAAACCGCCTGACTTAGCACACCAGGTACAGGCTTTCCCAGAGGTGCAGCTGGTTCCTAATCCTTTTATGGTTTCCAGAGGATTTTGTGATTCAGGCAAAGGCAGACTGTTACTTCACCAATGGGACAGAGAAGGTGCGCTTCGTGGTCAGGTTCATCTTCAACCTGGAGGAGTTTTTACACTTTGACAGTGACCTGGGGATGTTCGTGGCACTGACGGAGCTCGGGGAGCCTGACGCCGAGCAGTGGAACAAACGCCCGGACCTCCTGGAGAGGAGCAGAGCCTCTGTGAACATGGTCTGCAGGCAGAACTACGAGCTGGGGGCCCCCTTCACCGTGGGGAGAAATGGTGAGTGAAGGCTGGGTCTACTCTCCACGAGAACCTTGTGACAGGCATTTAAAAATGTTTTAAATCACTTTATTATTTATTTATAGTTTACTTATTTGTGTGTGCTCCATGCATGCCACAGTGCATGTATGGGGGTCAGGTGACAACGTGAGGAAGTTGGTTCTCTCCATCTTGTGGGTCCTAGGGTTTGAATTCAGGTCATCAGGCTCAGCTGCTGGCATCTTTACTTGCTGAGCCATCTTACCTGCTCTCTTACGACAGGAATTTTATTCTCCGCGATATGAGGGTCATAGGTAAGGGGGCCTGTGACTATGCTCTGTCCTTGGTTGTGAATCACGCACAGTCCTCTCAGGCTAGGACATTGTGGTCTTCCTTCTAGAACCCGAGAGTTTTCAGAGACTTGAAAGACTTGTATACTCTTGAATACATTGGGTGACTGTGGGGAGACCTGGCAGAGTCTGTACCCTTCATGCGGCCATCCACACCTGCTTCTCAGTCTAGGGGACTTAGGTTCTCTACATTTCCAGCTTCTGCTTGGCTGGCCTGGGAAATGGAGCAAGTGTGGTCACAGTCCCTATAGATGCTGCTGACCTTGGTGTGCTCTTTCTTCTCTCTTGCTAGTGCCACCTGAGGTGACAGTGTATCCAGAGAGGACCCCGTTGCTGCTGCAGCACAACCTGCTGGTCTGCTCTGTGACAGGCTTCTACCCCGGGGACATAAGTGTCACATGGTTCCGGAATGGACAGGAGGAGAGGTCTGGGGTCATGTCCACTGGCCTTGTTAGGAATGGAGACTGGACCTTCCAGACAACAGTAATGCTGGAAATGATTCCGGAGCTTGGTGACATCTACATCTGCCTCGTGGAGCACCCCAGCCTCCTGGGCCCCGTTTCTGTGGAGTGGAGTGAGCTTTGTTTAGTTTTCTGTATTTCGGGACTTTGACCTGCAGAGCGGTGTCACTTCTGTGTTCATCTTGATTACAAGACAAGTCCCCCCCTGATCTGAGAATCCTAGCACCAGGGCGGGAGAAAAACAGGGCTGACACCCATCCTCGGATGCCCAGGAGATAGATAAGGGGGGCTGTTGACCCACAGTTTGTCTCCAACCCTGGGACCTAGTGCCCTTCAGCACTTCAGCTTTTAGGGACACTGTCATGGGGCATAAGTAAGGGACAGGCCTGGAGAAGTGCTTAGCTGGTGCCTGCTTGTGGTCCCAGGGCGGGGGGGGGGGGGGGGGGCAGGCAGTTCCTGGGGCTCATGGGCTAGCCAGCCTAGCCTACATAGTGAGCTTCAGGCCAGTGAGAGGCACGTTGAACTACAGCAACTATGACAAAGGGGGGTGCACCCGAGGAATGACATTTGAAGTTCACCTCTTGTCTATGCGCGAGCGCACACACACACACACACACACACACACACACACACACACGCATGCACACATATATACACACACTAGCACACATGCACACACAGGTGCACACACGCACATGCGCACACACATGAACATACATACATCCACGCACACAAACACACACAGTCACAGATGGGAGGCAACTCCATTTCTAGACTTAACTCGTCCCTGCACAGTACTGGGCTTGGGGTGTAGTATTTGCTTTGGGGTTTTAAGAAGTCTCATCCAGTATTGGGAGCATTACTATTGGGAGCTTTATATTGACTTTAAATCCTGTTTTCCCATAGTGGCTCAGTCTGGATATTCGTGGGAAAAGATACTGAGCGGAGGTGCAGCATTCCTGCTTGGGATAATTGTCTTCCTGGTGGGGGTTTTTGTCCACATCAAGGCTTGGAAAGGTAATGGACCTCTGAAGAGAACCTTCCCACCTTTCTGGTGGCTTCTCTGCTTCCAGTTCCCTTTACTGTAAAGATCTGAGTCAGGGAAGGCTGGCTGGGCTCAGGTGTCACTGTGATAGGGTTTTCTAAAGCCAGGGGAGTCCAGGGCTATGCAGGCATGAGTGCTGACATTGAAGGCCACAGCCTCCCCCAGGACAATCACATTTGACCCTGACTGGGGGTCCCATTCTGTCTTTCCAGCATCTGCAGAGACTCAGTCTGGCAATGAGGTAAGCACTCCTGTTCCCTGCCTTTAGCTGGCAGACCATTGCCTCCTTCCTTGGCCAGAGTGAGACATCATGGAGTGAGGGAGGCAGAGTGGCTGTACTGGGTGATTGTGTCCTGAGTGTCTGGAGTGGGAGGGTAGGAGGCCCCCTGAGACCCTCCCTCTGTGTCTTCAGGTCTCCAGATCTCTTCTCCCACCTCTCCCCTAGAAAGATCCTAATGGAAGCTTCTCTCCCAGATCCTGAAGAAGTGTCAAAAGGCCGGGCCTGGGTTGGGTAAAGAACGCTGGCTGTAGAGTTGTGATATGTGGTCGTGTATCTTCCCTTTCTGTCCTGTACCTCAGTAGTCCTTATTTCCAGGACACAGTACAGAAATTTCCTGGGGACCTAACTCATTCCAGTTCCAAGTTGTTTTTGTCTCTGTGGCCCGACCCTAAGCCTGTGACAGGGAAACCCCCAGCTTTTCTATCTTCCAACCTTAGTTCCCAGTCTTCCAGACAGTTGCTTTAACATCCTTTGCAGTGTAAAATAAACAGTTACAGAGAACTGCAGTGAATGTATAATTCAATGACTTATTTAAGGCAAATCCATGTAATCGTTGCCTCAGGTCAAAACCTAGACCATGGCAGTCTCTGCAGAAGTCTCCATGTGCCTCAGCCAGTTAACACCCACAGGCACACACTGTACATGTGTGGTGATTGGATGGCTTCTTCAGCCAAGCATGTATTTATGAATACCATGCTCTATTGTCTTTCTTGTCTCTCAGTCCGCCAGATGTTTTACCTCATCCTTTCTCTCTGTTAGGATTGAAGTTGGTGAGAAGCCTGAGCCACCTAAGGTGAAGAGTTTCCTACCCCCAAATATTTTGCAGGCAACAAAATGTACTCTTTTGCCCTTTTATGTTATCTGTTAGTTAGCGCCTGAGGCAGAGACAGAGGGACTGTGGTTTGATTCCTTTGGTGTCTATAGGGGGCCATGTCCTTTTCTGGAGTCACATTGTATCTCCTTGCTTCTCTTTTCATGATATTACAATGTTACAACAAAACAAAACAAAAAACCATTGATGCTAATTGCCCAGACCTAATTTAATGGAGATTGCTATTTTGTGACAGTCTAAGTCTAGGATTCTTTCTTCGTTATTTATTGTATATTGTTGGCTTTATTTGCTGTGAAGTCAAAGTCTATGATGGTGAAGCTGTCCCTGTCTGGCAGTGATCCCAGCCTGCACCGGCACCACCGTTGTGTTCACTGCTGCGGGATTCTAAAACAGCTTGTTTCCCTTAATGGTGACCTTAGTGGAGCAATGAATTCACTGGCTTTGCTAAGCCTTGACACCTGAGTAACTGTCTTCTTAATAATTTGACAAAATTGGGAGTATTTCTGTTGTATGCAGATGGAAAGGCAGTCGTAAAAATTCCTTGTGTTCAGCATGCTCCCTTTAATAGATCATCATTTTGTCTTGACAGAAATATTTTTATTAATTTTTTGTTGTTTGAAAATTTCATACATGTGTATTATGTGGTTTGATCAAATCCACCCCCATTCCCTCCTTTCCAGTTTCTCGTCTTCTCTGACCACATTTAC
>CAJQZJ010000247.1:2096290-2137028 GCA_907164525.1 Lophiomys imhausi | reverse complement strand
AGAGAGAGAGAGAGAGAGAGAGAGAGAGAGAGAGAGAGAGAGAGAGAACTTGACGCCATACCTACTGATTTCAGTTCGGGGACCTGGGGCCCTAACGTTGAGATTTCCAAGATTTCCAGATCTGCTTGGATCTCACTGTTCCCAGCCATGTTCCTCTAGAGCCGCACCCGACACAAAACAAGAGTATTTTGTAATGAGTGAAACAAAATGTAACCTGGCACAGTGTTTCCATCAACAGCAAGAGTGAAACTCAGGCCAGAAATGAAGAGAGGGCTCAGGACGGTGGGATAAAATTTTATCTTAAGAAATTTAGGTAAAATAATAAAATATTAGCTCTAGCCAACTGAACAGAAGAAACAGATCAGTGTGGAAATCAGAGACAATCAGTGGAATAGTCACTAAAATTTGTGGTCTTTGGTGAGGCTGAGAGACAGGGCGTCAGACAGGCTCCATGGCAGGCAGACAGATAGGGAGAGGCCAAGGCTAGGTTATGGTTATGATGGCTGCGTCTTCTCCCCCCTCCTGACTTGTGCTTTTGTCCCCCAGTAGGCCTCCTGATGATGGAATGGCTCACGAAGTTTGAGGCAGATCAGGACGTGTCACACAACAGCTGTGGACCAATCAACCAGCCTGTCTGTCCTCAGCCTGACCAACCCTAAAGCAGAAGAGGAAACCACTCTAGAGCTTTAATGGCAGCCCTCAGGAAGAGCCTAGCCTGGTTTTCGGCTTCAGAGTGTGTCCCCCCCACCCCATGCCCTGCTTTGCAGGGTCTTCTTCTCTGTGTCCCCTTGTGCACATTTTCTCACACACAGTAAATGCCTCCCTTTACCTGCTGATTCTGTCTGTGGTGTGTGAGACTTCCTGGCTGCCTGTTGCACTTCAGATTTTTTTTTTTTTTTGCCTTTAATTCTTTAACTGGCTGAGAAAATGAACCCAATCCAGGCCCTTAGACTGTATTGTTTCAAGAACTGTAGATACTATCAGGACTAACCAGGAAAAAAAAACCCACAGTAATATCAAGAACAAGAGAAGGGACATAATTATATATCACACAGAGATGTATGGATAACAGTACATGGAAAACTTAATTTATACAATAGACCACTCAGATGAAATGAGAATACCACCTGTAAATGCAGAATGCCAATGCCATAGTCGCCCAGGATAACAGACTAAGAGAAACGGTCATGTCTCTAAGAGTTAGGTTGAACTTGTACTTAAAACATTCCTACAAAGTCAGCTCTGTCAGGTGTTTTCACTGACAAAGTCTACTTGGTATTTAAGGAAGTCATAACTTTACTACAAATGGAAGAGGAGTATGAAATCGTCAATATACTTATATAAAAGGAAAAGAAAGAAAAACAAGAAGAATCTATAGACAAATATCCCTCGGGAGCATAAACTTAAAAAACTATTAATGAAAGTTTAACAAATCAGCCAGAATGGTGACACAGGCCTGTAATCACAGCGCTGGGGACTCTGAAGTAGGGGACAGGAAGTTCAAGGTCACCCTGGGATGTAGAGGGAGACCCTGCATCAGAAACAACTTTAAAAAAACAAACCAATCTCTCTCTCTCTCTCTCTCTCTCTCTCTCTCTCTCTCTCTCTCTCACACACACACACACACAAACCCACTATACAGCATGGGTCATTGGAGTGTTTACAAGGAAGGAAGACGAGTTTGGTTCAGTATAAAAAATGCATCATATACTAAATATACTCACCACATTAGACAAAAGAAAAACACGTGAAATTATCAGCTCAATATGTATGTATATGTATGTGATGCATATGTATGTAACATATATGTATCTATATGTATAAGAGACATACATTCATAATGGAAATTCTTAGCAATCAAGGAACAGATGGAGTGTGAATATAAATGAAAAGCCACCCCAACACTAAGCCCAAAAACAGAAATACCAATACTTTCTCTCTAAAATCAGGACTAAGCAGGTCATGTGTCTGCTTTCCCCACACCCAGTCAATGTAACACTGCACATCACACCCGCTGCTGCAAAAAACAAGGAAAATAAGAGGCATGTCAACCAGAAAGACAAAATAATGCTGTCTTTATTCACTGATAAAATGAAACTCCACAAGGATTGTTGAAATTTTACTGTCTGACCACATGACAATCATTTCAGTTCTGTAATTTAAGAAACAAGATCAAAGCTGGATGGTGGTGGCGCTCGCCTTTAGTCCCAGCACTTGGGGGCAGAGGCACAGGGAGGTGGACCTCTGAGTTGTAGGCCAGCCTGGTCTACAGAGTGAGTTCTAGGATAGCCAGGGCTACATAGAGAAACCCTGTCTCAACCCTCCCCCCCAAAAGAAACAAGATCAAGGATTTTATGTAGATGTTCAATAATCAGTCCAGATACATCCAAAGAAAAATGTCAAATCCATTCTTAGAGCTCATACTCTACAAAAACAGGCAGTTGACTGGAATTGGTCAGCTGCCCACCACTTGTCAGTCTTATATAAAGTGACTTACAGAATCCATATTAAGAAAAATGTGAGCCAGGCCTGGTGGTGCACGTCTTTAATCCTAGCACTTGGGAGGCAGAGGCAGGCGGATCTCTGTGAGTTCAAGGTCAGCCTGGTCTACAAAATGAGTCCAGGATAGTCAAGGATACACAGAGAAACACTGTCTCGAAAAACCAAGAAAAAAATTAGAAGGAAATGCTTTAGGACACAAATTCAACAATGGCTGTCAACTTTGTATATATGTATGTATTCATAATAAAATATCAAAAATTAAAATGCATAGTTTTTACTGATAATGCATCAAAAATTTTTATTTCTAATACCACCCAAGATATAAAATACACAGGGATAAACTTGACAAACAATGTATACAATCTATATGCTGAAAACTATAAAACAGGGCTAAGGAAAATCATAGAATACTAAATGAACAAAAAGATGAACCATCTTCTTGGAGACAAGTCAGAGTTTGGGCTCAGTTTCAATTTAAATCTATGTGACTTTATTAAAGAAATTGATAAATTTACATGGGAAATGTAAAGGATGGGATAGGAAGAACAATTTTCAAAAAAGAAGATGGAGGTTTAGAATACTTGATTTTAATACTTTCTATACAGTCACATGAAGACAATGTTTATGAATATAAATATATACAGTGTGTATTACCTATCTTCCAAATTTAAGTATATAATCATTCTTTGACAAAAACACCCAGTGGGGAAATATCTTTTAAATGGCTGGTGTTTAAATAATTAAATATTTATGCACAAAAAATGAATCTATACCTTATTACACATAAAAGTTAGCCCAAGATGGGTCATAGCTGCCCAGGTTCCAATGTGAAATGTCCCCCATGGGAAGCACATGCTTGGTCACCAGCCGGGGGCGCTGTTCTGAGAGCCTGCGGAACCTTAGGGACAGTGGACTATGGAGCAGAGGTGGGTTGCTGGTGGTGGACCTTGAAGGCGACATCCGATTCCTGCTCCAGTCCACTTCCTGATCTGTCATAAACAAGCTGTGCAGGAAGCTGAAGCTGCTATAGAGGATACTGGCCATAAACAGCACGGCCATCTCTCACTCTCCATGGTGAACCGAGATCCCTCCTAATGTTGAGCAAAAATTAGTCTTTCCATCCTTGTTTCTGTCAGGTGTTCCATCCCGTGGACACAAAAAGTGTTACAGTAGTTTTAAACACAATAGGGAAAACTTTTTTTAAAAAATCAAGAAAACATGAGAGCACAGGACACACCAGGAGAGCCAACAGAGGTGGTGGTGACTCAAGACCGGAAGTAGGCAAGAGACTGGGCGGGGCGTGGTGCCAGGCTCTCCATGGTGTTCCCCTGAGACCATGGAAAGCAGTGATAATAAAGTCTGATTTCAGGTAAGAACGTGAGAATCAGTGATGCTGGTGAGAACTCAGTTGTTCCAGGGACCCTCAGAGGGATTGACAGATCATGGCATGGAAAGATAACGAACGGGTCATTGATGGAAGACCGTGTCGACTGATGACCCCAGGAGGAGAGGATGGATTCAAGTGCTAGGAAACAAAAGTTGGGATTTTTGTTGGATGAGTGTGCAAACCATCCTAAATGTGTTCAGTGTGGACACTGGGTACCAGCCCACAGATGAGCAAGTACCCGCCTGTATGAACTGACCCAAGGTGTGATGGTGAAGACAGTGAAGAGATACAGGAAGCAGCTGGAGAAGGAAGGGAGTCCTTCTCTGGCCTCCATGAGGGTCCACAGATGTGACATCCACTCACACAAACATACATAAAAATAAAAATAGTAAAACACTCCATCTTAAGACTTTTTTTTTTAATACTCTGGGGATTTTGATTGTTTCTTTAAATCTTAGAATATGACACATAGTCCCAGCAACTCCTTTACTACATAATCCCACGTCTGTAATTTCCTAATAATCTCACGCCTCTTGTTTTATGTGCTTCCCCCTAATTGCACTCCTGTGCTTCTGCAGGCCTTCTTGCTGACTTAGTCTGCTGGAGACTGGTGATGCTGCCTCACACTCTCTTCTCATTGGCTGGATCAGAAACCAGGCTCTGCAAAGCCTCTTTGTCTTCACTGTCTTTATTTCAGCTTCAGTGGTAAGTGTGAGGTTTAAATATTAGCGTTTTGGGGAAGGGAAACCACTGTGGGAAGTTCCCCTTGTACAGGCCAAGCCTTCCGGAATGTCCTGCTCTTGTGTTTACAAGATTACCCAATTCAAAGGGAGACAATGGGATCAGAAATAGGATTGGAGGACATCTGCCATTCTTAAGTCATAATCAGGTCCTGGGTGGTCTAGCATTAGCTATTGTAGAAGTAAATGAGAATTCAATGTCAACATCTTAACATGCTTCCTAGCCAGGAAATCTAGGAGACAAGAAAATGGGATGGGACCAACTCAGAGTCACTCATGTGTGTGGTCCTGGTCTTGACTCTAATCAATGAAAAGGAATGGCTGTCAACCCACTGATGAGTAGCTAGCTGGTTCTCACAGGTTCTGAGTCAACAGTAATTTGTGGTTTTCTAGGGGTGAGAAGAGAGCTGGGGTAGGGGAAACAGTTAAAGCCTCCGTGTCCCCAAGGAGTCTGAGAGGGCTGTAGAACTCAAGAGAAAATGACTTCTGGTCCAGTCCTTCATCCCACTCAATATTAAAAACAAAAAACCAAATCAAACTTGGCCCCTTTCTGTTGAGTGATGTTGGAACTGTGAACTTGTTCCCAAATCCACGAGTGTCCTTGAGGGTCAGACACGTGACAGGCACATTACCAGCCCTGCAGGTGCAGTAGTATCTGCAGTGTCTCATGCTGCTATCTCTCGTCTACGCTGTTTTTCTACTTTTATTGTGGAGTGCTCTCCTCTTGCCAAGTACCTTGCTGTGTACTTACAAATACCAACTCATCAAGTTATCACACTGAACCTCCGAGGTGGTTTTATGACAATCACCATTCACGTTTAGGGACAAGGAAGCTGGTGCAGAAGGGCTGAAGATCTTGTGTTTCACATGAGTAAGTGATGGAGCCACAGTTGGCATCTGAGCTGTGTGGCTTCAGAGGAACATGCTGCAACCGTCTGGCCAATGCCTTTTATTGTCGTGGGCCCATCTTTCATATGACCACTTTCTCTGCTCAGTCTGTCTGACACCTTTCATTGCTATGGACCAGTCTTTCATATGACCATTGTCTCACATGAGACAACTGAGTAGGTCTGCCTGGACTTCCCTCCATCTTTCCCCACATCTTTCATGGATCCTGTTTTAGGGGATGGAAATCTGCACTGCTTTTGCTGAGTATGCCCTTTCCTGTCAGGACACTGTGTGAACAGCTCAGTGTCCTCAGTTGTTACAATGTCTTCTGTCTGCTTGAGTAGCTGTCTATCAAATAATATCAAACACTTCAGAAGTAAGTGTAAGATGCAGGCATGACTAAAAATCTACACGGCAACGACTGTACAGTTGGGGAGTCTGAAAGATACTTATATTTTTCTTTTAAGTAGGATTCTATTATGCAGCCTGACTGACTTGTAACTTTCTATGTATACCAGGCTGGCCTCGAACTCACAGAGATCCACCTGCCTGTCCCTCCTGAGCGCTGGGATTAAAGGTGTGCGCTGGCAGGCCCAGCTTGGAACCGAACTTTTAAAAATTATTAAGTATTTACTTATTAACAATATTTACTTAAAACAAATACAAACAATTTCTAAACTATTAACCCTATAAATCCCTACAACTCCTTTAACCTAACCACTAAATCTATTGATAATTATTACAACTATTTTCCTAACCTTTTAGAAGGATACAGTCTCTGGGGCAGGTCCTCAGTTGTCAGGAACACAGTCTCTGTGGTAGACTCTTTAACACACTTAGCAGTCCTTTTTCTGGAATATCTCAGATGTAGATTCATCAGGGTGTCGCGTCCCCCTCGACCAGCAAGGACGATGCAACTCGCAAAAGCTCTTCTCAAGCAGTTTATTCAGGTCCCTTGAAAACAGTCTTCTGAATCCTTGCTTGTGTCTCTGCTTCTCTGCTTGTGTCTCTGATTGTCTGCTTGTGTCTCTGCTTCTCCTCCCCCAAGCCCTTATATGCCTACTCAAACCCAATCAGATCATGCCACCTAGCGATCCAAGATAGGCTCACAAAAGGAGGAAGCACACCGGGCTAGGCAGCTGCTACCAACTAAGGCTTGTTTACAGCTAAGCTTGAGCTTTCTGGCATCAAGCCAGGCGCCATCTTAGGGTTGCGGCTCACCACAGACCCCCCTTTTTGTTTTAAAATGCAACAGGCAAGGGTAGAGGTCTGATCTCTGATATGCATGTAAAGGACATTGTAATGACCCCACGCCCAGTAGCCAACCAGGCTGGTGCCATACCCGTCTGGTATCTTTTTCTCAGAGATGGGAAACTAGGATACCAACCCATATGCAATCAAACATGCCCTTCTTGAAGTCACTAGAAGCTGACCCCAAGTGCAGTGCTTAGCCTCGCATCCTGAGCATGATGATAGCTTAGTCCTTTAGGACAGTCAACCAAGCTTGTGGCTGTCCAGCCTCCAAGGCAGCAAAGGCTTGCACCAGCATGGCATTGCTTCTCCTCTGTGAAATCCTCATCTTACAGATACACCATAGGGCAATGAAACTGACTAGGAAGAGCATGCCTCCTAGGGCACCCATTCCCGCCCATTCCTTCAGATGATTCATGGCTCAGAGGATCCATGTTGACAGTCCTTCAGGAACAGAGACATCAACCCGGGTGGAATTCACATGCACGATGGCAATTCTCAGATTCTGCATCAGCTTATCAAACTCGCCAGACCAATTTCCTGTAAGATACTGAGAGAGTTGCTTAGACAAATTTGCAGCTACAGTATAATTTTGATATGGCACAGAGGTCACACACAAACCAGTCATTTTCCACTCACAGCCAATCTGGGCCACCTGCCACAATACATCCAAGGCCGTGGCTACATTGGCTGACAAATTATTCAAGGTAGCGGCAGTCTGCACTGAGGCATTCAGGCTTCCAACCCCTTGTTCTTATAAGGGGTGATAGCTGCTTTACATTCCTTTGTACATTGCTCATACACAAGTTGTTTAATTAAGGGCATTGCCAAATCAGGGTCTCCAAATACCCTTCCAGCGGCCTCAACCATTCTAGCCACGAAGTCTGAGAAAGGCTCCAGGGGACCCTGAATAACCTTGGTTAGATTGCCATTCACTTCCCCTTTGTTAGGCAATGATTTCCAAGCTCTGGTTGTGATTAAATTGATTTGCTCAAACACCTGAGCTGGATACCCAGTTTGTTGTTGAGCAAATCGACCTTGCCCAAGAAGCATGACCACATCCCAGGCTGGGTTTCCTGCTGCACGATTAGCAGCAGCTTGTTCATTAGCAAACTCAATCAAGAAAGCCTTCCAATCTAAATACTGCCCAGAGGACAAGCAGGCACGTGCCAAGCTCATCCAGTCACTAGGAGTCACGCAATAACGACTAAGAGCTTCCACCTGAGCTACAGTGAAAGCAGCATTAATCCCATAAGTGCGGACAGACTCAGCGAGTGCTTTAATTACCTTAAAATCGAGAGGTTCATGATAACGATTTCCCCCTCCATCCTGAAAAACAGGGTAGTACAGCTCATGTCTCACTTCCCTCCAGACATTTGGACAGAATGACCGCCCACTAGGACCACTCGGAGGGAAAGTCTCATTATATGAAGGCGGCGCCAACACAGGCGGCCCCGGACCTGAGGGCTCTATCCAGGTGCAGTCAGAACTCTTCCTCAAAGATGACTTCTCCATTTCCTTTGCTAACATTTCAAGTTCCTCTTCAGACTCTGAGCTATCCTCTTCCGAAGTATCTTTCCCAGATTTGACCGAGCGCTCCTCTTTTAACTGCTCTAATGCCTCTTGTCCCTTTTCCACGGCCTTGCAATATCTCTGATCTCCTAAACAACTCCGAACAAGTCTCCAAATAGGCCGTGCTCCTCCCTGCAATGTACCTTGCTCCCAGGCAAAATCTAGATTTCTCCCAAGCTTATCCCAGCAACTGATAAAGGCCAGAAAGGCCAGCATTCGCTCCATTTCTGTGAGGCACTCTCTGCTTTCCTCACCTTGCTTTGCCAGTTGTGTCTTCTACTCGTCCGAATCCCGGAACTTTATTTCTCCCTCCGGAGACCTTATTGCCTCTTTACCGAGGTCCTTATTGCTCCCTCCGGAGACCTTATTGCCTCTTTACCGAGTTCCTTATTGCTCCCTCCCGAGACCTTATAGTTCGCAACTTCCGCGAAACTTTACCTTTAGTTCGCAATTTCCACGAAACTTTATTGTCCCAATTTATCCCGGGAACTTACCAGTGCACTGCCCCTGACTGCAGGAGTTCTGGGTCTTTTCTGCTTCCCCGTACGGGCCACCACTTGTCGTGTCCCCCTCGACCAGCAAGGACGACACAACTCGCAAAAGCTCTTCCCAAGCAGTTTATTCAGGTCCCTTGAAAACAGTCTTCTGAATCCTTGCTTGTGTCTCTGCTTCTCTGCTTGTGTCTCCGCTTGTCTGCTTGTGTCTCTGCTTGTCCTCCCCCAAGCCCTTATATGCCTACTCAAACCCAATCAGATCATGCCACCTAGCGATCCAAGATAGGCTCACAAAAGGAGGAAGCACACCGGGCTAGGAAGCTGCTACCAACTAAGGCTTGTTTACAGCTAAGCTTGAGCTTTCTGGCATCAAGCCAGGCGCCATCTTAGGGTTGCGGCTCACCACATCAGGGTAAATTGGCTATAGCAGTCACACCTTAAATAAGGCTTGATGCTTTCTTCTCTCTGGGAGACCTCAGCCTTCTGTAGGCCAACTTATTTCCTTCGCATCAGCAACTCTGCCGCTCTGCCTCAGTCCTTAAACCCGGGCACAGTTCAGACAGATCAAACCCCTCTAGGAAAAAGCTGAGCAACAGGGTTTAGTCCTTGGCCTTTTGCAGTCTTGCTGAGACTTTCTCTGCTCACCAGCTTCTTTCTGCCTCAGGAAAATCTGGCCATCAGTTCACCAGCACTTTCTCCAGCAGGACTCTCTGAGCTCTCTAGCATGAGGGGGAGGGTCTAGCTCCATCCTTAAATAGGATCTCTCCTTGTTCCATCTGTTTCAGCTTAATTTGGGTTCTGCCCCCTTAGCAGCTGAAAACAATGCCAGGTCAAATACATTGTTTCTTAGTCAATTAAGCCTTTCCTGTTTTCCTGGCTTCAACCTTGGTTTTCAGTCCATTAAGTCTCCTGTTTGTTTCCTGTTTTCACCTGACTTCATCCTTGTTTTTCCACAAGCTGATAAGCTAATTGGTCACAGCTAAGTTGATCTTCATGCCCCAATTTAAGAGACTGTATCAGAAACCCCTTGATATTTTCTAAATCTAATTTAATTTATCTAACTCCCTACATATCCCCCTTCTAGTAAAATAAAAAAATAAATCTACACTCATAACTACATATACAATGTAAATAAATTGTTTATGTACAATACATAAACAATAACTTTAAATTTTCATCAATGTACATTAAAGAGTTAAAATAACCTTAAACTTCTTACAATACATAGTTGTATTTACATCTTTTGACAATCAAAAGACATGCAAATGATATGATTTTAAGTTCTTATTAATAAACTTAATTTTTTATTACATACAAAACATTTTTTAAACTTGCATCAATAAACATAATCTTAAATTTCTAACAATATAAACTAAATAATATTTCACTCCAATTCTTACAGTTCTATTCATTATATCCATTCATTGCAAATATCACAAACAATAGACAATCACAATACATAAGATATGACAAAAAATTTTATTTCACCTACTGGGAATGAAGTTGAAAATATTTTTGGGGCACCCTTTAAAAATTTTAGATATTGGCCAATTCCTAGGATAGCCAGCTGTAGCTTTTTGTTGTCCAATCTCTATATGATTGATCATTTTGGGCTAGCCCTTTTTAAAGTTGATTTGCATGTTCTTCTTTTTTGAAAAATTAGTAATTGAAGCAATGTGTTAGGCTGAATCATTTGGCCCATTTGTCTTGATATTGTCATTCAAACTTTGGATCTGAAAATAATTTTTTTCTCTAAGTTTAAGGAGGAGAAAGGCATAGATTAATTTTGTATGTCCATTTGAAGCATAAACTCCATCCATGCTAAATGAAAGAATGGAATATTATAAACATCGGACAGTTCTTACTATACAAAGACATTTATGTCTCAGCTATCAAGAGGCACTCCCTGGTCAGATCTGATCTTTATAAGTTTTGTTGGTAACCACATTTTCTCATTTCCTGTAGATACATATGCATATCCACGTCCCCATCTTAAAGTAGTGCAGGTTTTTATTCTAAAGTCAAAATATCCTTATAGTATATTGGTTGATTTAGTTCCTCAGTTTTTTTCTATAACCCAGTGTCTCTCAACTGCAGTAGTACCGTTTTCACCAACATTAAAAAAATTCAGTGTTAGTAAAGCATTGTGCAGTCTGTCCCTGGGATTCTTTAATTTGCCAGGCGAAATACATTGTTTCTTAGTCCATTAAGCCTTTCCTGTTTTTCCTGACTTCAACCTTGTTTTTCAGTCCATTAAGTCTCCTGTTTGTTTCCTGTTTTCACCTGACTTCATTCTTGTTTTTCCACAAGCTGATAAGCTAATTGGTCATAACCAAGTTGATCTTCATGCCCCGAATTAAGAGACTGTATCAGAAACCCCTAGATATTTTCTAAATCTAATTTAATTTATCTAACTTCCTACACCAGCTCTACTTAGATTATATAGACATTTAAAGGAATTGACACCATCTATGATTAGTAAAAGTTGTGTTTTCACATAAAGATTAACTATGATGAATTCAAGCTGGAGACACAGAGCCCACAGGTGCAGCAGCACACACTACCATGACAGTTCCCCCTCCCTGAGAAGGTCTGCCCTCTCTTAGTTTTTCCATCTTGGCACTTACGTTTTCCAGATTGATTTGAGCCAAGCCCAAAGTCAGATGTCTCCTGTGGGGCCATGAGAGCTTCCTGTTGATGGGGTGGTGTTAAGCATTCTAAATGTTAATTGGTCCTGTTTGCTGTCTGTTACTCAATGGACTCTGATTGGTTAAATAAATGCTGAGGCCTGGAGATTGGGAAAAGACAGAGATAGGTGGGACTAGGACTTTTACAGAGATACAGAGCATCTTGGGAAGAAGGTTGCTGGGGAAGAAGCCAGGAGGAATAAACAAGGAGGACACGCCATGGGGTAAATTAAAGAAGATCCTTCCACGTGGCCTGGAACATCAGCTTAGTGTGGAGAATAACGGTCCAAAAGGACATATGTATATATGGGGGTCATATTTGGGTATTAGAATTATGAGCTAGCTTAGATGGGCTAGGATTGCCCAACGCAGGTCTAGGCTTGATAAAATCCACCTGGTGTCTATGTGTATTCATTATAATGGCGGGTTAAGGGTTAACACCACCAAATCAATTAAATATAATGTAAATACTGGGCAAATAGTTTAATTAGCCATACTTTTCTACATATGGCGCCCAATGTGGGGCAATTAGAATCCATGCTTACAGCCTGAAAAGGCCTGGGTGAGAGATAATTTCCTAGCCAAAGAGCAGGGAGCTCCTTTAACAAAAGCTACTGCCTTACAGCAAAGGTGGGACGTTTAGCTCTCTTTATATGCTAAATAACTGACAGCCTTCTAAACAGGAATTAACCGCCTAAATTAAAAATGGAGAAATTCATAATGTCTCAATATGCTTGGATTCCAATTGAGTTTGTTTCTCTTAACATACAGATCACTTTTACACCGACAATTGTGGTTCTATGTATACTTTGAGAAAGATTTGACTAGGATAGGCTTAAGGATATCTGTAAGGGAGAGAGTTTACAGATGGAATGCTAAGCTGTTGAGAATAACAGTGGGAGAAGGAAGGAGGCCCAACTCAATACAAAAGATGTCAGTGGGAACTCTCAAATTCCTAAGAACTAGGTGCTTATCAAGAGTATCTGGGAAAGGCTCACCAAGGACTACAGTCAAAGCTAGATTTCATAAATAATGAACAGAACTTTAATTACAACATGGGATTGCAATTCGACCAAGGCTTTTGGAATGTTGTTATTTCTTTGCTTGAATTTTGTTTGGATGTTGTAGGGAGTTAGATAAATTAAATTAGATTTAGAAAATATATAGGGGTTTCTGATACTGTCTCTTAATTCAGGGCATGAAGATCATTATCAGCATGTGGACTAAAAACAGGAAACAAACAGGAGACTTAATAGACTGAAAAACAAGGTTGAAGTCAGGAAAAACAGGAAATACTCAATGGACTGAAAAACAAGGTTGTCAGAAAACCAGGAAAGACTTAATGGACTTAAAGAAACAAAGTATCTGGCCTGACATTGTTTTCAGCTGCTAAGTGGGCGGAGCCCAAATTAAGCTGAAACAGAGTTCCTCCTATTTAAGGACAGTGCATGGAGCCCAAAAGGAGAAGAGGTCCCTGATGCTAGAGAGCTCCCAGAGTCCTGCTGAAAAAAGTGCTGGCCATCATTTGATGGCCAGATCTCCCTGAGGCAGAAAGAAGCTGGTGAGCAGAGAAAGCCTGAGCAAGACACCAAAAGGCCAAGGACTAAACCCTGTGGCTCAGCTTTTGCCTAGAGGGGTTTGATCTGTCTTAACAGTGGCCTAAAGGAAACTGTGCCTGGCTTTAAGGACTCTGAGGTAGAGCGGCAGAGTTGCTGATGCGAAGGGGCTGGGGTCTCCCAGAGAGAAGAAAGCATCAAGCCTTATTTAAGGTGAGATTGCAATGACCAACTTACCCTGACGAACCTGCATCTGAGAGATCCAGAAAAAGGACTGCTAAGTGCGTTAAAGAATCTACAACAAAGACTGTGTTCCTGGTGACTGAGGACCTGCCCCAGAGACTGTATCATTCTAAAATGTTAGAAAAATAATTATCAATAGGTTTAGTGGATAGGTTAAAGTGTTGTAGGAATTTGTAGGATTAATAGTTAAGAAATAATTGTTATTTGTTATAAGTGAATATAGTAATAAATAAATGTTAAATAATAATTAAAAAGTTTGGTTACATGATGTCTTTGATTTTCCTATATGGGGAAGTAAAAAGGATGTTTTTGTCATTTGATAATGCTGAGATATAAGAGATTTTAAAGATATAAAGAGAAAGGGGTCACATTAGACCCTAGGGGAGATATCTTAATCCTTGGAAGAGATTTTAAAGATATAAAGAAAAAGGGGTCACAAGCCAGTCTCCTTAGATGTGGGACACCACTGGAAAACTGGTGTCAAGAGAGATTTTAGACCCTAGGGGAGATAACTTAATCAGTGGATGTGATCGTGCATGCCTTTAATCCCAACATTTGGGAGACAAAGACAAATGGATCTCTGACCTTCGCCAGGGTCAGCCTGGTCTACAAAATAAATCCAACACAAGGATATACAGAGAAATCCTGTCTCAAAGGAAAAAATAGACAGATATGTTAATTGTGAGAAATTATATATTTTCAGAGCAAAGGAACCAAACACCAAAGAAAACAAGACAAGCCCAGATGGTCCAGCTCACAGACTGTTCCAGTCAGGACTTCAATGAAGCCCTGAACTTTCCCATCCAAAGTTCAACTTTGAACTACAAACTTCTCAAGGCATTCAAATTGCTGAGCACATAGAGATTGAACAAAAAAGTTACAATTAACTTGGTTAATCATTTTTCTATTTTATTTTGGCCCCCAAACAGGTTTTCTACATCCCAATTCAGCAGGAAGCAATTTTAAGAGAGTGATGCCCCATTCCCAAAAGGTGGGGTGGGTGATTCTCAGCTCTCAGTGACACATGAGGTGAGGGCATCCTTCTAATCAATCCTCTGAGAGGAGCTGTTTTCTGAAAGAACTGAATCATATGTGAGAAAAGTGAGAAAGGCTGATGACAAATGAGGGAAAAGGACTGAGACGTGGCTTTTAGAGCTCAGATGTCCCTGGGTGCTGCCTTGACCACAGGAGCCTCCACAGTTTGATGGCAATGAACAAGTGGATGATTTGGTTCCTTGACTCTGAGCAGTCCATGATTTTGTGGCTGTTGGCTGTCATTTGGATTCTGGTTTGGGGCAAGAGGAACAAGTGGGTTAGAGGGAGGTGGCATGCAGTTCTGCTGTTTCTTCTGTGTCTGTCTCTAGTCAGGTCCTGGAACCTGAGGTTTTGATCAGCAAGGCCACAGGTGTTACCAGGAGGCTCCCTCTAGCCAGGACTCCAATTGCTGGGCCTCATTATCATCCCCTGCAGCTCTCAGGCTTGAGATGGGCCTAGTTTCTTTTCTGTTGCTGTGATAAAGCGCACTGACTTAGGAGAAAAGGGTTTATTTTGTTTAAAATCCTAGCAGGATGGAGTCCTTCATGCAGAGATGGTCTGTCAGCAGGAGCAGGAAGCTGCCTGGTCACATGTTCATCCACACACAGGAAGCAGAGAGAGAAAGAACAGGAAGTGGGGCAAAGCTATACACCCTCAAAGCCCATCCCCAGGGACATACTTCCTCTAACAAGGCTCCACCTCCTAAAAGCTCTCTTGAGTTTTCCAAACAACAGAGCCAGCTGTGAGTAATTGTTCAAATCCATGAGCCTCTAAGCACATTTTTTATTCAAAACAAAAGAGGGTAGCTAGGGTAGCTGAGGCAGCTGCCAGCTGCTCTCCCTAGCCCAGCACAGCCCTCAGATGTTACAGCTAGTGAATAGGTCCTGACCAGACTCCTCTCAAAGCAACAAAGCTGAGTTTGCTGTCTCTTTTCTGACAGGAACCTGGCTGATGCACATGTGAATCCAACTTGCAACTGCTTCCCAGAGTGACATCTGCTTCCAGGCCTTCCTTTCTGACTGGCTCCAGAGAAATGAGGGGAAGAAGGAACTGGAGAGATTGCTCAATGGTTAGTGCACTGCCTGCTTTTGCAGAGGACCTGGGCTCAGCTCTCAGCTCCCACACACGGCTCATAATCACCTATAGCTCCACTTTTAGGTGGGAAAAACACTGATGCATATAAAACAAATCATTTTAAAAGAAAGGAAGAAGCCTGTGCTAGTTACTTTTCTTTTGCTATGAAGAGACACATGACCAAGTGCTGAGAGATAAGATTGTTGTGATGAATTATATATCCAGCCAGGCAGTCCTTCGGGAATGAAGATGAACATATTCTTAGACAAGGACTTTCCCCTAGAGAGCATCCTACAGCATCATGCCCTCTCTCCCACAGGCCTCCTCCTTCTTACCCCTGTAGGTGCCTCAGTCACCCAGCGCGCCTCTGACCTGTCTCCTGGCTCACCCCCTTCTCAACCTGACTACCCACTGCCCTTTACCCCTCAAACGCTGACTCCCATTTTTTCTTTTTTTCAAGACAGAGAATCCCTATGTAGCCTTGGCTGTCCTGGACTTGCTTTGTAGACCAGGCTGGCATGGAACTCATACAGATCTGCCTGCCTCTGCCTCTCCAAGTCCTGGGACTTAAGTTGTGTGCCACCATGCCTGGCATCTGACTCTCATTTTTAATAGTAGCTTTTTAATCATTGTGCAAAGTGTTATTATGGCATATTCACACCTGTATACTTTTTTTTGACCCTCCTCTCCATCTCTTTCCATGTCCCCCAGCTCTGCTCCTGCTGCTTTCTGCCCTAGTGGCTCCCTTTCCCTTCATGTCACATGATGTCTTACTTTAATTGGGTTTTCTACCACTGTAATGACACACTATAACAAAAAGCAACTTGTGGAGGAAAGGGTTTATTTCATCTTACACTTCCACACCACAGTCTGTCATCAAAGGAAGTCAGGAACTTGGAGACAGGAGCTGATGCAGAGGCCATGGAGGGATGCTGTTACTGGCTTGCTTCTCATGGCTGACTCAGCCTGCTTCCTTATATAACTCAAGACCACCAGCCCAGGGATGACCTCACCCACAATAGACTGGTCCTCCCACATCAATCATTGATAAAGAAAAATCCCTACAGGCTTGTGAAACCGTACTTTTAAATTATTAAACACTTACTTACTAACTATATCCACTTATAACAAATACACTTACTTAATTATTATTCCTACAAATTCCTACAACCCCTAAGACCTAACTACTAAACCTATTGATAACTATTACAACTATTTTCATAACCTTTTAGAAGGATACAGTCTCTGGGGCAGGTCCTCAGTCATCAGGAACACAGTCTCTGGGGTAGACCCTTTAATGCACTTAGCAGTCCTTTTTCTGGAATATCTCAGACGCAGGTTCGTCAGGGTAAATTGGCTATGGCAGTCTCACCTTAAATAAGGCTTGAGGCTTTCTCCTCTCTGGGAGACCTCAGCATCTGTAGGCCAACTTACTTCCTTCATATCAGCAACTCTGCCGCTCTGCCTCAGTCTTTAAAGCTGGCCACAGTTCCGTTCAGGCCGCTCTTCGGACAGGTCAAATCCCTCTAGGCAAAAGCTGAGCCACAGGGTTTAGTCCTTGGCCTTTTGCTGTCTTGCCGAGGCTTTCTCTGCTCACCAGCTTCCTTCTGCCTCAGGGAGATCTGGCCATTGGTCTACAAGCACTTTCTCCAACAGGACTCTTGGAGCTCTCTCGTATGGGGGGGGGGCTTAGCACGCAGCTCTCTGGGCTCATCCACTTGTCCTTAAATAGGATCTCTCCTTGTTCCACCTGCTTCAGCTTAATTTGGGATCTGCCCACTTAGCAGTTGAAAACAATGCCAGGTCATAAAGTCTTTCCTTGTTTCACCTGGCTTCAACCTTGTTTTTAGTCCATAGAGACTCCCCTTGTTTCACATGACTTCATCCATAAGCTGATAAGCTAATTGCTCACAGCCAAGTTGATCTTCGTTCCCCAGATTAAGAGACTGTATCAGAAACCTATGTATTTACGAAATCTAATTTATATTAATCTAACTCCCTACATTACTTAAAGAGCAAAACTTGCATAATTATAAAACACATTTTTTATATTTGTAACAGAAGTTAATGTAACTCACTGTTCAAGAATTGGATAGTGAATATGTAAATAACTTCAAGTAGACTAAGGAAAACTTGGGGGTAGTTGCTTGATATAGTTTTTATTAAAGGAAAACTCAGGAACTTCCTTACTATTGTATTAATAGTGTCATTAGGAGCTTTGGGTCCTGCAGGTGCATGTCATACAGTCCTGGGTGACCCAATGAGTGACAAATTGACTCCTAGTTTCACATGTAACCCTACTGACTGAGTATTGATCCCAAGGGATGCTGACTGAGGAGAGGCTTTCTTCTTGAGTTCCCTGGAAGGCATTCAGAACTCTTCTCTTCTACAGTTATGGAACTGAAGATATCACCTAAAATTTTGGCCAGTGTGAATGGCCATTTGTCCTCTGCAGCCAGACAGGGCTTAGGCTACCCTCAGTCTACGTGCCTTTTCTCCACACTGGACCACAGCATAGACTGACACAGAAGGCTCCCTGGGATGAGGTATTGGGATTCCCTTCCTTTTCAAGCCAGGACAGTAGTGCATGGCTCTCCTGTGTGATACAGGAGGGACATTAACACTGCAGAGGACTCTAGAGTAGGCTGGGCTAGGCTGGAAGGAGCTGGCAGAAGCCCCAAGGCACTGGGCTTCTGGGATGTGATGTTAGCCAATCAGAACAAGAACCCCTGATGATGCTTCTGTTGCTGGGTGAAAAGCCTGTGTGAGGAGGTCTGGGAGAACTGGAAATCCCCTGTGTGACACAGGTGTCCCTTCAGAGCCCCAGGGCAAAGCCTAGGAACTTTCCTGTTAGGGAAGGAGGAGAGGCAGAGCCCTCAGCTTATTGTGTGGAGGTCTGAGGTGGGGACTGAGGACACCAAGGACATCTATTGCTAAGGTCCCTGAATGTCCATGTTTGTAGGCTGAAGTGATCTGTGTCCATGATGCACAGCGCTGCTGGTGGGAGCCCAGGGCTGAACCTCTCTGATTCTCCACATCAGTGAGCACAGTGTGGACCCCAGCAATGTTGCAGCTCACCTGTGCTGCCAGAGCCATCACAGGACATTCTTGTTGTCCATCTCTACCCTTACTCTTTTCCCTGGTCAACTCTGCTTTTAGATCCTGTTCCCTGTGTAACTGGAATCTAAAATGATAGAGGTAGTGCCATGGAAAGAGGGAGAGAGACTTATTGTTTAGTCATTGGCATTTGCCAGGCCTCGCTCTAGCTCATTTGTAATTAGACTCAGTAGTGCACACCTGAGGAGAGACGTGTTGGAAACACACACTGATAACTGCGGGTCAGGCTGGCATAGTGCGACAAGCCTGGGGACTTCCTACCTTTGGCTTTTTTGTCCTTGAAAAGCCAGGCAACTGGAAGTCCTAAAATGCTATGGCATTTTCCTTTCCTGACATCAGTGGACCTATTTCATGGTTGCGGAGGATTTAAACCACAGAAGAATTCATAGGAGAATAGCTGAGTTAATTAACTTCTCAAGTACTTTCACTGGAACATCACAAATGCAATAGATTCCTGCATAAGGAAAATGCATGAACCAGAAGGGCTGGACTACACGCTAACCTGCCATTTCCAACACATACACACGACTGTTGAATGCTTTCATTATTAACCATGTCACTCTACTCTTCAATGTGTGCTTATAAAAATAGGTGTACAGTGCACGGAGCATGGCTTACATTTTACAAAGAAAGTCCAAGATTAGAAAGAGGCTCAGCCATTCCCTAGAACTCTGCTTCCTCACCTGAGGCCCCTTGGAGTGTCACACATAACAAAGGATAATTTCTCTGTTCCCTAATATGTGGTCCCACTTATTTTTACCACTAAAACTCCAAATATAAGAACAGTAGGTTTTAAATAACTATCCCAAAGTTGTCTATACTTGACTCACTTTTCTCCTTTGGCTCTTTAAACCCGAACACAGCCAGTCTGCAGTTTGGAAAGGTTTCCTCTGTAACTGAGAGGAACCATCACCTCAAATGTTTATCCAGTGGGGCTCCATGAAGAAACAGAATATGCCCCGCTTAAGAGGGCCTTTGTAAAGAAAGTCTGCCCAGAGACAAATGATGCTTCTGCTCCAGTGCTGATTGGTTCCTCTCCTGGGACCAACCCTAACACTCTAGGGGTTCAGGATCACTCTAGGTGGCTACAGAACTTTGCTTTCTGAAGGGGCACAGCAGGTGTGAGTCCTGGTGACTGCCATTACCTTCTCCTTCGAGATGGCTCTGTGGGTCCCCAGCCTCCTCCTTGCAGCCTCTGTGGTGGTGCTGATGGTGTTGAGCAGTCCAGAGGCCGAGGGCAGAGACACCCCACGTAAGTAAGGGGCAGGGCTCTCCAGAGCCTGCACTGTAGGGGACAGACTCTGAGGAACCCTGGGGGACCTGGGATGTAAGGTGATGGCAAGATCCTGATTTTAGAACAGTCTTTTACCATAGATTTTCTTTTTCTGACGAGAAGGTGAGGCTATGTCCTCATTTCTATGTTCTAATGATGATGTTAGGATCGTGCCTGCCACACAACCCAAGTCTGGCATTTATTAGAAGGTAGAGCTTAAATCTACCAGCAAGGATAAGACAGAGAGATTGTGTGTGAGGAAACAACAGGGTTTACAATACCAAACCCCTCCACCCTTGAATCCCCAACCCTCACCTCCGCCCCAGCACCTTGTCTGGAGGAAATGCTAGATTCTGAGATGGAGAAACACAGGTCAGTGATGGTCTTGTGGTCCTTGTGTTTGAGGAAAATTCCTGATGGGGGAGTGGAGGGTTCAGAGAGACAAACTCTAGGCATCCAACTTTCTTGGTCAAATGGAAATGAGGACTCAGACACTGGGTTTGTAAATTGAATTAACAGGAAAACACTAGGCATAGAAGGGAAGTACGTGATACATACCAGAGGACCCTCAGTTCGGAGACGGGAGAATAGTTTATATAAAGTCCCAGCCAGTCTATCGCCTTTGCACAGCAGTGGCTTCTTTCTTGCGCTTTTACTCAAGATGCCTGGAGTATAACCCGCCCAATCAGGCAGTTCCCAGAGGTTGTCTGTTTTGCTCTCCCTGAGAATGAACGCCCCCTAGGGCTGGTAAATTTACACTCAAGAAAGTCTCACGTAGTTGGGTTGGGGTAACAGACACTTGGCTCCCTCCCTGGAGCTCTTCCTTAGCGGGGGAGGGGGCGGAAGTGGGGTCCACACCGGAGAGTTCCGACGGCTGTAAGCGCACGGGCTGGGGTGGCACCACCGACTGCCGGTCCTGAGGTTCGAGGTCCCGGTGGCCTCAGGCCGCGTCGCCTCCACGCGTGAAGCGCCGGCACAGGGTCGAGCCGGGGCTCCCGGGTCTCCGCTGCTGGCTGACCGCGTCTGTCCGCAGGGAATTTCGTGTATCAGTTCATTGGCGCGTGCTACTACACCAACGGGACGCAGCGCATGCGGGGTGTGGTCAGACAGATCTACAACCAGGAGGAGATCGTGCGCTACGACAGCGACGTGGGCGAGTTCCGCGCGGTGACCGAGCTGGGGCGGCCAGACGCCGAGTACTGGAATAGCCAGCCGGAGATCCTGGAGCGGAAGCGGGCCGAGATGGACACGGTGTGCAGGCACAACTACGAGGAGACGGAGGTCCCCACCTCCCTGCGGCGGCTTGGTGAGCGCGGGGCGGGACTCGTGGGAGCGCGGCGGGCCGTGGGTGGCGTGGGCCCGAGCCGCCTGCGGAGGGGACACCGCAGCCAGAGTTGCCAGCTTGAGGAGCCACCATAACCTCCTCCCCGTGTGCCCTGCATGACCTACCGCCTCCTCAGTCTCTCTCCTTTCTCACCTTTGTCCTTTGCCTAATGTCCTGTGCTGCCTAGCTCCCCTCTGACCCCTGGCTGTGCTGCGAGTTCCAGTCACTTGTCTGCACTAACTCAGGGAAGCTAATCTGGGAAAGGGTCCTCAGGCGAGAGGCGATGGTCCTGTAAAGAGGAGGTTTAACTTCGGTGTCCAGTGGTTGGTTATTCATCTCCCTTCTGTTTCCTTGACTTACGCTGGTCCCTTTGAGGGCTCAAGTCATCTTGAGATGTCTGTTTGCTGCCCGGAACTTACTTGAAGGCATTACTGTTAAGTTCCTCGTGCTCTGAAGTATACTGTGTTGACTTGACCACACTAAACGTTTGTGACACAAAATCTGAGGGAAGTACTAAAAACAACAGAAGAGAGCCCCTGGAGCTGGAATTACAGGCAGTTGAGAAAACAGAGCTGGGCACTAAACCCAGGTCCTCAGCAAGAGCAGGAGTGTCCCTAACCAAACTCTCTTGAGGAGACTTCCTCGTCCTCCTCCATGTCTACCTGCCCCACCCTAGAACCAGCAGTTTCTTTAAGGGATCCTGGCTCCATTTCATGGGGTTGGCTGGATGCGTCCATTGCTGTGTGTGGCTTTAGCGCCCCTCAAGGGATAGTGTTGGGATCGCATGCTGAAGCTCCCTCACGCTTTATCCTTCCTTGGCTCATTTCCATTTCCAGCACACTTCCTGATACTCTGAGAGCCGCTTAGATATGATGCCAATCACAGCGTCATGTTATGTGTCCGGTTCAGATTTAATATCGTACATCACAACTATGTGAACGGTTAACTCAAAAGGTTGCTTACGATTTCCCCTCCTGCTTTCGGGGTAACCTTGTTATTCAACTATTGTCCATTGTTCATCCCATTTGGCACTTGACTCCTCACAACAAGGGAATGCAGTGATGGCAGCCAGGAATTAATGCAATTGACTGTGGAAAGAAAGTGGGCTGCAGGGGACAGATATGAGAGAACATAGTGTGCCCTCGATTCATGAAACACATTAGCTGTTTTCACCCTGAAGGGATAAAGGAAACACAGCAAGATGGCTTCTGAGGTAGTGGACATAACATATAAAGTCTGAAGAGATGAAGGAAGTAATGCTAACCACATTTCATATCATATAAGACAGGGCCACTCACTGTCATTTTCCTAGTGACTGTTAAATTTCTATTTGTGGAGTTGATCTTCATTCAGTATTAGAACCCAGGCATTCCCACCTGCCTCTTCCCCATGGGGAGTCTCCACATGGCCTCACATGTCACTCACCATCTCCCTGTCCACATGACCCCCATCTTACTCACAGTCTTTTCTGTCACCCCAGAGCAGCCCAAGGTGGCCATCTCCCTGTCCAGGACGGAGGCCCTCAACCACCACAACTTGCTGGTCTGCTCAGTGACAGATTTCTACCCAGCCCAGATCAAAGTGCGCTGGTTCCGGAATGGTCAGGAGGAGACAGTGGGGGTTGTGTCCACAAAGCTTATTAAGAATGGGGACTGGACCTACCAGGTCCTGGTCATGCTGGAGATGACCCCTCAGAGGGGAGACGTCTACACCTGTCATGTGGAGCACCGCAGCCTGCAGAGCCCTGTCACTGTGGAGTGGAGTAAGGAAATCTTTTTCTTTCACTGTGGGCCCCACATGACACGGGATTGCAGCTGTAATTACCCCATCGTCCAGTATTGTTCACTTACAGCCCTCTGATGTCACCCACTCCCTTCCCTCCAATACGACCCACTCCATCACCTGTCCTGCGTAGTCTGATTCCACCACTGAGCTGAGAACTACAGGAAACTAGATCTCTCCTCATAGTAAGGGCACCAGGAGAACCCTGATCTAATTGTTTTCCCATACAGTAGTTATGGGAGATGATTACCTACACTAGGATCCTGAATATCCAGAGGAACTTGCAATGATACCCAGTGACTGGGTATTTTGGCCAAAGATTATAGATAAGTCTGTGAGGTGCAAACATCCACTTGGCTCCTTCTCCCCCACCACAGTGTTCAGATCTCCTGGCTGGGCAAGGTCAGAACAGGAAACTGGGTCCTCCCAGCTCTGTCACCTCAACGGGCTCAGACTGGACTATAGACTCTCAGTCAGGACCATTGTGACACATGAGGACAAAAGCTAACACTGGGCTCTGCTCCCCAGGGGTGCAGTCTGAGTCTGCCCAGAGCAAGATGCTGAGTGGCGTCGGGGGCCTCGTGCTTGGGCTGATCTTCCTCGGGCTCGGCCTTTTCATCCGGCACAGGAGTCAGAAAGGTGAGGAGCTCTGGGGAAACTGAGGATGGTGGACTGTGCTGAGGGAGGAGCTGGGTTGGGGGTGGGAGGACACAGGAGATCCCAGGGGACATACTTTGTCACAGTGCACCTCTCTCACTGGCTCCTTTCCAGAAGTTTCCTCAGATGAGAGAGCACAGGCCTTGCTTTCCCTCCTGGTGACAGTTTCATCTGTTTTGGGCGGGGGGATGCTTAAGGTCTTAGTGAACATAGATGATTAGAGAATAACCCCAGCTAAGCTGCATGTCCCATTGCCCCTCGGGCTGTGTGAGAGAGTCCCTGTTTTTATAACAAGATCTATGTGACTTTCCTTTGTAGGACTCCGAGGGCCTCCTCCAGCAGGTAATATTCCAGCTCTTCTCTGGGGGGTGGTGCAGGGGTGTGGGTGTGAGGGAAGGGTGTGAGGCAGGTGTGTGTACCTGGCACAGTCCTGGTTCACAGTCTGTCTGCTGTGGGGTTGAGAGTGTCACCGCCACTGTCTGTGAGAAGCTCAGGGGTTGTCCTTGAGAAGGCCTTTGTCACCACCACTTAAGTGGAGCCTGAGCCATGAGTTTAGACACTAAGATGTTATCTTCTCTGTGCCCCACATGGAGACTGTGATTGTGGATGTTGATAGTGGTGGGAAGAGGCTGTTGGTCCTGCAGAGGAGGCAGGTACTTCTGACTTACCAAAGAGATTGGATCCTTCATATTCCCTGGGAGGGTGGTGGCTTCTTTTCCACCTCCCCCACGTTTGTGTCCTCTGAAGCTCTGCCCCGCCCCCCCTTAGCTGTTTTCACCCTTGCACAGGCAGTGTGTACACAGGAAGGAGGTGGCATGGCCAGGACACCAGCTTTCTTTGTCCAACTCTATGGGAATCAGAAGAGTCAGGAATCTTCAGGAGACTCTCATGACCACTCCCTGTCTCTCTCCCACAGGGCTCCTACAGTGACCCACCAGAGTGTCTTGACTGAGTTGATTGTCACACTGTAAGACCTGCATGTCTCTTCCCCAAATTCCCATCTGTGCCAACCTGCTTGCTATTCAGCGTCTAGCATGGTGCCAGTGTAGCCAGCTCAATTCTTGTGATCCCAAGTCCCCAAGGCTCTGTCTTTGGCTCTGTCCCTGGACTGATTCCAGAGACTATGTGCTACAGAATCATCTACTCAGACTCTAGACTTTCTGTCTCCACTGTCCCACTCAGGCTGCTGAAGAGATGTGTTGAAAATATTCACCTTTTTCATAATTAAACACATTCTGAATTATTTGTGTCCTGAACCTCTGTAACTGAGCAGGGTGGGTGGGACAAGGTGACTCAGTCAAACTACAAAGGCAATCAGAGGCATCCTGGGCTCCCTGTAAGGGTGGGTGGAGGAGGCAGATGCCAGCTGTCACATCTTCATGGCTTGGAGTTTTGCTCTTCAGTGAGCTGTTCTCACATCAGCCTCTTTCAGGTTGCTGAGAATGGTGCAACTGAACAAGGTGGAATTGTTGGGGACAGACGCTGTGACCTCTCACCAGTGCTTCAGATGTATCCTGTGAGGTCACACTGAGTGAGCCTCACCTTCAGTTTTGAAAGATTACAGTCAACAATAAAAGCACTTTTTTTGTTAAAAAGAATAAACATCCAACTTAAACTTATTTTGTTGACATTGTAAGGAAGTTGTGGTACTGGGGATTGTGGACCATGCCTTTCCTGTTGTCTGTGAAGCATAAGGCTGTGGACCATGCATGCCCCTATGGGACTTGACAACTAGGTTGAGATTGAACAAGATCTGGGCCCCAACCCTGAGATTGGCAGCCTGGTGACAGTGTTCTCTCCCTGGGTTTCTGCAAGCCCTAAAGACATATAAACAAACCTGTGTTACCAAACTTTTTAATTATTATGAAGTATTTATTTACTAACAATATTCACTTATAACAAATACCAACAATTTCTTTTTTTTGGTTTTTCGAGACAGGGTTTCTCTGTGTAGCCCTGGCTGTCCTGGACTCACTTTGTAGACCAGACTGGCCTCGAACTCGCAAAGATCCGCCTGCCTCTGCCTCCCAAGTGCTGGGATTAAAGGCGTGTGCCACCACTGCCCAGCTACCAACAATTTCTTAACTATTAACCCTACTAATTCCTACAACCCCTTTAACCTAACCACTAACCTATTGATAATTATTTTCCTAACCTTTTAGAAGGATACAGTCTCTGGGGCAGGTCCTCAGTCGTCAGGAACACAATCTCTGTTGTAGATTCTTTAACACACTTAGCAGTCCTTTTTCTGGAATATCTCAGATATAGATTCATCAGGGTAAGTTGGCTATCACAGTCTCACCTTAAATAAGGCTTGAGGCTTTCTTCTCTCTGGGAGACCTCAGCTGTGTGTAGGCCAATAACTCTGCTGCTCTGCTTCAGTCCTTAAAGCCGACCACGGTTCAGACAGATCAAACCCCTCTAGGCAAAAGCTGAGCCACAAGGTTTAGTCCTTGGCCTTTTGCTGTCTTGCTGAGGCTTTCTTTGCTCAACAGCTTCTTTCTGCCTCAGGGAAATCCCGCCATCATTTCAACAGCCTTTCTCCAGCAGGACTTTCTGAGCTCTCTAGCATGGGGGGGCATCTGGCTCCATCCTTAAATAGGATCTCTCCTTGTTCCACCTGTTTCAGCTTAATTTGGGCTCCGCCCACTTAGCAGCTGAAAACAATGTCAGGCCAAATACTTTGTTTCTTAAGTCCATTAAGTCTTTCTTGTTTTCCTTGCTTCAACCTTGTTTTCAGTACATTAAGTCTCCGGTTTGTTTCCTGTTTTCACCTGACTTCATCCTTGTCTTTCCACAAGCTGATAAGCTAATTGGTCACAGCCAAGTTGATCTTCATGCCCCGAATTAAGAGATTGTATCAGATATTTACTAAATCTAAATTAATCTAACTCCCTACAAACCTGAGCTCTGGACACAGGTGAGGAATCATGTATCTCTCTCCTCATGATAAAAAAAAAAAGCCAATCCTAAAGCCCACTTTCAAAATCCCCTACTGCCTACAAGCTATAAATCCTTCAATGATTCACTGAATGGAGGTCACAATTTATTTTCACCAAAGAAGACTGAAGGATGTCTTTATTTCGGGAGATTTGCAGACCCACCAACGCCTGCTCTGGCAGGCTCTGCTCTCATTGCTTGCTGCTGCTGCTTCTGGAAGCCCTGAGCCTGAGGGAAGCTGACACATTCTGCTGGCCCCTCTCTCTCCTGCACTGCACCACCACTGCATCTGAACTAGGTTATAAGCTGTTTTGATAAACAGCTTACACTGAAAGAGCTGGAACACTTTATGACGCCAGGGTTTTTTCCTCTGTCTGTCCAATAGAGCTTAGCTGCTAGCCTGAAATGAAAGCAAGGGGCCTTGGATCCCTGCCGAGGTGCACTCACTTCTGGCTGCCTTGTGAACTCTTTCATCCCCCATCCTGTGGGCCCTGACTGTGTGGTCAGAGCCAGTATGACACTGGGGTTGGTTTCAGAAGTGACCAGATGCACAGGACTGGTGACACAGTCGTGTCCCCTCAGCTGCTGCCTCCCCCACCCCTCCCCTCCACGGCATCTCCCTGTCCCTGCATATGTCCCCGTGCTGAGCTCTCTCCATCTTTGTCTGTTTCATTGCACTGAGCCTTTTCTCTACATTTCTCTGTCTACACCTTTGTCATGTGTTCTTTCCTCTGTGTTTCCTTTGCATCTCTGTTTTTCTCTGTCTCTCCTCTTACCTCAGATCTTATCTCTGTGCATTTCTGACTCTGTTGTATGTCTACCACTGTTTTGACAATTTTAGGGAAATCCTTCCCAACCAGTCCTGGAGAACAGATACAATGTTGAAAAACATTATCATGTATACAAGGCTATAAACAGCTAGCGCTGTGTTTATCCCTCTTATTAGGGAATCGAATCTTCAGAGCCTCAGCACAGAGATAGTTACATCAGCCTCAGGGAGCAGAAAAATGGAACTTGTTCCTGAGATGGGTGGACCCGGAATCTGTCTCTTAACAATACTTTGTCTAAAGAGACGTTACCAGATTTTCTATCATGTGGACAGGGTCAGAATGGGGAAGTAGCATTTTTACCTTCCATGATCCAGGCTGCAATGCAGGTTGTTAGGCAGGGACACTATGGACTGTACAGACTGCATGTGGGGTTCTGCTCCCTAAGGTCATAGTCTGAGTTTTTCCAGAGCAGGATGTGTGCACATACACATAGAGGCCAGATTTAGTCACCAGATCCTTCAGAACTATATTTGTTGTCGGGGGCCAATGCCCAGGACTCTTGGGGGCAGGGATGAGCTGGCACAGAATCAATGACCCAGATTCTGGGAGTCCGGTGAGAGGCAAAAGCAGACTCATTTATTTCAAAAAGAGGGGGTTCCCTTTATAACCTCAACTCAAGGTCCCATTGGCTCCAGAACTTCAGGCTGTTGCTGCTTTTCCTCATTGGCTCCTGTCTCACTCCCTGGCAGGTCTCAAGCTGGGCATGTTCGGTCATGCCCAGGCAGGTCCCTGAGGTCAGCTGCATGTGGAAGTCCACCACGCATGCACTATTTAACAGCAGGCCTTGTTTCTGCTCAATGGCAGACCTTGTTCCTCCTGTATTTACAGGTTGTGAGCCATAGGTGGGTGCTGGAAACCTAACTCAGGCTCCCTGCCAGAGCAGCCACAGCCTTAGCCTGTGAGCGTCTCTCCATACCTCCAGTTAGAAGTTTTGTCACCGTCCTCAGTGATCACTGTTGCTTACATTACAGAACACAATGAGGGCTATCCTCTTTTCCAAATTGACCAAAGGACCACTTTCCTTTTGGGGAAAATGGGAACAACTTGTGCTGGGTTTTCTACAGAGCCCCCAGTTCCTGTAAAGAGATCATTGCTTTTGATCTTGTGAAGGAAGGAATCAGGGCTGCAGGTAATCAGAGTTTTAGGGAGACACTGAGGTTGAAACACAGAGAGGAGGAGGGGTTGGGTACATTCAAGAGATGCTTAAAGTCCAGCATTATCACACCACAGACAGGAAGATTATTAGGTTTGGGTCCTGACAGTTGTATAGAAACAACTATTTATTACACACAATTTATTAGGCATAATATTTAAAGGGTAAGTTAATTAAGGAATCAAGTACAACATTTACAAACAAATTTGCTAAGAAAAAGAACTAAGTCTTAGCAGGCACAGAGTTTGAAGGACTAGGAAACAACAAAGGTCTATTTTGAGCATTTAGTCTTAAGAACATCACTGTGAAGCCAGGCGTGGTGGTGCACATATTTAATCCCAGCACTCAGGAGACAGTCTGCAAGACAGGATCATTTGGGCTACTTGTGTTTTTTGTGTTGAGTCTCTTTTCTTCAGACATTTCAGTTGTCCAGTGGTTTCCCGATTCCTTAGTTGGATGCTTTTATTCTCCTGGAAAGATAAACAAAACCCTGTCTTAACCCTAACTCTGGGGTTCCTGTTATGATGTTATATCATTCCTCAGGAAAACTGTATTCTGGCAATAGAAAAAGTATTATCTCTCACTTGAAATGAAAGAAAATTCTCTTGAAATTTTGAAACTAAATATACCTTTAAGTGTATTTACTTTTAGATCACAAAGAACATTCACTTTGAATTTCAGTCTGCCTTTTGCAAATAGCTTTTAAATTTAAATCACTGTAAATCCTATGTGTCTGACTCTGCCTACCAAATGCTGGGATCAAAGGCACGTGCCTCCCAAGTGCTGGGATTAAAGGTATGAACCACCACACTTGGATCTAAGTTTTTCTTTACTTGGAATTTGTTCTGTATCAGGCTGGCCTTGAACTCATAGATTTTCATGCTTCTGTCTCCTAAGTGTTAGGATTAAAGGCATATGCCTCCCAAGTGCTGGGATTATAGGTATTGAACCATGATCACCCTGTTCACTGTGTTAGGACCTAAATCCACTAGACCGAACTTTAGGTAAGCTTCAGAAGCCTGGAAATTTTGAGTAGGCCCTAGACTAAATTTCAGGTCAGCTTGCCCCAGCTATTACAAGTTGAAAAACAATACTACAATACTAATCCACCTGATCTTGGATGCTCTAACCATTACTAGGAGGCCAAAAATTCCCAGCTTGGGTATGGCCGGTCCCCAAAGTAACAGGGAGGACAATAGAAACAATTGCCAATGGTCATGAGATTGGAAATTCCCTAACTGTCACTAGGAGACCAAATGTTCCTTGTTCTCAGTGTCAGGTTCCTTAACCCTTGGCCAGCACCAATCAATGTATAGATAGAGATTCAAACCAATCAAAGTACTATTGCTTGATGATGCTTGATTCTGCCTTGTTGAAAAGTATTTAACCTGAACTGAGATTCTGCTCGGGGTCTTCCTCCCTCTCCTTCCATGGAGAGTCTGTGAGGTTGGTCACTAGTGCTGGAGAATAAAATCCTCTTGCTTTTTGCAACATTCTCGAGTTCCTGGTGATTCCTCAGTCACCTCATATTTGGGTTCAGGAATCCTGAATTCAGAATTCCTTGACCCTTACAACTGTAACTTGAGAATTTAGAAAACAACTAATTTATAGAGATTTGTCTGTCTCTGCTGGGATTAAAGACATGGGCTACCACCACCCTGCTCAAATATTTTATCTTAGCTCCAAATTATTTCAAATCTTAGAGATTTAGAAAAAAAGTTGAACTGTAATAACCCTTTGGATTTACTTAAAACATTTTAAATACCTTCACTGTGTTTCAAATACCAAACAGCAAAAAAAAAAATCCTTTTTATTTAAGGAGAAAACTCAAAAGCTGATGTCCAAGATGGTGCAAACCATTCTAACATGGAATTATCACACATGGTTTAAGAAAACCCATTTTTTTTTTCATTTCATCCCAGTAAGGCAAGTATACCTTTGGTAAATTATCATTTGAAAAAAAAATTTTCATGCCTAGTTAAACCATTGCAAAGGTAGGGCAGTTAGTACCTTTGAAAGACCAACACCTGTGGTGCCCTGCTTATGGATAACCCAGACAGTCTGTGACTGTTCTTGGTAATACCTTTTAATATTTTTCTCAGAATCATTCTTTATTTTATAGTTTGTTTCTGAGATTGGAAATCTGTGTTTTCCATTGCTGTAACAAGTCACATTCCCATAAATTCATGGTTATATTAGCCACATATGACTTCAATTTTCCTATTTGACCTTCTGGTCCTATACACTTGACCAATCTTGCACTTTGTTTTACCTAAGATAAAGTTCCAATCCTTAAGAGCTGGATATTTACTTGCTGAAAAGGCCAATCTGGATGCCAAGATTTTGGTGAAATTATTGTTACAACCACTCCTGTGCCTACTAAACTTCCAATTTCAATGCTATTTATTTGTCCTTTTAGCCTAAGTCTCCAAATATATATAGCAGTTTGCCAAAATATTTGATTTGTGATGTCTCCTGGATTTTTTGTACTATTTATTGAAGCTGCTCTGTCCTTGATTACGTCCAGAGCACGGTTGTTTTTAACAACAGACATTAAATCTTTTAATTGCTCTGTGGTTGAGTTTCTTCTACACTGACAGCGAATGTTTGAATTAAATTTGATGTCAGAGCCTGTAGGAGCCCCTTGGACATTTCCCAACAGCAGAGGATTGCCTTGTCTATCTCTTGTTGATCTGCATTCATTAATCCAATGCCAGCCTTTGCTACATACACTTTCTGCATTCTCCAGAAGGCTGAGCCCTTCTGCTTGGATTATTTCTAGAAATAACATTGTTTCTAGAAATGCCTTGTTTACAATCCCTTTTTAAATGACCTCAGTTACCACAACTGAAACATCTGCCATTTTGATTTTTCTTAAGATTTTTAGAAATTACTTCTCCTGTCAGAGTAGCATCATAAATGTGAGATCCAATATCAGCTCCATCTCTGATCCATTCTTCTATTGATGTCTATCTTAAGGTTTAATCACCCTTTTACATTCTGAATTATCATTGTCAAATGCAGAGATTCAGTTAATATTTTTCTGAGTTCTGAATCTGATACTCTTCTATTTATGGCTAAAGTGAATCTTTGCAAAAAAAAAATCAGTGAAGGCTTCTTTTGGACTTTCTATAATTTGAGTAAATAACTCAGACCTCTTCCTTGATTCTTCAATCTAATCCTAAGCATTTAAAGCTGCTAAAAAACATAGTGCCAAGGTGTGATCACCAAATTCAAGCTGCCTTTTACTTCAACATATCAACCTTAACCTGGCAACTTATGCTGGGAAACATCAATACCTCTGGCCTTGGCTTCCTCTTTCCACCATGTTTGCCATTGTAACTGAGGACCAGGTTCCAACATTGCTGTTGCCATATCTTTCCAGTGTTGGGGGATAATTCTGTTCTGAGTTGCTCATGAATCTAGAATCTGCTTCACATAAGATGAATGCATACCATAGGAAATGATTGCTTCCTTAAATCTCCTCAAATCTAGTATATATAAGAGTCCATGTTATTGATTCATCACCTTGGGGGTGCTTATGGTCTCCTGGTAGCTCTTTTATAGTAACTGGATAAACTAAGGTTGGTTTTCTAACAATCTAGGACTGCCCCCTTTCAGTTTCATTATGCAGTGATGTGATAGGTTCTTGTCTAAGATCCTCTGTATTTGAGAATTTTTCTTATTCTCATTTATAGGTCTTTCTAAGGCTTGCCTAAATTAATCTGTCTATGTCTGAGTGTTTTTTTTTTTGTAGGTCTTTCAAAGGCTTGTCTAAATTCTCATTTATAAGTTTCTCTAATTTTCCTTCTAAGGCATGTATCTTATCAATATACTTTTCATATTTTTCTTTTTCCTGTATCTCTAAAGATTTTTTTCTTTGAGTGGGCACAGAAAGCCATTATGGCTATTAAGAATAAAGTATAAATTACCAAAATGATAATCATAATTGGAATTGAGTCAATTTCAGCTAAGCTATTTAACTTTTCATTTTCTGTTTCTATTTTCAAGCCATCTAGAGTAGCACTATACAGGGTCCTAAACTCTTCTATTATGCTTCCCATCCTTAACTCTCTCCTTAAAGTTTTCCCAGATGACTGACCAAATTTGATGGTTTCTCAGTTTGTCAGCAGCTGGAGTAATCTCTCTGTCCATGGGGTCTGCCCAACATTGGGTGTCAAAATGTTTTAAAAAACCAAAATATCCCAGTCATTTGATTTTACCAATGAATACTGAGGAGCCAGATGCTGGGTTGAAAACTTGCTAACCCAAAGAGGCAGAGAAAGCACCCAACTGATGTTTGTAACAGAATATTTATAAACACCTATATTTATTAATACTTAGTAAGCACCTATAAAATACCCAAATCCTATAACCTAAAACCTATAATCTAAGAACATTCCAATACCTATCTAAGAACACAACACTATTTTAACTTTCTTAAAAGGATATTAATATTATTAGTGTAGGTCCACACAGGATGACTTGGTTTGCAGCAGTCCCGGCAGCCAGTCCCTTTCAAAGCTTAGTGTTCATTTGGGCCTTACTTTGCCAGTTTGCAAGACCAATTTATTTCAACCACCAAATTGCAGCCGGTTTATAAAATCAGTCTGTTCCAACCACCAATTGGAGGCCAGCCTTTTCCGTAGGCTTCACGGCCTAAAGCTACCCTGAACAGCTTCCGAACTCCACTTGCCTCACTTACTTTTTTGGTGCTCTAGGGCCCCAAGACAGCAGCCTTCAAGAAACTCTCTTTAAGTAGGTTTTATGCCATGCGTTTGCCTCTATAGCAGTCTAAATTCTGTAAATGGCGTACTTTGCTGTGCACTTCTCCAGTGTGACTTCTCAGTTGGTGAGGGCAGGAGGAAGAGGGAAACCATGTGGAGTTCTCTGGCTTATGTATTGCATTATCTTGTGATCCTTGGCAGTCTCGAGGATACACGAGATTTCTCTCGATGTCCAGCAATCTTGTTGCTTCTTACAGCAACTGATGTCATCTGTGCAGCTTGCTCAGTTTCTTAGCCACACCCCTTCAACAGGGCATATCATCTGCCCACAACTTGGCTTTGTCCATTTCATCAGGTTAAAGGAACATCAAGCTCCTCCTTATGTGCTGCCAGATGCTAATCTAAACTGCCTACTAATTCACTAAAGGGCTAACTTCCACCATAGATGTTCCTATTCCACCAATATCCCAGCCAAAAGGCCTAGGCTAAAAAGCCCAGAAGAGCCTAGAGGAAGAAGCCTTTAAGGCAAAAACCTAAAGGAAGAACTCAAAGGAGGAACTCTGAAGGAAGAACTCCCAATTCCTTCTCCATGCTGTCTTTTCTGCAAGAAACTCATACAATGTAGCTCAAGAAAAAATAACAAAAAGCTAGGCAAAGTCTCAGGGGCATAGCTCTGAGGAGTGAATCTTGGACACACTCAGGACAGTTTAGGACACACATCTGTTGGCATGGTTCCTCTGTGCGAACAGTGGGGATGGTGAAGGGTGCTGCACCCACAGCTCTTTGGGAGTTTGATCTCACAGGCCTATGCCTCCTTCACTAAGAGGAATGAGGGACACAGGGCTTGGGGTGAGGTGTTCTGTTGCACCCAGGACACGGGTGTACAGGGGATTCAGTGAGCCCCACTTGGGCTAATCTGCCCACACACATCCCTTAGGCACAGTCACCCCTCTGCCTCCAGAAGCCTTTTGTGGTGCAGGGAAATCTTCGCAGCCTCTATCCCAACTTCATTCAAGAGGTGAGGAGCCTATACTTCTGTCTGGCCCATAAATGCCATGGTTTGGGTTCCCTCCCTTATACACATGTATATGCTCCATTTCAGGTATTTACACTATTGTGATTTTCTGATGCTCTTATAACCAACCTCCATTTTCTTTCCTGCCTTTAGAATTCTTATCTTCTTATTGTGAGAACAGAGGAAATGCACCTCATCGCCTTCACAAACTTAAAGCTTTCTACACCACCACGAAGTATTTTAATAGTTACCTGTATATTTTATGAAAGTCTAAAATGCAATGATAGCCATGTACCACACGACAAGACTTGGTTAACCATGGGCCACATATCCAGATGTGGACTTACAGGATCCTGTCAACTCAACTTGAAGAATAAACTCTGTCATTGTAGAAGTTGCTTCTCTTGCTGCTGTGACAAATACCTGACAGTAGCTTCTTAGGGAGGGATGGAGGGAGGAGAGGAAGGAGAAGGGTTTACTTTGGCCCAC
Source organism: Lophiomys imhausi (assembly GCA_907164525.1). NCBI lineage: Eukaryota > Metazoa > Chordata > Mammalia > Rodentia > Muridae > Lophiomys > Lophiomys imhausi. Next base: position 2,102,292 of record CAJQZJ010000247.1, on the reverse strand, counting down.
AGTTTTGGGAGACACAGTCCATCATAGGGGAAAGGTAGCAGGAAACCTGAGGTGGTCAATCACATTATATCCATAGTCAAGATGCAGAGAGAGGTGAAGGCTGGCTCACCTTCTCCTTTGGCCCAGGAGTCTCTGCTGCTTATATTCAGGTTGGCTCTTGCCACCTCACCTAAACATCTCTGGAAATGACCTCACAGGAAGATATGTGTCACCTTGAGGACAATTTTGATTTTTGATAACATTTTTAAAAACGTTTATCACTTTTGGGATTCAAAGTTCTTTTCATTAAAGCTTTTGTAAAATAAATATAGTTATTTTATATATATTTAGACAGAGCCTAGCTAAATAGCTCCAGCTTGCCTTGTGTAGACCAGGTTAGACTTAAACTTGTGAGGACTCTCCTGCTGTCTCAGGAGAGCTGGGATTGATAGTGTGCACCCGTGCCTTGGTACCTTCTTACAGCAAGTGTACACTGAGGCAGATTTCACATCCTGCCTCCCTGTACCTGACTGGAGACAGATGCCAGTGGTTAGAGCTGGGAACAAAAAGAAGAAAGTTCAACACTGATTAAGATACCCAAGCATTCCAGGGTAATATTTATTTGTTCCTGTGTCACTGGACATGGGATTATATGGGCCTGGCTCCAGTAAGCTCCAAAAGAAGAGGAAAACCAAAACAAAATGAAAACCAGGAGACAACTTATAAAAGGAGATTTATTGGTTTTGTGAGGCTACTGAATCAGACTCTCTGAGAGATTCAAAGTAGATATAATTTGAAAAATGCTAAAAACCAAAACTCAGGTCAGGGGAGAATTCCACGGGTTCGTGAGCTGTGAGAGGGGACAGCCTCAGGTCCAAGAGAAAAGTGAGATAGGGGACACTTGGAGAAGACAGAGAACATGATGAATTTGACCAGAAAACCCACGGTGCCAGGTCATCCAGCACACCACTTCTTTCCTGGAGACAGCCACATGCCTGCAACAAGACAGACAGGAGAGAGATGGGTTCCAGAGGCTCTTGAGCTGTGGTCACACCACTGTACAATTCTCCAACAATGTTCCAACCATGTTTTCACTGGTCTCCCTTCCCTTGCTTCTCCTTGTGTGGTGGCTTTGGCTTCCACAAACACAACCCTTACCTTCTTTTCCAGGGTGTTACTCATAACGGCCCTGGGTGTCTGGAGGTGCCACTTGATGATCTCAGGCCTTGAATGATGAAGATGGTGCCCACCACGATGCCCATGAGACCCACGGACAACCCCAGGGCACAGACCACAGTCTCTGTCAGCTCTGACATAGGCGCTGGAATCTCAGGTTCTGAGAAAGTGAAGTTTTTGGAGTCAGAAGGAAGTATGTTCATGTATGTGCAAGATTCAGCCAGCGTGAGGGTGGAAGTTAATCTACATACACTTTGGGGGCTGGGCTTATGAAAAGACATGAAATCTATCATTAGAAACTCTTTAAGAGGGGCTACAGTTAAGAGCACTGACTGCTCTTGCAGAGGTCCTGAGTTCAATTCCCAGCAACCACATGGTGGCTCACAACGGTCTATAATGTGATCTGATGCCCTCTTCTGGCATGCAGGTGTACTTTCAGATTGAACATTCGCATACATTAAGTAAATAAATAAATCTTAAAAAAAAAAACCTCTTTAAGAGTGGAAAGTGAGTTTTGGTCACCAGTAGCCAGAAGATAGGGTGTTTTAGAGATGACAATGAACAAGAAAATGCCAGAAGTGGGAAGAACTCACACATACCCCAGTGTTTCAGAACCGGCTCCTCCAGGCCCCAGTGCTCCACCTTGCAGTCATAAACATCATCATCAGAAGGGATGAAGGTGAGGTAAGAAATCTTGTGGAAGGAATAGTCACGGTTTAGGAGGAAACTGGTCTCATACACGCTGTCTGTGACTGACTGGCTGTTTTTCAACCACGTGATCTTGATCACAGGAGGGAAGATGTTGTCCACAAAGCAGAGGAGGGTGTTGGGCTGACCCAGCTGCACAGGAGACTTTGGTAACACAGTCACCTCAGGAACTTCTGTGAAAAGGAAATGGTCTGGATGTGAGTGGCTGATGGGAGTTTGTCTCCCTGAAGTTCTGCACTGTCTGGTGAGGAGTCCTCTTGCTAAGACTCACACACAGGATGATGAAAGACTCTGACCGTCCCTACTGTTTGGAGCTAATATACACTGTATACACTTATTCCAGTGCCCTTCTCTCTAGGGTGTTAGGTAGGATGTCTGTGGGGACATTTTCAAAAGATCTAAGGAGTGCATTGTGGGAACAAGGAATTTTATATTACATGAAATATGTGATTTGTAAGAAGAGAGAGGATAAAGATTCAGTGATGAAATCTGGGTTCTCCCTGGAAAGGAGAAGATCTTACAGATCCATTTATATATGGATCATATTCCCCATCAGGGAAAGGAGGAGGGAGCAGGGTGATGAGCACGTACTGTTGGTAGCTGGGGTAGAGTTGGACCTCTTAATCAGGTTGTCCAAGTTGTGTTTTGCTGTAGCTATCTCTTGCAGTCCACCTTGGGGGTCAAAGCTTGTCAGTTGTCCAAACTCCGGAATCCTCCAGACAGTCTCCTTCTTACCCAAGTCCACATAGAACAACTCATCGCCATCAAATTCAAATGTGTACTGGCCATTGGATCCATAAGACTGATAGAAGTCTGAACCATAGAAGCCTACATGGTCAGCTGATGAATTTAGGTGGATAGTGAAAAAATGGAAATCAGGAAGAAAAAAGAATGTTATTAAACAAAATGATAGTAAATGCTTTAAAAATACCATGAACTTCATTTCCTGGTACGTTTCCATCACCCATTCCATCCCACCACTCTCGGTGTTGGTTACAGTCCAGTCTTTCCCTCTATGACACAGCTACATGACGGCGGAAGGTCACGTGTTTGATTTCTGCTCCTGACTGCCCTGTTCAATGTCTGGTACATGGATGGTTTAAGCCAAGTAGCTTACAACTGAATGGAATAAGAATGTTTTCAGATATTTGGCTTTCTTTTCAAAGGTTCAGTCAGACTAATTGCTTCTTGTCTTAGGTTTTGTGTCTCACTGATCTTCTATCAGTTAATAACATATCTATTACATTTCATTTTTCTTCTAAAAAAGAACAATTTCCACAAAGAGGTCCCTTCTCATTTTTTTTTAAACAAAGGAAAGTATAGGGAATATGTAAGGACTTCTGAAATGCAGACTCTTGAAAGGGCATTCGTAGTCAGCCTCAAGCCTTGTACCTGTGGGAAACACCTGGCAGCGAATGGTCCTGGTCAACAGGTATAATTGGTAAATCCCGGGAAACTGAGAAAAAGGGCTTTTGGTCACTGCCTCTCTTCAAAACGGACACCAAATGGGCAGAGCCCAGTTGAAGCTGTGGTTCTAATAGAGGGATAGCAGAGAAGGCATCCTGCTGAGTTGCATGGCTACAGGAGCAGCTAGAAAGGGTGAGACACCTGGAAAAACATTGAGAACCACACCCTATTTAAGGGACTTGAGGTCAGAGCCTGGGAGCCCCACCTGAGAGAGCCTCACACTGGAGAGACCAAGGTGTAAAGAGATGTTCGAGCACCCTGAGGCCATGCTGATAGCACTAGCCCTGAGCCTCAGCATGTAAACTGAGACCAGCCAAGAAAGTGGGAAGCAAAGAAGGCCAAGAGAAAGTGGCAAAGATGGAAGGCAGCAGGAGCAGAATGGCCTAATGTACACTAGCAAGTGAACGAGGCATGTCCAGGCTGAGGAGACTGAGGAAATGACAGTAACTGTGGCCTGAGTAAAGCTGGGACTGGCTGGTGTCACAGTGGTAGGAGCAGAGCAACTGAGGCAGGTTGGCGGGCAGCGGCAGCACCAGCCTGAGGCATGAGGGGTGTACATGCTCCGAAGCACCAGCGAACAGATGGTGAGGAGAGCTTCTCAAATGTAGTCAGCCCTAAGTGGTTAAGAACCTGATGGACCATGAGGAGAGCCGAGGCCTCAAATGACAGCACTGCCCAAGTCCTGAGGCACAGCAGCTGCCCTGAGCGGTTCAGCTAGTTCAAATGGATGGGCTGAGGAGACTGTGGACAGTCTTGGCTAAGGAAGCCAGCCGCAAGATGAGAGGATGAGGCAAGTCGGCCGCACAAACCCACAGACAGCAGTGACATTAGGCCTGGAGTAAGTTGAGGCAAACTGAAGTAAAACTGCCATAGCAATGCCAGAGCCAGATGTCCACTGAGCAACTGATTGCGATGTGCCTGCAGACAGACTGCAAACCAAGTTTGCCCTCAAGGGCCTACAGCTCTAATATCCTTTCAGAGGGTTAGGGTAGGGTTGTTTAAGTGTTGTTAGGTATTAAATATAGTTTAATAAAATTTTCATTACAGAAAAGCATATAGCATCTCATAGAAAGAGAACAGTGACATCATGACAAAATGTGTGGAAACCATTTTATATATAGTTCCTGCATTGCTAACTGGGCAGTTTTTGGATTTCTTCTGGAATAAAAGGAATAGAGACTTTATTGTATTTTATGCCTCTGTCAATCCCTACCTCTCTTTTATTTTTTTCCCCCTAAATCAACACTGACATTCACTTGCAGATTCATGGTGAGTTAAATCTTTTTCCTCCAACATGAGCATGTGTGAGATGTCACAGAGGATGGTGGCAGTGCAGAGCATTCCACCCAAAGGACATAAAATAAACATCATTTTCAAGGCATAGATTTTAGTATTTAGTTTAGGTCTGTCTTTTTATTATTTTTTATTGAGCTTCAGCAAATGTCAGACATAGTGCTGTTCAAGGAGTAACTGGCCAGCCAGGCCTGACCTCTGCAATCACCATGCTTGGTGAATGTGAGGAGAATTGGGTTGGTAGACAAACAGACTACATGCAATGAGCTGTGAGTGGCTGTGGGCAAGTTACAGACTGGCATTCTGCACAAGGAACTGCCAATCAAAACTAACTATGCCATCCTCTCATGGTTCTGCTGTTTGCACGAGTCTCTTAATTTCACTGAAATGAAAGTTGTTATTGCTTTTCAATTGGCTAAAACTGTCCTCCACTCTGAAGTTTCTGCTCAGCTTTAATTATTAGGCTTCTAACCACACTATGATCACCAGCTCCTTTATCTGTCTACCAATCTTGGATCAATCTTCTGGCCCTTTCCTTCCCAGTGTGGCCATCTTGGTTGGTCTTATCAGCCAACCCCCATGACACACCTCCCCCTAAAAGCCTCCTTATCCATTATTAATGAACCTTGACTTCCTGTCCAAATGTGGACATGTACAATGTTTGCTACAACAGATGCTTGTCCTGAGCTATAAGCGTTGCTGAGGACTCCACACTGCCTCCTGCCGTTTGTTTTGCCCTCACCTGGGTCCACTCTCCTCAGTAATGGCCTTTCTGCTTCCTGACCTTGACCTGCTTCCCTCACTAGTCCACACACCTCCTAGGGGCAGGCAGCAGTTTTTATATATTTCAGCACCCACATCTTAGCTGAGCAACTGCTTTACAAAGGGGAGTATTGAATGATTACTGATACTTTTGAGGTTCATGGGGACACTGAGAATGACTGACAGGGGGCAGAACGATGTGTAAGTCAGGGTCAGCCATGACCAGGACTGCACTAGGACCTGTGTGCCGTGAACATTTAGCTTTGGGACCCTTCCTTGATGGAAATATCGAAAGTCATATTCTATATATAAGATAAATGTACTACAGGATGAGTTAAAATCAAAGCATTTTCTCAGGTCTTGAAACTTCACTTTTTTCTTCTAAATTCAAAAGAAATGGGAATATTTCCACATACCCCTACTGTAGGGAGTTAGAATAATTAAATTAGATTTAGAAAATATATGGGGTATCTGATACAGTCTCCTAATTCAGGGCATGAAGATCAACTTGGCTGTGAGTGATTAGCTTATCAGCTTGTGGAAAAACAAGGTTGAAGTCAGGAAAAACACGAAAGACTTAATGTACTGAAAAAACAAGGTTGAAGTCAGGAAAAACA
>CAJQZJ010000247.1:2036324-2070451 GCA_907164525.1 Lophiomys imhausi | reverse complement strand
ATGCACAATGCAATGGGCTGTCCTTCCTGCCATCTCTTTAGGAAGGCACTCTGTAACCTTTCTTCCACTTTACATAAAGCTTTTCTTGCTTTGTCTGTTAATTGCCTAGGAGAATTAAGTGCTGAGTCACCTTTCAAAATATCATATAGGGGTCTTATTTCATAATTTGGTAGCTTTAAATAGCCTCTTACCCAATTGATATCTCCTAACAACCTTTGAAAATCATTTAAAGTCTTTAAATTATCTTTTCTTATCTCAATCTTTTGAGGTATTATCTTTTCAGGTCCAACCTTCGCTCCTAAATAATCAACCACATTTTCCTTTTGAACCTTATCAGGAGCAATAAACAACCTTTTCTTTTTTAATAATAGAACTAATTCTTCATAGGCCCGATCTAACATTTGTTCACTCTTAGCTGCCAGTAAGATATCATCCATATAATGAACACATCTCAAATCTGGAAAATTCTTTCTCAAGGGAGCAATGGCTTCCCCCACATATAGTTGGCACATAGTGGGGCTGTTTGCCATGCCCTGGGGTAATACTACCCATTCAAACCTCTGATCAGGTTCCTCATGGTTACAGGATGGAACAGTAAATGCAAATCTCTCACTATCTTTGGCACACAAAGGGATGGAGAAAAAACAATCTCTTATATCTATAACTATAATGGGCCACGAGGCTGGCAAAGATGATAAAAGCGGCAAGCCGCGTTGCACTGGACCCATGATCTGCATTTGTTGATTTATGGCACGCAAATCATGCAATAATCTCCATTTTCCAGATTTCTTTTTAATGACAAAGATAGGTGTATTCCAGGGAGATACAGATGGTTTTATATGCTTTAAAGACATCTGTTCATCCACTAAATCTTTGGCTGCATATAATTTTACAGAGGAAAGTGGCCACTGAGGAACCCATACTGGATCCTCCGTCTTCCAAGTTATAGGAATGCCCTCCTCAGTGGCCCCTAGGAAAAACCCAGGCCCTGTCTCTTTTGTCTTTGTTGTATAGATAAGGGACTCTTTCGTCCCTGCAAATACTTTCCTATTCCAAAGCCTGGAGCATATCCCATATCTTGCATCATATGTTGGGCTGAATCAGAATAATCATTACTCAATTTAAATCCCATATCCTTTAAAAGGTCTCTTCCCCAAAGGGAGATAGGGAGCTCAAGTACATATGGCTGCATTTCTCCTGAGTGGTTCTCTTGGTCCTGCCACTTTAATAACCTTGCACTCATATCTGGAGTCCTAGCATAACCCAGGCCTTGAAGTGTTTGAGAAGAGGCTTGTACAGGCCAACCTGAAGGCCAGTCTTTCTTTGCTATGATACTCCTATCAGCCCCAGTATCCAAAAGGCCCAGGATCTTTTTACCATCAACTTTTAATTCCAAGACAGGGCGTTGGTCCAAATCCAGGGAGAGAAAAGTCAAATCTGTGCCCGTGGACCCAAAACCATCTTTTCCTCTCTCTCTATCCTTTGCTGCATAGCGGTCATGTAAGCTCGGCAATATGATCAATTGAGCAATTCTATCTCCAGGAGAGATAGCCGTTATACCACGGGGGGAGGCTACCATGATCTTAACCACTCCTGTATAATCTGGATCTATAACTCCAGGATGGACAATAAGTCCTCTCAAGGCCGATGATGACCTCCCTAACAATAAACCAACTGTACCAGGTTCAAGGGGTCCTTTAAAATCTGTTTCAATTAACTGGACCCCCATTTGGGGTGTTAATACGAGTCTGGTGGTGGAGCAGAGGTCCAATCCTGCTGAGCCTGCAGTGGCTCTCCGCGGTCTCTCGGATGGCGGAGGGTTGGCCATCTCTCTTGATTCTGCTCTTTGTCCTGATTCTCTACTGCCCCATATATTTGTGGGCCCTGAGGTCGTGGGCCCCGCTGTCCGTTTTTTGGACGAGCGCCACCGTAACTTTGAGATAAAGGCTGGCCATGGATGTCTATCACTGAACGGCATTCATTAGCCCAATGGTTCCCTTTTTTACATTTTGGGCATAACCCTGGCCGCCTGGGGCGTTGTACACTTCCTGTACTTTCTGTACTCCTTCCCCTGGGGCACTGTCTTTTAAAGTGTCCCATTTTGCCACACCTAAAACAAACTCCTGAACTTCCTCCACCTTTTTTGGCCAACTGTATTACTGCGGCAGCGAGACCAGCATTAGTTAACGGCCCTCCAAGCTCTCTACACATCTTCATCCAAGCCTCTAGGCCTTTGTTCTTATAAGGGGTGATAGCCGTTCTACATTCTTTGGTACATTGCTCATAGACCAACTGCTTTATTAGTGGCAAAGCAGCATCTGGGTCACCAAAAATCTTCCCTGCTGCCTCCACCATTCGTGCTACAAAATCTGAAAAGGGCTCCATGGGGCCCTGTAGAATCTTAGTTAAGTTCCCATTCACCTCCCCTTTATTAGGAAGAGATTTCCAAGCCTTGATAGCTATCTTGTTTATTTGTTCATAGATCTGAATAGGATATCCTATCTGCTGATTGGCAAATCTCCCCTGCCCAAGCAGCATATCTCTATCCCAGGCTGGATTTCCATCTCTCTGATTATTGGCTGCTTGCTCAGTAGCATACTCAATTAAGAAAGCTTTCCAGTCTAAGTATTGCCCTGGACTTAAGCAGGCGCGGACCAGGCCACTCCAATCACTTGGAGTCATACAATGTCTGCTTAATGCTTCCACTTGAGCCATTGTAAAAGAAGCGGTAGTACCATAAGTACGAACCGACTCTGCAAGAGATTTTACCACCTTAAAATCAAGCGGTTCCTCATACCTGTTCCCTTGTGGGTCTTGATATACAGGATAAGCAAACTGTAATTCTGTTCTTACTTGTGTCCACATCCCTGGGCAGAAAGATCTCCCTACTTTCAGGGACTGAACTGGCTGCTCTATCTGAGCGGCTTTTGGATATGGGGGAGGAGTTGAAGGTGCCATGGCAACGGCCTTGTTTACATCAGCTGCCACCAGCGTGGCTGAAGGCACTGTAGCAATGACTCCACCCACTCCGATTGCTGCTGACGTGTCAGGCGCCATGGCAACAGCTCCACCCACACCGACTGCAGCAGCAGCTCCTCCCACACTGACTGTCGCCTGCGTGTCCTTCTCTTTTACTTTTTTCTTTTCCTTTTTTCTTATAACAGTCCTCTCCAACTGTTTTAGTAGAGCGTGTAGCTCTCCTTCAGAATCTGTGCTCTCTGAGTCCTCAAAATCTCTAAAATCTCTAAAATCTGTGAGATCGGGATAGAGAGGAACTTTCTTTCTGCCTCCCTTTTCACTGTCTGCCTGCTCAAATCTTTCGCTTTTGTCACTGTCTACTTGCTCAGATCTTTCCCCTTGCAGCAGTTCCAAGGCTGACTCTCCCTCTCTGATTGCATTACAACATCTCTGATCTTCTAAACAACTCCTCACCATTTTCCAAATCGGTCTTACTCCATGCTTCAGAGTCCCCTGCTCCCAAGCAAAATCCAAGTCCCTGCCCAATCTGTCCCAGCAAGATACCGTAAGATTCCCGGACACCGCAAACCACGGAGCCACAGAATCACATTCATTCAAAAATCTTTCTAGGGTAGACTTTTTAATCTTCAATTTCCTAGCTAAAAGTAGCTCCTGAAGAGCCAGAAAAATTGGGTGTGACTCAGACAACCCCATGTTGAAAAATTTACTTTCAGTTTGCAGCTTCTCCACGAAACTGTATCTTTTGTTCGCTATCTCCGCGAAACCTTACCGTACGTTCACTATCTCCGCGAAACTTTATCTTACGTTCGCTATTATCCGCGAAACTTTACCTTGCGTTCGCTACCGTGAAACTTTATTGTCCTGATTTATCCCAGGAACTTACCAGTGCACTGCCCCTGACTGCAAGAGTTCTGAGTCTTTTCTGGTTCCCCGTACGGGCCACCACTTTGTCGCGTCCCCCCTTGTCCAGCAAGGAATGACGCAACTCATAAAAGCTCTTCTCCTGCAGTTTATTCAGGTCCCTTGAAAACAGTCTTCCGAATGCCCGGGCAGACCCAACCCACAGGCTAAATACTAAATGAACAGCCAATCAAGTAAAGCCACGTAGTGCTATCTTAGAGGCCCACGTATGCGGAAGCAAGCCAGATCAGCAGTCTTTGCCAAATATGGACTTGTTTATCACCGAGAGCGCTCACCGTCGGGCTGGTGGAAGGCGGAGACCAGCGCCATCTTTAGGGCGCGGCACTTCGCAGCTCTCTACACTATGCAGCAAAGACAAAAGAGACAGGGCCTGGGTTTTTCCTAGGGGCCACTGAGGAGGGCATTCCCATAACTTGGAAGATGGAGGACCCAGTATGGGTTCCTCAGTGGCCACTTTCCTCTGTAAAATTGAATGCAGCCAAAGAGTTGGTGAATGAACAGATGTCTTTGAAGCATATAAAGCCATCTGTATCTCCCTGGAATACACCTATCTTTGTCATTAAAAAGAAATCTGGAAAATGGAGATTGTTGCATGACCTGTGTGCCATAAATCAACAAATGCAGATCATGGGCCCAGTGCAACGTGGCTTGCCGCTTTTATCATCTTTGCCAGCCTCATGGCCCATAATAGTTATAGATATAAGGGATTGTTTTTTCTCCATCCCTTTGTGTGCCAATGATAGTGAGAGATTTGCATTTACTGTTCCATCCTGTAACCATGAAGAACCTGATCAGCAGTTTGAATGGGTAGTATTACCTCAGGGCATGGCGAACAGCCCCACTATGTGCCAACTGTATGTGGGGGAAGCCATTGCTCCCTTGAGAAAGAATTTTCCAGATTTGAGATGTGTTCATTATATGGATGATATCTTACTGGCAGCTAAGAGTGAACAAATGTTAGATCAGGCCTATGAAGAATTAGTTCAATTATTAAAAAAGAAAAGGTTGTTTATAGCTCCTGATATGGTTCAAAAGGAAAATATGGTTAATTATTTAGGAGCAAAGGTTGGACCTGAAAAGATAATACCTCAAAAGATTGAGATAAGAAAAGATAATTTAAGCCGGGCGGTGGTGGCGCACGCCTTTAATCCCAGCACTTGGGAGGCAGAGGCAGGCGGATCTTTGTGAGTTCGAGGCCAGCCTGGTCTACAAAGCGAGTCCAGGACAGCCAGAGATATTCAAACAATCCCTGAAAAAACAAACCAAAAAAAAAAAAAAAGAAAAGATAATTTGAAGACTCTAAATGATTTTCAAAGGTTGTTAGGAGATATCAGTTGGGTAAGAGGCTATTTGAAGCTACCAAATTATGAAATAAGACCCCTATATGATATTTTGAAAGGTGATTCAGCACTTAATTCTCCTAGGCAATTAAGAGAAGAAGCAAGAAAAGCTTTATGTAAAGTGGAAGAAAGGTTACAGAGTGCCTTCCTAAAGAGATGGCAGGAAGGACAGCCCATTGCATTGTGCATATTTGCCACCTATGGTCAACCTACAGGATTGTTATGGCAGGATGGACCACTATTATGGACTTATTCGAAGATTTCTCCAAAAAAATCCATAGAATATTATCCCACTGCAGTTGCTGCTTTAGCCTTGAATGGTATCCAACAATGTTTGCAGTCTTTTGGAGTTGCTCCTGCCAGTATAATAGTGCCCTATTCCAGTCATCAAATTAAGATTCTGTGTGGCACTGTAGATGATTGGGCAATATTGCAATGTAGCTTTGAAGGAGTGATTGATAACCATTATCCTAAGCATCCATTGCTATCATTTTTTAAGGAGCACCCAGTGATATTCCCTAAGGTTACTTTAGCAGTACCACTTCAAGGGTCACCAAATGTGTTTACTGATGGTTCAAAGACAGGCTGCGGAGCCTATTTGATAGAAAGACAAGAGCCCGTGCTATGCCAATTTCAACCGGGCTCGCCCCAAATAGTAGAGTTGAAAATAGTAATTGAGGTGTTTAAAAGATGTCAATTTGCATTCAATTTGATTTCAGATTCAGTCTATGTGGTCAATGCAGTGAAAGTATTAGAATTAGCAGGTCCTATTAAGAATAGTAGTACTGTATGTGCTTTATTACAAGAGTTACAAGTTTTAATCTGGCAAAGAAAAAGGTGTTTTTATATTCAACATATTAGAGCACATACAGGATTACCTGGACCATTAAGTGAGGGTAATGATAAAGTTGATCAATGGACTAGGATGGAATGCATTTTTTGGAGCTCATTCCTGGACCAAGCCAGACAGTTTCACCAATTATTTCATGTAAATGCAAGAACGCTACAGCAGAAATTCCGTTTGTCTAGAGCAGATGCTAGACAAGTGGTTTTGTACTGTCCTCAGTGTGTGATTCATCATCATCCTCCCAGTGTGGGAGTGAACCCTAGAGGATTGATGCCACTCAAAATCTGGCAAATGGACGTTACCCACATTTCAGAGTTTGGAACCTTAAAATATATTCATGTATCTGTGGATACCTGCTCAGGTATCATACATGCTACACCTATGAGTGGAGAAAAGGCTCGCAATGTCATAGGGCATTGCTTAGAAGCCTGGGCTGCATTGGGAAAACCACAACAGCTGAAAACGGACAATGGACCAGCCTATACGACTCAGTCCTTTGTCTCCTTCTGCAACCAGATGGAGGTACAGCTTAATCATGGATTACCATATAATCCTCAAGGACAAGGAATTGTGGAGCGTGCTCATCGCACCTTGAAAGAATGTTTGCAAAAACAGAAAGGGGGAATAGGCCAAGGCCGTACCCCCAAGGAGAGAATGTCTTTAGCCTTATTTACTTTAAATTTTTTCAATTTGGATGCTCAAGGCCGCTCAGCAGCGGACAGACATCAGGATTCCCATGGTCCACCTAAAGGCATGGTGAAGTGGAAGGATATTTTGACAGGCTCTTGGCAAGTGCCTGACCCCGTGCTAACATGGGCGAGAGGATCTGTTTGTGTTTTTCCTCAGGATCAACAAGATCCAGTGTAGGTGCCTGAACACCTTGTGAGGAAGATTCATCATGAAGACCTTCCTATGGATCCTGGTGATAGTAGCAGTGAGTATGTCAGGAATGACTGAGCCGAGATGGGGGATCCTGTCAATATTCCCAAAGCTGAGGCCGGTCAGGCATGATGCAACTGTGTTTCCACGCTTATTTAGCAGTAATAGAAGCTTAGGCTTACCCTACCTTCCCTTTGATGATCAGAAAAGCCCTATAGAGGGTAATAGAAATGTCAGCTTGAAGGGTAGTCTCTGCTTTTTTATGAGCTTCAATAGGTCAGATGATTCAGAATGCATTAAATTGTCTCAGCAGTCAGCAGATTTTTTACCACAACTGAGGTTTGGGGGTAGGGGTGGTGGTTTGTTTTCGGGCAATGGTTCTCGCCTTGTGGGGTGGTGGCCCACACGAGTCTCTGACCGGGACCCCCCCAGACAGCCACGCTGGGCACCTTTTTGTAGAAGATCCACAGGAGAGGAAGGACCTTTTCCCTGGACTGGATGTCAGGAGCGCAGAGCAGTTTGGGTTCAACAAGATTATTTTTCCTTTAGCCCCATGATTAGTAATATAGTGAATAAGTCTTGTACAGGAATGCTTGATATATCTACTAGGGATCCTCAGCAGACTGCCACCAATCCTTTTGATTTGTGGCTTTTGTGTGGGGTAAATGGAAGTTGCATGGACTTGGGACCTGTCATTATGCTTGGGGGAGGAATTTATTAAAGAGGTAATTTTTCCCTAGGGTCCGCTACCAAATTGGATTTTTCTAGCGGTAGTGGCTCTGGTACTTGGAATTCTTCGTTTCATTCTTACCGCAATAAGACCTTTTCAGCCTCGCCAGTATGTCTCTGGCCTCCTTTTCTGTGGATTGTAAGTAATGGGAGTGCATCCTTGGATGAAGAAAAGTTAGTATGCACTCTGGACATATGCTTTTATGCCCTGTGCTGGAATGCCACAGCCTTTCCTGTGGCTGTGGTGACTAGAATGCCTCGATATGTGCCAGTTCCTGTGGAGGCCCCTAATACCATGATGCTATTCAGGCTTAAAAGAGATTTTGGCATCACTGCAGCTATTGTTACTGCCATCACTATTGCTGCTGTGGGAGCTACTGCCTCAGCTATTGTCTTGTCTAGTTCTATACAGACTGCCTATACCCTGAATAACATCTCAGCCAATGTAGCACAGGCATTGGATACTCAGACCTCTATGAATTCTCATCTCAAAGGAGGCATTATGATAGTTAATCAATGCATAGATTTAATACAAGAACAGATTAATTCTCTTTGGCAACTAGCACAGTTGGGGTGTGAGTGGAAAATGCAGGGTTTGTGTGTTACTTCGGTGCGGTATCAAAATTTAACAAAGGCTGCTAATCTGTCTAGGCAATTGTCAGAGTTGGTCGGCTGAATTCGAAAACAAGATGAGAGAGCTGAGAGTGACAATCGTCCACATCAACTCCACTCGGGTAGTTCTGAGCCTGGCTACTGGTTTGACTTCCTGGATACAGATGGCTATGGATCATCTTAAGGAGTGGGCGGGCGTAGGCTCTTTGGCGATATTGATGATACTAGCCTCTCTGGTTTGCCTATGGTGCATCTACAAGATGAAAGCCACACAGAAGCGTAATGCAGCCATGATTATACAGGCCCTTGTCGCCATTGAGGCGGGTCAGTCCCCTCAGACATGGCTCGCTGCCATGAAGCCTTAAATCTTCACTGAGCATAGTCCCTGCCCCATATTGGACAAAGGTAGTACCACTGAGAGGCCTAGTACAGGTGTGTTGACTTAGCCCTGGTTGTTTATATTCATAATCCCGACTTGCCTGTATTAAGTCACTTTTTGAGTTAAGCCAATAAGTATCTCCTGTCGTCTCATAGCCCCAGGTCCCACAGTAGAAGGTTTCAATTTTCCCACAGGTGTGGCTCTTTTCTCTAGAGTTACTCCTAGGGCATACATAAATTGGGATTTTTTGTAGTTCATTGTGTAGCTGGGGGCGTTTGCAACCGAATCCTCTACCTCCCAGCCCGCTCCCAGAACATGGCTTGTGAGACCAGGTTGGCTTTCCATCACATTCAGGCATCCCCTTTGTTGTTGGGTCTTTTCCCTCTGTTGAATAATAATCAGGGATGTCCCAGTAGTCTAGCCCTGCAGCCAGTTGGCACAAATCAGGATGCAATTCTGGCCACCAGGTCCAGGGGGCAGCTAGGGTGGAATCAGACCAAACCACATCTCCTGCTTGGGATAAGACCTGCCAAGTGAGGTGTTTGGGCACATGTGGGCTGGGGAAACTCACAGTCAGCTGGGTAGGCAAAAGGGAAGTTAAGAGTCCACGGATCGCTGGAGCTTGAGCTTGAGAGGGTTGGAAGTGTGGTGAACTCGCCATTCTGCTGAGGCTTTAGGTGCTTTTTTTACATGGAAGGCATGAATCCAAGCCAAGAGTCTGTCAACCTTGACAGTAGTCGGGTGGTTAGCAGGATAACATATGGCCCTTTCCACCTAGGTTCCAGATTCTGTGAGTGGTGCCGACAAACGTAGAAAAGATCCCTGATCTGGAATGGGTGAGTGATCTCCAGGGTGCCTGGTTGATAGGCGCCAGCAAGCGCGTCCACACCTCCTTCTGGACCAGTTGGAGTCCCTTTAGTCTAGTACATAAATCATTATTATGACAACAGCTGTGGTCAATTTTCCTCTCAAGGGTGAGCAAGGGAGGTGGAGTGCCATACAAAGTCTCAAAGGGAGTAGATGGAAACGAGAGGGGATGTTCCTTACACAGAACAGGGCCAAAGGGAGAAGCACCATCCAGTCAGTACCCCCAGTCTCCAAGGACAATTTAGTCAAAGTCTCTTTTAGAGTTCTATTCATTCTTTCTACCTGCCATGAGCTTTGGGGTCTATATGCACAATGTAACTTCTAATTAGTCCCCAAATACCTGGCCACTTCCTGACTCATCTGGGAAGTAAAGGCTGGCCTGTTGTCTGACCCCAGTGCCTTAGGGGCCCCAAAGCAGGGAAATTTCTCTTCTAGGATTTTTTTAGCCACCGTGCAGGCAGTTTCATTTTTCATGGGGAAGGCTTCTACCCACCCTGAAAATGTGTCAATGAAGACTAACAGATATTTGTTGCCATATCTGACAGGATGCTCTTCAGTGAAATCAACTTCCCAGTAGGCCCCAGGCCTGTCTCCAACAGTCTCTTACCAGGTTCTGTCATATCCCGACTGGGATTGACCTTATAGCATGGTATGTAGGCTTGGACAACATTTTCTGCTAGCTTGTGAAGTCCTGGAATATTATAGTTAGTTTTGTTAATTAGAGCAATTAATTTTTTTGTACCCAGGTGTGTCCACTGGTGCATCTGTTTTAACATTTCCTCTGCCTCTTTTGGACTCATAGTCTGCTTACTGTTTTGAAGTTGTGGTGGGGACTCTGTTTCATTAGGGTCTACAGCGAGTAATTCAAGTATAGCATCTCCCAAAGCCGCTTCTCGGGTGACCCGATCTGCCATATTGTTTCCCTCAGCTATAGGGGACCCGTCCTTCTGATGACCTGGACAGTGGATGATGCTTACTTTAGTTGGCAGCATGAGGGCAGCTAGTAGAGTCAGGATCTCTTGTTTATTTTTAATGTCTTTTCCAGCTGAAGTGAGGAGTCCTCTTTGTTGATAAATGGCCCTGTGCACATGGGCAGTAGCAAAAGCATATCTGCTATCTGTGTAGATATTTATCTTTGTCTTTTTTGCCATTTCAAGAGCTTTTGTGACGGCAATCAGTTCAGCCCGCTGTGCTGAAGTCCTTTGGGGAAGGGTCGTGGCCCAAATGACCCATTTTCCATCTACCACCGCTGCCCCTGCCCAGCACTTACCTTCTTTAAGAAAGCTGCTCCCATCCGTGTACCAAGTGGCTTCAGCGTCGGGGAGCGGCTGGTCAATGAGATCTGTGCAGGTGCCATGGGCCTCATCAAGCACTTGTTGGCAATCATGGATGATAGCTGATCCCTCTAAGTCAGAGTTGGGGAGCAGGGTGGCTGGGTTAAGCCCTGTGGCAGGCATAAACTTGATGCGGTCTGAATTCAGGAAGAGTGACTGATAGTGAGTCATCCTGGCATTTGTCAGCCACCTCTCAGGAGGCTGGTGCACTATGCTTTCTAGAGCATGGGGGGCTGTAACTGTAAGGTTTTGTCCTAAAGTCAACTTGTCAGCATCCCTGAATAAAGCCGCCACAGCAGCCACTATCCGTAGGCAGCTGGGCCATCCTGCTGCCACAGAGTCTAATTTTTTTTTTTGACGGATATGCCATGGGCTGGTTCCATGGACCCAGTCTCTGCGTCAGGATTCCTTTAGCTATCCCATTATTTTTGACCACATAAAGGTGGAATGGCTTAGTCACATCAGGCAGTCCTAAGTCTGGAGCTGATAGCAGGGCCCGTTTAATTCTGTCGAAGGCCTCCTGCTCTTTCTCGCCCCAAACGAAAGGTGCACTCTCCTTTGTGAGCAGATACAGAGGGGCAGCCAGTTCTGTGAACCCTGGGATCCATAGCTGGCAGAAGCCCGCAGTTCCCAAGAATTCTCTGACTTGTCGGGGAGTCTTGGGGGTGGGTATCTGAGCCACAGTGTTTTTTCTAGTGTCTGACAACCATCTCTTTCCATTTTTGATTAGATACTCCAGGTAACTGACCTGTCGTTGACAAATCTGGGCCTTTTTGACTGAGGCCCGGTATCCCAGGGATCCGACCTCAGTCAGCAGGTTTTCAGTTCCCAGGAGGCAGTCTTCTTTGGTCTCTGCCACGAGGAGAATGTCATCAACATACTGAAGTAATGTTACCTGGGGGTTGGAGGCCCTGAAGTGGGCCAAATCTTGGTGGAGGGCCTCGTCAAAGATGGTGGGAGAGTTTTTGAAACCGTGGGGCAAGAGGGTCCATGTCATTTGTCCTGATAATCCTGAGGCCTGATCTTTCCATTCAAAGGCAAATATAGGCTGGCTAGAAGCGCTAAGCCATAAGCAGAAAAAGGCATCTTTTAAGTCCAGTACTGTATACCACGTTCACTGAGGGGGAAGGGTGCTAAGGAGGTTGTAAGGTTTGGGCACTGTAGGGTGAAGATCAGCAACTCTTTTGTTAACTTCCCTTAAGTCCTGGACTGGCCTATAATCATTAATCCCAGGCTTTTGAACCGGAAGCTGTCGGGAGTTAGAATAATTAAATTAGATTTAGAAAATATGTAGGGGTCTACATCTGCGACATTCCAGAAAAAAGACTGCCAAGTGCTTTAAAGGGTCTACCACAGAGATTGTGTTCCTTATGACTGAGGACCTGCCCCAGAGACTTAAAGGGATTTTAGGAATTTGTAGGATTAATAGTTAAGAAATTGTTGGTATTTGTTATAAGTGAATATTATTGATAATAAATAAATAAGGATAATTTTAAAAGTTCAGTAATAGGTGACGCTCAACATGGTAGGACATTATGGGTAACTTGGCTTTCAAAATTGTAGAGGAAACTGCAAATTTTGAAACTATGGAACTGGTGGTTGACAAAATGACAATGTTTGCAGCTGAATTCTGTCCTATTTTCCAGTCAGACCGGATGTTTTATGTTGTTTTCCTTTTCCTCTTATATTGGCTTATCATAAAAAAGTCAGTCTCACAATTAGAAAGTTTGAAAATGCAGATGGAAGAGCTATAGAAAAATTTACGAAAGATGGTAACTACAACTGACAACTTTTCAATGGCTGAAACAGGGAAGCAGGAGGAGTTGCAACACACAGTGCAGCCCCGTCCTGCACCTCAGACTTTCCTATCTAGGTCTCCAAAGCCTTTACATGAAACAGCAACAGCAGATCAGGCAAGTAATGGTGTGAAACCAAGTGCGCTCCCAGAGGAGCTGCTTGGTACTCTACAGGCACCATTAGCTTTTCCAGTAATTTATCAAAATAGGCCTCGTATTAATGAAGGTGAACCCAATCCAGAAATAACATGGTATCCAATTGATATGTTGGATTTGAAATGATTCAAAGAGTGTATTGTGTCTTATGGTATCCATTCAGGCTTTGTCAAGCAAATGCTTAATAACTTGGCAATGCACCATAGAGTCATTCCTCAGGATTGGAAGGGACTGGTATTAGCTGTGCTGGAAGGTAGCCATATTGGGGTAGTGTTAAGCATTCTAAATGTTAATTAATTGGTCCTGCTTTGTGTCTGTTACTTACATTGACTCCGATTGGTTAAATAAAATGCCGAGGCCTGAGATTGGGCAAAGACAGAGAAAAGTGGGACTTCCTGGGATTAGAGCAGGAAGCCTGCGCTTTAGACAGAGGATCAAGGCATTTCAGCCAACAGCAGGAAGGAGGATTCAAGCATTCCAGCCAGGAGCAGGAAGAAGAAGACACATGCCATGGGTTAGAGAAAAGAACCTCATTCCACATGGCCAGGAACATCGGCATATCGTGGAGAATGGCAGTCCAAGGGGACATATGTATATATGGGGTCATATTTGGGTAATAGAATTACGAGCTAGCTTAGATGGGCTAAGATTGCACAACGCAGGCCTAGGCTTGTTAAGATCCATGTGGTATCTGTGTGTGCTCATTTATAATGGCGGAATAAGGATTAAAGGCTGCCGAACAAATTAACAATAATCTAAATACAGGTTAAATAGCTTAATTAGCCATATTTCTTTTTACAAATTGTGCCCAGTGTGGGGCAATTAGAATCCATGCTTACAGACTGAGCTAGGCCCAGGTGAAAGCCGGTTTCCTAGCCAAAGAGTGGGGAAGCAAAGCAAACCTAAATGCATTTCAAAAGTATGGCTACCTTAACAAAAGCTGTTGCCTTGCAGCAAAGGCGGAGAGCTAAGGCTTAGCTCTCCTTACCTACTAAAAAACTGGCAGCCTTCTAAACAGAGGTTCAGAACAGAATTAAAAATTAAGGAATTCATAATGCCTCAATATGTTTGGATTCCAATTGAGTTTGTTCCTCTTAGCATGCAAATAATTTTTACCCTCACAATTGTGGTTCTGTGCATTTTCTCTGAGAAAGTTCAGACTAGGATAGTCTTAAAGAATTTACAAGCCGGGCGGTGGTGGCGCATGCCTTTAATCCCAGCACTTGGGAGGCAGAGGCAGGCGGATCTTTGTGAGTTCGAGGCCAGCCTGGTCTACAAAGCGAGTCCAGGACAGCCAGAGATATTCAGAGAAACCCTGTCTCGAAAAACCAAAAAAAAAAAAAAAAAAAAGAATTACAGATGGAATGCTAAATTGTCAACAATGATAATGAAGGAAAGAGGGAGTCCTTTCCTAATAAATAAGGCAACATTGATGGCAGCTGGAGCTAAGAGCTCCCTGACTATGAGGTGCTTCTCAGGGCTTTCTGGGAAGGGTCCACCAATGAAATACAGGTGCAATTAGATTCCAAGTAATAATGAACAAAGCTTTAATTACAGCATGGGATGGCATGGTTAGACATGCCAAGGCTTTTGGAATGTTGTTTCTTTCCTTGATTTTTGTTTAGATGTCTTTGATTTTCCTATATTGGGAGGTAGAAAGGATATTTTCCTAGTTTGGCATTGCTAAACCATAAGAGATTTTTGAAGATTTTGGGCAGATTTCAAATTGTCACTACAGTTCATAGTTGCTCTTTGTGTTACAGAGTTACTTAAATCTGGGATTTAAGTGAAATATTTGAGCAGGATGGTACTGGCACATACCCTCAATCCTTTAATCCCATCACATTAGAGGAAGAAACAGGCACATCTCTGGATTCTAGACCAGCCTGGTTTAAACAATGAAGGCAGGGGGGAACCTCGCTGATAAGATAAGGCTGCTTACTAAAGACAGTCTAGAATTCAAAAATGACACATTTTTTCCTTGATGTTAAGTTTAATAATGTCCTTAGTGATCTAATGGATAAATGCACATGATCTTAAATTTACATAAAGAGAAGAGGGTCACAAGCCAGCCTCCTTAGTTGTGGGGCTCCCACTGGAGAACTGGTTTCAAGAGGCATTTTGCTCCTAAAAGAGATGTTAATCTCTAGGCGTGATGGTACATGCCTTCAATCCCAGCACTTGGCAGGCAGACACAGGTGGATCTCTATGAGTTCAAGGCCAGCCTGGTGTGCAAAGTGAGTCTAGGACAAGGCTACACAGGGAAATCCTGTCTTGGAAAAAAAAAAGGAGAGAGAGAGAGAGAGAGAGAGAGAGAGAGAGAGAGAGAGATTCAGTTAATCAATGTAAGGACCCAGAGTTAGGCTTGGAAAGAACATGCAAACTGCGTGACTCACACAGCCAACAAATAAGAAAACTTAACACAATAGCACATCATGCTATTTTACACCAAGCTCCTTAATAATGGTGCTTCCATGGGAGAATTGCAACTCAACCTAATACAAAAAATGGTTTAATTAATGTTTTTGTTAAATAAGTGTAATTCAATTATTTAAGTTTATACCTTGATCTCAAAACTTGGAAGACAAGGAAAGAACAGGTTCCTTGTGTGTTCAAGGCCAGTCTAAATCTATAGAGCTCTACAGAGCAAATCAAGACAGCCCAAGCTACAAAGAGAAACCCTGTCTCAATAAGGATAGATATATCCACATAGAAATTAAATCTCCAAAGAAAGGAGAAAAGGAAAGAAAGAATATATAAATGCATACCTTTGATCCCAAAACATGGGAGACAAAAACAGAGACAGATTGGTTCCTTTTGAGTTGGAGGCCAACCTAATCTACAAAAAGCCAGAACAACACAGAATAAACCTGTTTTAATCAATTAATAAATGTATGTCACCTGTAGAGGAGAATACTTAAACTCCATAAGTCTTATGCTGTATTTTCAATTTAAAATAGATTATATATAGCATATATATGTAATACTATTACATGCCATCCTTTTATATAACATGAATGGAGTATTACAAATGTCTATCTGCTGTTCATACAAAGAACAGAAGCTATTCCTTAATTGATTTGTGCATCCTGCACATCCAAGGCATTTTGGTAATTGCAGAACTATATGTTACTTGTGAGAAATTATATGTTGTCAGAACAACAGGACAAGAGTCCAAAGAAGATAAGACAAGTAACCCAAATGATCCAGCCTCATAGACTGCCGCAAAGCCGTTTCCTCCAAAATCTGCATCCAGAACAACTTCAAACAGCTTGCTGAGATGGCCCAGCCTCAAAGACTGTTCCAGACAGGACTTCAACAAAGCCTTGAACTTTCCTACCCAAAGTCCAGCTTTGGACTACAAACTGCTCAGGACATTCAAATTGCTGAGCAAATAGAGACTGGACAACAAATGTTACTAGTACTTGCTTAACCATTTTTTTTCCATTTTATTTGGGCCCCCAAACACGTTTTCTGCATCCCAGTTCAGCAGGAAGAAGTTTTAAGAGAGAGACATCCCATTCCCAAAAGTGGGGTGGATGATAGTTGTTATTTAGGGGGAATTGTTACAAATTGTTAAATGGTCTTTTTAAGCAAGATATAGGAGATTAGATTCAAGGACTTTTCTATTTCTTTCTTTTCTCTATCCTTTCTCTCTTATATAGGGAGAAAAGAGTTGAAAAGAAAAAGAAGGGGGAATATATGTATATAATATAAAAATAAGATATAAAGATAGATTATTGAATCTTCTCTGAAACTCAAAACTTGTTATTCTTTAAATAAGGTTATCTTTTGATACATTGGTATAGAATTTTGTATATTGATACAAAAACAAGGTTAAATGTTGATTCATTGGTATAGAATTTTATATTTAGACACATATTATGTATATTTCAACTTATATAAGGTATTGTGCCTATACAAATCATTTAAAAGTACAGGTTTACTTCCAATCCTTTTATGGGTTGCTATTGAAATCTATTTAGGAGTCTGGATAATACAAGACGACTGGCCAGTTGAGCTTCTGGCCATGTCAAATACTAGTCTTAATTTATCACAAAATAGACTTAATAGGTTAAACAGATAGTAAATGGTTAAAAATATACAGTTTGTTTGTTCATAGATAGATAGAAGATAGATGATAGATAGATTTATAAATAAATCTGCAAATGTCTTCAAAACCCTCAGAGGCATACAGAAAATGGCATTTAAAGATGTTTTTATTATTTTAAGAATTGTTTGACTTAAGACAGTCAGTCCCTGACAGCTCCCATTTGACTTGGAAGAAAAGAATGAGCATCAAAAAGAAATCTCCCATCAGGAGATGATTCCTACTGGGCAAAAATGCCCCTGCTCTCTCAACAGACTATATATAGTCCAAAGATGGACCAGATCTTAAATGCAGGTAATTCGATGTCCTGATTCTGCAGAGACAGAATGGGAAAATCCTTATTTCCTGCTGCACAATTTAGTCTGTGAAAAATGCTTGGCCGGAAGGTTGAAGATGATGCTCCAACAATATCAAGAGAAATTTGGGACTGTATAGGCAACAAACTGTCATATTTCTTTTTGGAAGCTGTTCTCCTATGTTTCCTACTCACTCAAATAATAACTTTATCCCATCTTATGTCTTTGATGGGGTTGAAGGCATAATAGGTATAAAATTTCAATTGAACTTGAGTTGTTTAAGATTTAAAAGGATATTTTCAAGTCTAAATAAAAATTTTAGGTTTGCAAATATAGGATATGAAAGAAATTATTTAGGTTCAGAACTTTAGACACACCAAGATACATGATTTTTTTCTCTTTTTCAAGATTGCCTGATACAAATAGGCTGAACATTATGTGCATAACTTTTATATATGGTTTTCTTGATTGTTTCATATCTGTTCTTATTGTTTTTACTATATGAGTTAAAAAATTTAGCCTTTTTTTTTTTAGACAAAAGGAGGGATTTGTTGGGGTAGTGTTAAGCATTCTAAATGTTAATTAATTGGTTCTGCTTTGTGTCTGTTACTTACATTGACTCCGATTGGTTAAATAAAATGCCGAGGCCTGAGATTGGGCAAAGAGAGAGAAAGGTGGGACTTCCTGGGATTAGAGCAGGAAGCCTGCGCTTTAGACAGAGGATCAAGGCATTTCAGCCAACAGCAGGAAGGAGGATTCAAGCATTCCAGCCAGGAGCAGGAAGGAGAAGACACATGCCATGGGTTAGAGAAAAGAACCTCATTCCACATGGCCAGGAACATCAGCATATCGTGGAGAATGGCAATCCAAGGGGACATACGTATATGTGGGGTCATATTTGGGTAATAGAATTACAAGCTAGCTTAGATGGGCTAAGATTGCACAACGCAGGCCTAGGCTTGTTAAGATCCATGTGGTGTCCGTGTGCTCATTTATAATGGTGGAATAAGGATTAAAGGCTGCCGAACAAATTAACAATAACCTAATACAGGTTAAATAGCTTAATTAGCCATATTTCTTTTTACATAGTCAGCAATCACGATGGTTTTCATGGTGGAGACATGAAGCTACAAAGTTTGCACAACAAAATATGGAAAGGGGAATAAATGTTACAACTGATCAAATACTTGGTGAGGGATGGTATGCTGACTTAAGGGAACAAATTCATATGGATGATACTGCAATTGAGCAATGCCGTAATACAGTTTTAAGGGCCTGGGACAGGATTATATTAAGATTATACAAGCTCCGGGAGAAATATTTATAAAGGTTGACTTCAGATGTGGAGAGAGATGTACCAAACCCTGATATCAGACAAGAGTTAATAAATACCTTGGCATTTGAAAATGCCACTGTCTAATGCAAAAGAATAATTAGACCATTAAAGGCTCACGGTGCCCCAATAGAAGATTGGATAAGAGAAACAACAGATATTAGTTCTCAAGAATATCAGGCTAATATCATAGGACCAGCCATTGCTAGGGGTTTTAATCGATGCTTTAAATGTGGTGAATTTGGTAATTTCCAAAAAGATTATACAGATACAACTTCCAGATCTCGAACTGATTTCAGAGCTAAAAATAACAGGTATCATGGTTCTACAGTACGTGGTCATAACAGGGAACAAATGGTTTCTGATAACAATGGAAGGTCAAGGTCTCCAGGTTTTTGTACTCAGTGTGGAAGAGGTAAACACTGGTCCTGGGATTGTAGATCAAAAACAGCTGTCACCGGTAACCCCTTGCAGGGAAACAAGGGGAGGGGCCTGCCGGTTCAAGGCCCCAAATCAAAAAATCTGAACCATCGTCCATTAACCACTCAGAGGGAAATAATGAATCAGGAAGAACAAAATTAAATGTGGTCGATCTTTTGCATGCTAATGAAGGCAGTGCAGCTTTAGATCTGGCCACAGACAAGTCCATTACATTATCCTAAACAGATGAATGTTATACGTTGACCACAGGCATTTATGGTCCTTTACCATCAGGGACAATAGGTTTAATCCTTGGAAAGATTTTTGGTACATCCAGGTGTTATAGATGGAGATTGTAAAGAACAAATTAAAATTATAGTATCCATATGGAAAGAGGTGATGATTAAGGCGTGGATAAAATTGCTCAGCTGCTGATGTTTCCATATGCTAAGGGCAAGTCTGCTCCAATACAAAAAACAAGAGCATTTGAGAATAATGAAAAAGGTGTATTTTGGCAAACAATGGTGAATGACCAGAGACCAAAATTAAAAGTACAAATGAATGAAACTGAAATTGAAGGATTGGTGGACACAGGAGCAGATGTCACTATTCTATCTCAAAATTCTTGGGATTGAAATTGACCACTTCAAAAGGTCCCTACACATTTTATTGGGATTGGTAAAGTATCCCATGTTAAGCAAAGTGTACAATGGATTGAATGTGTTGGACCGGAAGGGCAAAAAGTGAAATTAAGACCTTATGTGGCTGACATACCTATAAGTTTATGGGGAAGAGATCTTCTACAACAATGGGGTACTCAAATTAATATTCCTGCAATCCCAGAAACAACAAATGATGTAATGATGGATGTATATTGTTAGAAATTTAATATTCTGTTTATTGATGAAAGTTTAATAAATGCTTGTATGTAATAGAAAATTAAGTTTATTGATAAGAATTTAAAAATCATTTTGTTTGCTTTAATGTGTTTTCTCAAAAGATGTAAATACAACTATGTATTGTGAGAAGTTTAAGGTTATTTTAACTCTTTAATGTATATTGATAAAAATTTAAAGTTAGTTTATGTATTGTACATAGACAATTTATTTACATGTATATGTAGTTATGATTGTAGATTTATTTTTTTAAATTTTACTAGAAGGGCGATATGTAGGGAGTTAGAATAATTAAATTAGATTTAGAAAATATATAGGGGTTTCTGATACAGTCTCTTGATTCTGTGCATGAAGATCAACTTGGCTGTGACCAATTAGCTTATCAGTTTGTGGTCTAAAAACAGGAAACAAACAGGAGACTTAATGGACTGAAAAACAAGGTTGAAGTCAGGAAAAACAGGAAAGACTTAATGGACTGAAAAAACAAGGTTGAAGTCAGGAAAACAGGAAAGACTTAATGGGCTTAAGAAACAAAGTATCTGGCCTGGCATTGTTTTCAGCTGCTAAGTGGGTGGAGCCCAAATTAAGCTGAACGAGTTCCTCCTATTTAAGGACAGTGCATGGAGAAGAGGCCCCTGATGCTAGAGAGCTCCGAGAGTCCTTCTGAAAAAAGTGCTGGCCATCAGTTGATGGCCATATCTCCCTGAGGGAGAAAGAAGCTGGTGAGTAGAGAAAGCCTCAGCAAGACAGCAAAAGGCCAAGGACTAAACCCTGTGGCTCAGCTTTTGTCTAGAGGGGTTTGATCTGTTCGAACAGTGGCCTAAACGAAACTGTGGCTGGCTTTAAGGACTGAGGCAGAGCGGCAGAGTTGCTTATGTGAAAGGGCTGGGGTCTTCCAGAGAGAAGAAAGCATTAAGCCTTAATTAAGGTAAGACTATGATAGCCAACTTACCCTGACGAATCTACATCTGAGATCCAGAAAAAGGACTGCTAAGCGCACTAAAGGTTCTACTACAGAAACTGTGTTCCTGATTACTGAGGACCTGCCCCAGAGACTGTATCCTAAAAGGTTAGGAAAATAATTGTCAATAGGATTAGTGGTTAGGTTAAAGGGATTGTAGGGATTTGTATGATTAATAGTTAAGAATTTGTTGGTATTTGTTATAAGTGAGTATTATTGATAATATATAAATAAGGATAATTTTAAAAACTTCGGTAATAGGGAGCAGAGGGGTGTTCCATGCTGACATTTAACAAGGACCCCCAGCTTGAGGAGCCGCTGCATGTGTAGATGGATGCCATCCTTGGCCTCTTTGCTCATGGGATACTGGCAGACCAAAATGGGGGTGGAGGTAGCTTTAACCTCCACCACCACGGGTGGGTGATGTTTGGCCATTCCTATGCCAGTAAGTTCAGCCCAGGCCGAGGGAACCTTGGCCATTCATTCCTGCATATCTGATGTCTGAGGAGGGGGTTTCTTGAACAGCCTATCTTCATCTTCCAGCCTCATAGTGAGGACCTGAAGCAGCCTCCCCTTTTTGTCAGTCACTGATGGTCCTTCTGTTTGGAAATGAATTTGGGCTCCCACCTTAGAGAGCAAGTCAGGGCCCAGGAGGGGATAGGGTCACTCAGGGATCATGAGGAACGAGTGGGATACCCGGCCCATGCCCAGATCCACTGCCCTTCGGGTAGTTCATGGGTAGTCTGTTCCCTGTGGCTCCCTGCACCCAGAACCTCTTAGTGGATAGGGGCCCTTCTGATCGGAGGAGGACTGAATGCTGAGCCCCGGTGTCCACCAGAAACTGGATGGGTTTCCGCTCCACATTGAGAGTTACCCTAGGCTCGGGGAGGGAGCCTGAGCCCCGACTCCCCTAATCTTCTTCTTCTAAAGCCAGAACTTTTTCTCTGGGGGGTCCTCCCCTCTTCTTCTTGGTGCAATCCTTGAGCCAATGTCCTTTTTCTTTACAGTAGGCACATTGGTCCTTGTCCAATGGTTGCCTCCTGCCCTTTCCCTCATCTTTCTGACCTCGCCTGTCTCTCTGGTCTCTTTCATTTACTACAGTGACCAAGATTTTACTCAAATTTTTTTCTTGTCTTTTTTCTTTTTTTAACTCTCATTCATCCTGTTCCCTACATCTTCTCTCCTCTTTTTCTTCCTGTCTCTCTTTTATTGAACACCTTATCTGCTTCTTTAACTAAGTCCTGGAGCAAGAATTCCTGTAAACCCTCCAGCCTCTGTAGCATTTTCTAATATCTGGAGCTGACTGATCAATAAAGGCCATGGCTACCGTAGCCTTATGTTTCTCAGAGGTAGGTTCATATGGAGTAAATCTCCAAAAAGTTTCCATCAATCGATCTAGAAACACCGTCGGCAACTTAATTTGTCCCTGAGTCACTTCTCTTACCTTAGCCAAATTGGTGGGGTGTCTAGCGGTCCCACGGAGACTTGCCACCAGAGCCTGATGGTAAACCTTTAAGTGTTCTCTACCTTCAGGCATATTGAAGTTCCAGTTGGGTCTATTCAAAGGGAAGCCTGCATCAATCTCATTGGGCAGCTGAGTTGGTTGCCCGTCTGCACCAGACACATTTTTCCTGGCCTCAAGTAGCACCCAATGTCTCTCCTCTGTGGTGAGGAGAGTCTGCAGGAGCTGTTGGCAATCGTCCCACGTAGGTTGATGCGAAAAGACAAGGGACTCTATCAGGGAAGTCAGAGCCTGTGGGTTCTCAGAGAAAGAAGGATTATGAGCTTTCCAATTATAGAGAATTCTGCTGCAGAGAATGGGCAATACTGAAGTGTCCGGTTCCCCTGGTCATTGGGGGTCCGTACTCCCTGAGCGGGAGTGCAGTGGAGTCTGGGGTGGCAACCCTCCGACTCCTGGTCCCTGTGGCAGGGCCCCCTCCCTCGGCTCCTGGCAGGGGTTCCAGCGGGTTGGAGGGCTGGGCGGCCGGGACTCCCTGGGGCTGCCGGGACTCCCTGGGGCTGCCAGGATAGGTTGGGGGAGTGTCTAGGAGGAGTAGCTCTGTCTGGGTGTCCTGGTAGATCTCTTTGATCTTCTTTGGGGAGCCCGTAGTTCGGACAGGCTCCTTCTGCTTCAGAGAGAGTACTTCAGAAGGGGAGTGAGAGGGAGATGGTTCTGTGGCTAGAGCAGGAGGCATAGAGAGCCGAGGAGATTGACCTGTGGAAGGAACAAAAGGCCGAACCTACAGAGGAGGGGAGACCAGCAGAGCCTCCCACACCAAAATATAAGGCACTTGATCTGGGTGCCCATGGAGTCCTGGATTAAAAATTTTAGACCTAACCTGTCTAACTTTGTCTAATGAAAAATATCCTTCGGGTGGCCACCCAACCTGAAATGTAGGCCACTCGGGGGCACACAGAGTTTGCCATCTCTCTCTCTCTCTCTCTTTTTTTTAAATCACAACTGACAGGTTATGTTCCCTATTTTAAACTTCAGTTCAGTGGCTCAGGGTCAAAGACAGGGGGGTTGTCAGTGTCTCCCATCATCAAATCATCAGGGAAAAGGAGAATAAAAAGAGTTACAAATTATAAGCAAGAAGATGGAACGACACAGGACACAAACGACAAGACACAAATGGCTGCTGCGAGATGGCCTCAGAATCAGACTCAGACGGAAGCCTCTGAAGAGGTTTCAAGGGAAGCTGGAGCAACCAGCCAAATACAGAAGCTGGAGCAACTGGCCAAAACAGGTCTCAATTCGCACAGAACAGACAGAGAGACAAAGTAGCTCGAGCGTACCTCTGAATCCTGGAGTCTTGGGGTCTGGGGGCATTCAGGTGGTTTCCCGGCCCATGCACCAAATGTTGAACTTGCATGGGGGCTCCCGGGGGTCCTGACACCCGGTGACCACGAGAGTCCTAGATTCATTGTAATATACAAGAGGTTTATTTAAGATGACGAGCCAGGGTTTGACTGCCTCCGTGGAGGAATGAATGAACCAAAATGGTTTTCAGGCAGTTTTAAGCACACAAGCAGCTGCAAAAAAGGTAGATACATAAAGGAACAAAGAGGATGTCAAGTGATGATGCAAGTGGGAATTGGGGAGTGAGGATAAGGGATCAGAGGCGAGTGGAAGCAAACCAATCAGCTAGGTAAGTTTAGATAGTCCCAAGGACGGAGTTCTGTGGAATGTCTCCAGGAGAAGTGAGGTCAGGGTCTCATGAAGGAGGAGATGGCCTTTTATTCATTAATTTTTACAGTCTTACACAATCTGTCCCTGGGATTCTTTAATTCCCCTTTTTGTTTATTAAGCATCTCTTTTAAGGTACAATTAGCTTTTTCTACAATTGTTTGTCCTATAGGATTGTGTGGGATATCAGTAATATGTTTTATATTATAATAGGCAAAGAATTATTTTAATTTTTAGATACATATGTAGGAGTATTATCAGTCTTAATTCATGTAGGTATACCCATAAATGTCATTATTTTTAATAAATGTGTAATAACACAATCAGCCTTTTGAGAACTTAAAGCAGTTGCCGATTGAAACCCTGAGTGTGTATCAATGGTATGATGTATGTACCTTTGTTTTCCAAATTCTGTAAAATGAAATATATCCATTTGTCAAATCTCATTTTTTTTAGTACCTTTAGGGTAACTACCTGCAGGTAATGGAATTTTGTTATAAAAAGAACGTGTAGGACACTTTTTAAATTATTTTTTTGGCTTGTTGTCAAGAGATAGAGAATTTTTTCTTTAAACCTGAGCTGTTAACATGATGTTTCTCATGAAATTTGGAAGCTTTTAGCACATTTTTTATTAGTAATTGGTCAATCTCCTCGTTTTTGGTTTGTGTGTGTGTGTGTGTGTGTGTGTGTGTGTGTGTGTGTGTGTCAATGGACCTGGCAAACCTGTATGAGATCAAATATAAGTCATATATAATGGGTTATTTTTGGTTCTGGTGACCTGTTGTAATTGAATGAATAAAGAAGTTAATTCTTAGTTTTTAGGAATGAATTCAGCAGTTTTTATATTCAACATAACTCTTTCTGCATATAGAGAATCATTAATTATGTTAAGAGGCTCAGAAATATCTAATAACACCATAAGGATTGCATACAATTTTGTTTTTTGAACTGAGGTATATGGACTTTTGATTACCTTGTTGATTTTGTCTGTTTTGTAGCCTGTCATTTTCATTTTGTTAGCATCAGTATAGAAGGTTGGTGTATCAGGAATTGGCGTTTCCTTTACACTACATGGAAAAATCCAATAGTTTTTTTTTATGAATTGTATATGCTTGTTTTTTGGAAATTTGTTGTTAATTTCTCCTAAATAAATACTGCAGGCTCTTTGTCAATCCTCATTGATTACCCACAAGGACCTAATCTCAGTATTAGTAAGAGGCATTATTATTTTGGCTGGGTCCATTCTTGACAATTGGCGTAATCTTATCCTGCCTTTTACAATTAATTTTGTTATCTTTTTTAAGTAGGTCTTTAATTTTTTTTTTGTTTTTTTTTGTTTTTTTCAAGACAGGGTTTCTCTGAATATCTCTGGCTGTCCTGGACTCGCTTTGTAGACCAGGTGGGCCTCGAACTCACAAAGATCCGCCTGCCTCTGCCTCCCAAGTGCTGGGATTAAAGGCGTGCGCCACCACCGCCCGGCTGGTCTTTAATTTTTTACTTTGCTTATGTGATAAAAAAATCCATTCCATAATACTATCTTCCCATTGTAATAATAATAAGTCCTGTAGGAGAATGAGTTGATGGTAAAATGACCAAAATACAATCAAGTTCAGGATCAATTTGATCTACATATGTACTCTGTAATCTTTGTTCTACAAGAAGAAGTTCTTTTTTTGCTTCAGCAGTTAAACATCTTGGACTATTTAGATTTGAATCCCCTTGTAATGTCTGAAACAAATTAGTTAACTCATACATGCTTAATCCAAATGTAGGTCTCAGCCAATTAATATCTCCCATTAATTTTTTATAATTATTAAGAGTTTTCAATTGGTCTCTATGGATCTGTACATTTTGTGGTCTTATTCTTTGTTGACTTAGCTTTTTTGTTGTTGTTGTTTTGTTTTGTTTTTTTTTTTTTTTGGATTTTAACAAGCCTTGGCCTGAGTTGTGCAATCCTGGCCTAACTAAGCTAGCTCTTAAGTTTATTACCCAAATATGACCCCATATATACATACGTCCATTTGGACCGCCATTCTCCACACTAGCTGATGTTCCAAGCCATGTGGAATGAGGTTCTTTTTTCTAACCCATGGTGTGTGCCTCCTTCTTCCAGCTCCTGGCTCGAATGCCTTCTTCCTGCTGCTGGCTGGAATGCTTCCTTGACTTATCTTATAACCCAAATAGTTGACTGAATCTCCTCTTTGTATTTTTTTAGGACCAATTTATAACCCCCACAGTGGCAGAATTTTCTGTGTTTTCTTAAATAAGCTCTGTAAAGTACCTGCATCAGAATCAGCCAACAAAATATCATCCATATAATGATAAATAATAGATTGAGGAAAATGTCTATGGATTATTTCTAATGGTTGATGTACAAAATATTGACATAAAATTGGACTATTCAACATTCCCTGTGGAAGCACATTCCAGTGATACCTCTTGATTGGCCTACTATTATTAAAAGTAGGTACAGAGAAAGCAAACCTTTCCCTATCATTTTTATGCAACGGAATTGTGAAAAAGCAATCTTTTAAATGAATTACTATTAAAGGCCATGACTTTGGTAGTAAAGAAGGTAATTGTATACCAGACTGCAAAGGACTCATTGTCTGAATTACTTCATTTACAGCTCTTAAATCTGTTACCATTCTCCATTTTCCTGATTTTTTTTTTTTTTTACCATAAATACTGGAGAATTCCATGGGCTGGTAGACTCTTCTATATGATCAGCTTCCAGCTGCTCTTTAACCACTTGTTCCAGAGCCTCCAATTTTTCCTTTGTTATGGACCACTGCTCTTGCCATACCACATTATTTGATAGCCATTTCAAGTGTAGGGCTGTTGGAATTTCAGCAATGGCCCCTAGTATAAATTTGGAAACTCTGCCTGGAGTGTCCTGTTTTTGGACAAGGGACACAACTTGTGATTGCTCCTGAGTACCTATATCAATACCTTCCACATGTACATTTATCATTTTATCATTTGCTGCTTTTAGGGTTGTAGGAATATTAACTTGAGTACCCCAGTGTTATAGACAATCTCTTCCACATAAATTCATAGGTATGTTGGCCACATAAGGCCTTAATTTCACTTTTTGCCCTTTCGGTCCAACACATTCAATCCATTGTACACTTTGCTTAACATGGCATACTTTACCAATCCCTATAAAATGTGTAGGTACCTTTAGAAGTGGCCAATTTAGAATACAAGAATTGTGAGATAGAATAGTGACATCCGCTCCTGTGTCCACCAATCCTTCAATTTCAGTGTCATTTATTCATACTTTTAATTTTGGTCTCTTGTCATTCACCATTGTTTGTCAAAATACATCTTTTTCAGTACTCCTAAATGCTCTTGTTTTTTGTATTGGAGCAGACTTGCCCTTAGCATATGGAAACAACAGCAGCTGAGCAATTTTATCTCCTGTCTTAATCGTTACCTCTTTTCATATGGATACCATAATTTTAATTTCTTTTTTACAATTCCCATCTATAACATCTGGATGTACCAAAAATCTTTGACAAGTGAATCCCCTTTTTCCAAAGATTAAACCTGTTGTCCCTGATGGTAAAGGACCATAAATGCCTGTGGCCAATGGATAACATTCATCTGTTTTGGATAATGTAATGGACTTGTCTGTGGCAGATCTAAAGCTGCACTGTCTTCATTAGCATGAAAAAGATTGACCACATTTAATTTTGTTTTTCTTGATTTCTTATTTCTCTCTGAGTGGCTGATGGATGGTGGTTCAGATTTTTGATTTGGGGCATTGAACTGGTAGGGCCCTCCACTCGTTTCCCTGCAAGGGGTTACCTGGGACATCTGTTTTTGATCTCCAATCCCGGGACCAGTGTTTACCTCTTCCAAACTAGTACAAAAACCTGGAGACCTTGACCTTTCATTGTTATCAGAAACCATTTGTTCCCTGTTATGACCACGTACTGTAGAACCATGATACCTGTTATTTTTAGCTCTGAAATCAGTTCGAGCTCTGGAAGTTGAAGCTGTACAATTTTTTTGGAAATGACCAAATTCACCATATTTAAAGCATCGATTAAAACCCCTAGCAATGGCTTGTCCTATGATATTAGCCTGATATTCTTGAGGACTAATATCAGTTGTTTCTCTTATCCAATCGTCTATTGGGGCTCCGTGAGCCTTTAATGGTCTAATTATTCTTTGGCATTGGACATTGGCATTTTTAAACGCCAAGGTATTTATTAACTCTTGTCTAATATCAGGGTTAGGTACATTTCTCTCCACAGCTGAAGTCAACCTCTGTAAAAAAATCAGTAAATATTTCTTCCAGGCCTGGTATGATCTTAATATATGAAACACATCTTTTTCCACCTTCTGTAATCATGTCCCAGGCCCTTAAAGCTGTATTACAGCATTGATCAATTGTAATATCATCCATATGAATTTGTTCCCTTAAGTCAGCATACCGTCCCTCACCAAGTATTTGATCAGTTGTAACATTTATTCCCCTTTCCCTATTTTGTTGCACTAACTTTGTAGCTTCATGTCTCCACCATGACAACCATTGTAATTGTTGGCTATCTTCGAGCACAGCTAATACCAGTCCCTTCCAATGCTGAGGAATGACTCTATGGTGTATTGCCCTGTTATTAAGCATTTGTTTGACAAAGCCTGTACGGATACCATAAGACACAATACACTCTTTGAATCGTTTCAAATCCAACATATCAATTAGATACCATGTTAATTCTGGATTGGGTTGACCTTCATTAATACCAGGCCTATTTTGATAAATTACTGGAAAAGCTAATGGTGCCTGTAGAGTACCAAGCGGCTCCTCTAAGGGCGCACTTGGTTTCACACCATTACTTGCCTGATATTCTGCTGTTGTTGTTTCATGTAACGGCTTTAGAGACCTAGATAGGAAAGTACGAGGTGTAGGACAGGGCCACACTATGCATTGCAACTCCTCCTGCTTCCCTGTTTCAACCAATGGAAAGTTGTTAGTTGCAGTTACCATCTTTGGCAAATTTTTCTTTAGCTTCTCAATCTGCATTTTCAAACTTTCTAATTGTGAAGCTGACTTTTTTATGATAAGCCAATAAAAGAGGAAAAAGCAAACAACATGAAACATCTGGTCTGACTTGAAAATAGGACAGAATTCAGTTGCCATTTTGTCAAACATGAGTTCCATAGTTTCAAAATTGGCTGTTTCCTCTACAGTTTTGAAAGCCAAGTTACCCATAATGCCTTACCACATTGGACGCCACCTGAAACCCAACCTTTCTAATTATTAAGCACTTATTTATTAGTAAGTATATTCACTTATAAAAAATATAAACACTTACTTAACTACTAACCCTACAAATTCCTACAAACCCTATGAATGCCTACAACCCCTATGACCTAACCACTAAATCTATTGATAACTATTACAACTATTTTCATAACCTTTTAAAAGGATACAGTCTCTGGGGCAGGTCCTCAGTTGTCAGGAACACAGTCTCTGGGGTAGACCCTTTAATGCACTTAGCAGTCTTTCTTCTGGAATATCTCAAGAGTAGATCTCTCAGGTAAATTGGCTATGTCAAGTTCACCTTAAATAAGGCTTAAGGCTTTCTTCTCTCTGGGAGACCTCAGCTGTCTGTAGGCCAACTTATTCCTGTTGTATCGGCAACTCTGCCACTCTGCCTCAGTCTTTAAAGCTGGCTACAGTTTTGTCACGCCACTGTTCGGAACAGGTCAAACCCCTCTAGGCAAAAGCTGAGCCACAGGGTGTAGTCCTTGGCCTTTTGCTGTCTTACTGAGGCTTTCTCTGCTCACCAGCTTCTTTCTGCCTCAGGGAGATCTGGCCATCATTCCACCAACACTTTCTCCATCAGAAGATACAAACTACTCATTGTCCTTTCTAGCGTGCAGACTTACTAGCATCAGAGCTCTCTAGCATGGAGTCCCTAGCACACAGCTCTCTGGGCTCATCCACTTGTCCTTAATAGGATTGCTTCTTGTTCCACCTGCTTCAGCTTAATTTGGGCTCTGCCCACTTAACAGCTGAAAGCAATGCCAGGTCATAAAGTCTTTCCTTGTTTCACCTGGCTTCAACCTTCTTTTTAGTCCAGAGGCTCCCCTCGTTTCTTGTGACTTCATCCTTGTTTTTAGTCCACAAGCTGATAAGCTTCTTTCTCACAGCCATGTTGATCATCATGCTCCAGATTAAGAGAGTGTATCAGAAACCTAGATATTTACTAAATCTAATTTTTTTTTTTTGGTTTTTCGAGACAGGGTTTCTCTGAATATCTCTGGCTGTCCTGGACTCGCTTTGTAGACCAGGCTGGCCTCGAACTCACAAAGATCCGCCTGCCTCTGCCTCCCAAGTGCTGGGATTAAAGGCGTGCGCCACCACCGCCCAGCACTAAATCTAATTTATATTAATCTAACTCCCTACAGTGGTTTTTCCTTCTTTTACTAAATCTGCTCCAGTTAAAGATGCTTTGTTCATATTTACTGATGGCACCTCTTGGGGTAAAGCTGGTTATTTTGTGAATAACAGTAGCACTGTGTTTTGGGTGCCTGGTTTGTCAGCCCAGCTAGCTGAGCTTACAGCTGTCTTGGCAGTGTTTCAACGTTTTCACCAATCCTTTAATCTGTATACTGACAGTGCCTATGTATCCCAAGCTATAAATACAGTGGAAACAGCTGGACAAATCTTGCCTAGTACTAAGGCTAGTCAGATATTTCAACAAATCCAATTCTGCATTAACCAACGAAAACATCCCTTTTATGTTGGGCATGTCTGTGCTCACATGGGACTGCCTGGTCCCTTAAGCTATGGCAATAAAATAATAGACCAGTCTTTAAGTAAATGTGTCTTTTTATCACAAGCTGATAAAGATTTGGAAGCTCATCAACAATTTCACCTCAATACTGTTACCTTAAGACTAAGATATTCCTTAACCAGGGAGCAAGCAAGAAATATTGTTAAATCTTGTAAGACATGTGCTCCTTTGCTGCCTGTCCCTCATCTAGGTGTCAATCCTAGAGGCCTGATTCCAGGTCAGCTGTGGGAAATGGATGTTACTCATATTGCTGAATTTGGAAAATTAAAATATGTTCATGTGTGTATTGACAGTTGCTCTGGCTTCATTGTGGCCTCCCTTCAGTCTGGAGAGGCTACTAAGCATGTCATTGCACATTGTCTTTATGCCTTTTCTGCCTTTGGTGATAGATAAAAACAGATAATGTATCAGGGTATACGAACAAGGCCTTTGCTGACTTCTGCTCAGAATTTCTTATTATGCATAAAACTGGCATTCCTTGTAATCCTATGGGACAGGGCATGGTAGAAAGAGCTCATCAAATGTTTAAAAACCATCTTCAGAAAACAAAGAAAGGGGGTCTGTATCCTCTTAAGTCCTCAAGAGCTCATCTTGATTATGTGCTCTTTATTTTAAACTTTTTACAAGTAGATAAAAATGGAAGGTCTGCAGCAGAGAGATATTGGCACCCAGAGACCAAAAACACTTATGCCATGGTCAAGTGGCAAGACCCTTTAAATAATCAATGGCATGGGCCCGACCCTGTTCTTATGTGGGGACGAGGAGCTGTTTGTGTTTTTTCGCAGGAAAACAATGCTGCTTGCTGGTTCCCAGAGAGATTGGCACAGCAAGTTGACACCAAGCAATCCTGTCTGAATGCTGATGAGGCTCATGGTGGTGATGGAGATCCTGGGGAGGGCTAAAGGAGACTTGCAGGCTTTCGTTCCTCTGCCTCCTGTGTTGGTGCCTGTGTCTCAAGAAGCTCCACTGTTTCCTGCTGTGTACTCAGGAAACGGATCGCTGGGACCACCCTCCTGCCTCATTTGGTGGACATCGCTGTGCCTGTTGAGGGCAACTGGTTCACTGAAGGAGCTTTGTGCTTCACTCTGCAATGGGAACTCCTGTCTGGACTTCAGGCCTTTCTTATTTCTCCGTGGTTCCTATTTGTTTAATGCCTCCTGTAAGTGGATTGGACGTGAGTGCTATGAGAGAAAGGTCGTGTTCCAGCTTCTGTCTGCTGCACTGTTTGTGTTACATTTCCTTTTGTATTTCCTTTCTACTTACCAATATTAGTTTGTCTGAATGGTTGAATTGTACAAAAGGAACATGCATTTTGAATCTTTGTTGGAATGCTTCTTCAAGGACTGCTGTGGTTATATGAATCCACTCTCTATATCGGTCCCTGTAACTGGTTTTGAGCACTTTTCTCAAGTTAGGATTGTACATCTTACTAGATACAGGAGAGACTTTGGCATCCCTGCAGGCATCATCACTGTGGTGTTGGTGGCAACAGCTGGAGGTGCAGCTGCTGCTGTCTCTCTAACTCAGAGAATTAGAGAATGCTGCTACTGCTCAGGCTTTAAATGATGCTGTTGCAGTTACATCCCAAGCTTTTGTTACACAGCAACTTTTAAATGAACATTTTCATACAGCAATATTGATGTTTCAGCAGCAAATAGATCTGTTAACAGAAGAGATAGATCTGCCGGAAAAAATGATGAAATTTGATTGTGGTCCCAGTTTTCAGGCTTTTTGCCTTACACCTTTTAAAGTTAATAATGTTAGTTTACAGAGAACTCAGCTGTCTTCCCTTATCAAAGGACAATGGAATGCAGAATATGTGAATTTGTCTTTGCAATTGACCTATGACATTGCCAACTTGTCCAGTATTCAGGTTGAAGTCTGGGATGCAGATTCTACCTTTTTTAGCCAGGTATGGAGTAATGTTAAAAAGTTACTGGATCCTTCCTGGATTTTCCTCTATGCAGTTGGTGGAGTTATTATAATAATAACTCTGTTCCTATTAATTAGATGTGTGTTTAAATATAGGAGTCAACAAAAAACATTTAATCAATCCACCTTAAAGGTGCTTCTGACCATGCATCACCAACCATTACAAGATTCCCCTCACGTGGGAATATGGCTTGCTCAGATGAAGAGAGATACTCACTAATCCCCTTCCTGTGTGTTCATAGACTGGTTAGCCAATGTCGGGTAAGAGAATTTAGACAATCACTTCACCAACCTAAGATAGGCCTTCCAAAACTTGTTTTGGGAGAGCTGAAGATGAGTAAGGAACGTTTGACTGTGCTCTAACCTAAGACAGGCACAGTCTTTTTGCAGTTTTTTTTAAATGTTTGTTTATTACTTCAGGTTACATCTCTATCACAGTGCCCTCTTTCCACCTCTCCCAGTCCTGGCCTCTACCCCCTATCCCTTCCAACCCACTCCGAGTGTCCCTACATATCAGTCCCCCGCCCCAGTTCAGCAGTCATATGAGGGCCAAGAGCCTCCTCATACACTGGGGGCCTACAAGGCAGCACCACTAGGGAAAAGTGTCTCATTGACAGGTTAACAAAGTCTATGTTCCTGTTCCCTTTGGTGCATTGGTTGTAGTATAGTTGATAAAAAGGGGGGGGATTGTAGCCATTCTTTCATAGTGGCCATTTGGTGACTTGTCACATATTCAGCTTTTCGCTGTATCATGCGGTTTGGCCAGTAAGCCTGGGAATGTCCTTCCACCTGGAACTTGTTGCTCTGTTCACTGACCCTGTAGAGAAAGTGGGAAGATTCTGAGGTATGTGTTGCCATGGTTGCCCTGCCCTGTATTTACAGTTTTTAACTTTATAGTGAACCGATGAGTAGTAAACTTCGACACTTTGATCAAAGTCTGTCTTGGTGGCCCTCCTTGTGTTCTTTGTCTCTCAAATTCCCAGCCCCCTGAACAGGTGGTACACAACTGAGAAGTTGCTGGTGACCACAGCTGCCTAACACTTGTTAGGCTCCAATATAAAGTGAGTTACAGAGTCCACATTAAAAAAATGCACAGGACACAAATTCAACAATGGCTACCAACTTTGCATATATGTATTCATGATAGAATATCCACAATTAAAATGTGTAGCTACCAACTTTGCATATATGTATTCATGATAGAATATCCAAAATTAAAATGTGTAGCTACCAACTTTGCATATATGTATTCATGATAGAATATCCAAAATTAAAATGTGAGCTACCAACTTTGCATATATGTATTCATGACAGAATATCCAAAATTAAAATGAACA
>CAJQZJ010000247.1:2011112-2036314 GCA_907164525.1 Lophiomys imhausi | reverse complement strand
CAACTTTGCATATATGTATTCATGACAGAATATCCAAAATTAAAATGTGTAGTTTTTACTGATAATGCATCAAAATTTATTTGGAATACCACCCAAGATATAAAATATACAGGTATAAATTGACAATGTATACAATGTACATGCTAAAAACTATAAAACAAGGCTGAGGAAAATCATACAATGCTAATTGAATGGAAAGATGAACCATCTTCGTGGAAAAGAGCCAGAGTTTGGGCACAGTTTCAGTCTAAACCTATGTGAGCTTATTGAAGAAACTGATAAATTTACAGGGAAAGTGTAAAGGATGAAATAGGAAGAACGGTTTTCAAATAGAAGGTAGAGGTTTATGATATTTGATTTTAAGCCTTTTTTACAGTTACGTCAAGACAATGTGGTGAATGTAAATATATACAGTGTGTGTTACCTATCTTCCAAATATTAACTATATAATCATTCTTTGACAAAATCACCCAGTGGGGAAATATCTTTTAAGCAGTCGGTGTTTAAATAATTAAATATTTATGCACAAAGAAATTGAATCTATAGCCTGTCTCACATAAAAGTTAGCTCAAGATGGGTCATAGCTGCCCAGGTTCCAATGTGAAATGTCCCCCTTGGGAAGCACATGCTTGGTCACCAGCCAGGGGCGCTGTTCTGAGAGCCTGCGGAACCTTAGGGACAGTGGACTATGGAGCAGAGGTGGGTTGCTGGTGGTGGACCTTGAAGGTGACATCCAGTTCTGGTTCCAGTCCACTTCCCTTCCTGTTCTGTCAAGAAATGAACAAACTATGCGGGAAGCTGAAGCTGCTACAGAGGAAACCGCCATAAACAGCGCCGCCATGTCTCACTCTCCATGGTGAGCCGAGATCCCTCCTAAAGGTGAGAAAAAAATTAGTCTTTCCATCCTTGTTTGTCAGGTGTTCCATGGCAGGAACATGAAAAGCAATACAATAATTCTACACAATAGGGAAAAGTTAAAAAGAAAATCAACAATAAAACATGAGAGCACAGGACGCATCCAGCAAGTCAACATGGTGCTGGTGACTCAAGACCGGAAGTAGGCAAGAGACTGGGCGGGGCATTGTGCCAGGCTCTCCATGGCGTTCCCCTGAGACCATGGAAAGCAGTGATAGCGAAAAGGTCTGACTTCAGGTAAGAAATGGAGTTGAGAATCAATGACTCAGTGTTCTAGGGGCTGCAGAGGGATTTACCAATCATGGCAAGGACGGTGAAATGGGTCACTGATGGAAGGCCGTGTCGACTGATGACCTCAGGAGGAGAGGGTGGATCCAAGTGACAGAACACAAAGGTTGGGATTTTTGTTGGATGGGTGTGCAAACCATCCTAAATGTGTTCAGTGTGGACACTGGGTACCAGCCCGCAGATGAGCAAGTACCCGCCTGTATGAACTGACCCAAGGTGTGATGGTGAAGACAGTGAAGAGATACAGGAAGCAGCTGGAGAAGGAAGGGAGTCCTCCTCTGACCTCCATGAGGGTCCACACATGTGACATCCACTCACACAAACATACATAAAAATAAAAATTGTAAAACACTCAATCTTAAAACTTTTTTTAATACTCTGGGGATTTTGATTGTTTCTTTAAATCTTAGAATATGACACATAGTCCCAGAAACTCCTTTACTACACAATCCCACATCCATAACTTCCTAATAATCTCACGCCTCTTGTTTTATGTGCTTCCCCTAATTGCCCTCCTGAGCTTCTTGCAGGCCTTCTTGCTGACTTAGTCT
Source organism: Lophiomys imhausi (assembly GCA_907164525.1). Classification (NCBI taxonomy): domain Eukaryota; kingdom Metazoa; phylum Chordata; class Mammalia; order Rodentia; family Muridae; genus Lophiomys; species Lophiomys imhausi. Next base: position 2,034,560 of record CAJQZJ010000247.1, on the reverse strand, counting down.
TCTGGAGACTGGTGATGCCACCTCACACTCCCTTCTCATTGGCTGGATCAGAAATCAGGCTCTGCAAAGCGTCTTTGTCTTCACTGTCTTTATTTCAGCTTCTGTTGTAAGTATGAGGTTTAAATGTTAGCGTTTTGGGGAAGGGATACCACTGTGGGGAGTTCCCCTTGTACAGGCCATGCCTTCCGGAGTGTCCTGCTCTTGTGTCTACAAAATTACACAACTTCAAAGGCAGACAATGGGCTCAGATATAGGATTGGAGGACATCTGCCACTCTTAAGTCATAATCAGGTCCTGGGTAGTCTAGCTATTGTAGAATTAAATGAGAATTCAGTGTCAACACCTTAACGTGCTTCCCACACAGGAAATCTAGGAGACAAATCAATGAGATGGGGCCAACTCAGAGTCACCCATGTGCACAGTCCTGGTCTTGGCTCTAATCAATGAAAAGGAATGGCTGTTGACCACCAGAGAGTAGCTGGTTCTCACAGGTTCTGAGCTAACAGTAATTCATGGTTTTCTAGCAGTGAAAAGAGGCCTGGGGTAGGGGAAACAGTTAAAGCCTCCGTGTCCCCAAGGAGTCTGAGAGGGCTGTAGAACTCAAGAGAAAATGACTTCTGGTCCAGTCCTTCATCTACTCAATATTAAAAACAAATATTAAACCCCTGATCAAACCTGGCTTCTTTCTGTTGTGTGCTGGGACCCTGTTCCCAAATCCTTTAGGGTCAGACACGTGACAAGCGCATTACCAGCCCTGCAGGTGCAGTAGTATCTGCAGTGTCTCATGCTGCTATCTCCCGTCTACACTGTTTTCTACTTTTACTGTGGAGTGCTCTCCTCTTGCCAAGTACCTTGCTGTGTACTTACAAATACTGACTCACCAAGTTATCACCCTGATCCTCTGAGGTGGTTTTATGACAATCACCATTCATGTTTAGGGACGAGGAAGCTGGTGCAGAAGGGCTAAGGAACCTGTATGAGTCACATGAGTAAGTGATGGAACCACAGTCGGCATCCGAGCTGTCTGGCTTCAGAGGAACATGCTGCAACCATCTGGCCAATGCCTTTTATTGTCGTGGGCCCGTCTTTCATATGACCACTTTCTCTGCTCAGTCTGTCTGACATCTTTCATTGCTATGGGCCGGTCTTTCATATGACCATTTTTTTCTGCTCACATGAGACAACTCTGAGTCTGCCTGGACTTCCCTCCACCTTTCCCCACATCCTGCATGGATCCTGTCTTAGAGGATGGAAATCTGCACTGCTGTTGCTGAGTGTGCCCTTTCCTGTCAGATTTCCTGGGGTGAAGTCTGTGCAGACATCTGTGTGAATAGTTCAGTTTTTATAATGTCTGCTGTCTGCTGGAGTAGCTGTCTATCAAATAACATCAAATACTTTAGAAGTAAGCATAAGATGCAGGCATGACTAAAAATGTACACAGTAACAACTATACAGTTGGGGAGTCTGAAGGATACTTATATTTTTCTTTTAAGTAGGATTCTATTATGCACCCTGACTGACTTGTAACTTGCTTTGTACACCAGGCTGGCCTCAAACTCACAGAGATCCACCTGCCTGTCCCTCCTGAGTGCTGGGGTTAAAGGTGTGTGCTGGCAGGCCCAGCCCTACTTACATTATATAAACATTTAAAGGAACAGACCCCATATATGATTATAAAAGTTGTGTTTTCACATAAAGATGAATTACAATGAATTCAAGCTGGAGACACTGGGCCTACACATACAGCAGCACATGCTACCATGACAGTTCCCCTCTCTGGAGGATCTGCCCTCTCTTAGTTTTCCATCTCAGCAGTTACATTTTCCAGATTGATTTGAGCCAAGCCCAAAGTCTGATGTCTCCTGTAACAGAATATTTTTATTTACCAACACTTATATTTATTAATACTTAACAAGCATCTAAATCCTATAACCTAAAACTTAAAATCTAAAATCTATAATCTAAGAACACTGTAATACCTAAAAAAACTCTAATACCTATATGAAAACACAACACTATTTTAAGTTTCTTAAAAGGATATTAATACTCTTAGTGTGTAGGTCCATGTAGGATGGCTTGATTTACGGCAGTGCCATCAGGTAATATTTTTTAAGCTTAAGGTCCTTGGGCCTTATTTTGCCATTTCACAAGGCCAGTTTATTTCCACCACCAAGTTGTGGCCAGTTTATAAAGTCAGTCTGTTCTGACTGCCAACTGAGGGAGGCCTTTTAAACTTCTCCAAGTGCCTTCCAGACTCTGCTTGCCCCACACAACTTACTTACCTTATTGTGCCTTTTTTCAGCGTGACTTCTCAGTGGGTGAGGGCTGAGAGAGAGCTCGAGGCCTTGTGGATCTCTCTTATAAATCAACACATCTCACAATTCTCAGCCAAGGGCATTCCCCTTGCTGTGATTACTAGCAGGCTTTTCCAAGTCACGCCCCTTCAACAGGGCCATTGGTGTTTTCATCTCAGTAACCTCCGAAGCCAGTTTTTGCCAGTCCAAAATCCCTATAAGAGGCTTAACTTCTACCACAGTCTCCTGTGGGGCCATGAGAACTTCCTGTCTTCTCAGCTGTCAGTGACAGATGAGGTGAAGGCATTGTTCTAATCCTCTGAGAGGAGCTGTTTTCTGAAAGAGCTGAATCATATGTGAGAAAAGTGGGAAAGGCTGACAGGTGACAGAAAAGGACTGAGATGTGGCTTTAAGAGCTCAGCGTCCCTGGGTGCACCTTGACCACAGAGCTTCCACAGCTTGATGGTGATGAACAAGTGGATGGTTTCGTTCCTTGGCTCTCAGAAGTCCATGATTTTGTGGCTTTCGGCTGTCATTTGGATTCTGGTTTGGGGCAAGAGGAAAAAGTGGGTTAGAGGGAGGTGGCACACATCTCCACTGTTTCCTCCATACCTGTCAATAGACAGTTCCTGGAAGCTGAGGTTTTTATCAGCAGGACCACTGGTTACCCGGAGGCTCCCTCTAGCCAGAACTCTGAGTGCCAGGACCTGGCATCATTTCCTGCAGCTCTCAGGCTTGAGATGGGCTCTAGTTTCTTTTCTGTTGCTATGATAAAGCACACTGACTTAGGAGAAAAGGGTTTATTTTGTTTAAGGTCCTAGCAGGATGGAGTCCTTCATGGCAGGGATGGCCTGTCAGCAGGAGCAGGAAGCTGCCTGGTCACATGTTCGTCCATACACAGGAAGCAGAGAGGAAAAGAACAGGAAGTGGGGCAAAGCTATACACCCTCAAAGCCCATCCCCGGGGACATACTTCCTCCAACAAGGCTCCACCTCCTAAAAGCTCTGTGAGTTTGCCAAACAACAGGACCAGTGGGTAATTGTTCAAATCCATGTGCCTCTAAGCACATTTCTTATTCAAAACAAAAGAGGGTAGCTAGGGTAGCTGAGGCAGCTGCCAGCTGCTCTTCCTAGCCCAGCACAGCCCTCAGATGTTACAGTTAGTGAATAGGTCCTGACCAGACTCCTCTCAAAGCAACAAAGCTGAGTTTGATGCCTCTTTTCTGACAGGAACCTGGCTAATGCACATGTGAACCCAACTTGCAACTGCTTACGAGAGTGCCACCTGCTTCCAGGCCTTCCTGTAAAAAAATTAATTAAATTACATTGGGTGCCATTTGGGTAGAAACACCTTCCTTTCCCACTGACACCAGAGAAATGTGAGGGAGAAGGAGCTGGAGAGAGGGCTCAGTGGTTAGAGCACCAGCTGCTTTTGCAGAGGACCTGGGCTCGGCTCTCAGCTCCCACACACGGCTCATAATCACCTACAGCTCCACTTTTAGGTGGGAAAACACTGATGCATATAAAACAAATCATTTTAAAAGAAAGGAAGAAGCCTGTGCTAGTTACTTTTCTTTTGCTATGAAGAGACACATGACCAAGTGCTGAGAGATAAGATTGTTGTGATGAATTCTATATCCAGCCAGGCAGTTCTTCGGGAATGAAGATGAACATATTCTTAGACAAGGAAATGAACACGGCTTTCCCCTAGAGAGTGTCCTACAGCATCACACCTTCTTTCCACAGACCTCTTTCTTCTTCCCCTGTCACCCAGTGCACCTCTGACCTGTCTCCTGGCTCATCCCCTTCTCACCCCCACCACCCACTGCCCTTTACCCCTCAAACTCTGACTCTTATTTTTGTTTTTTTTTTTTTTTTTTTTGAGACAGAGAATCCCTATGTAGCCTTGGCTGTCCTGTACTCACTTTGTAGACCAGGCTGGCATGGAACTCATAGAGATCCACCTGCCTCTGCCTCCTGAGTGCTGGAACTAAAGGTGTGCACCACTATTCCTGGCATCTGACTCCCATTTTTTAATAGTATGTTTTTTTGAATCATCATACAAAGTGGTGGGTGTCATTATGGCATGTTCACACCCGTATGCTTTCTTCTGACCCTCCTCTCTATCTCTTTCCCTGTTTACAGCTCTGCTCCTGCTGCTTCCTGCTTAGTGGCTTCCTTTGCCTTCATGTCACATGATGTCTTACCTTAGTTGGTGTTTCTACCACTATGATGACACACTATAACAAAATGCAACTTGTGGAGGAAAGGGTTTATTTCATCTTACACTTCCACACCACAGTCTGTCATCAAAGGGTTTATTTCATCTTACACTTCCACACCATAGTCTGTCATCAAAGGGTTTATTTCATCTTACACTTTCATACCACATTCTGTCATCAAAGGGTTTATTTCATCTTACACTTCCACACCACAGTCTGTCATCAAAGGGTTTATTTCATCTTACACTTCCACACCACAGTCTGTCATCAAAGGAGGTCAGGTCAGGAACCTGGACACAGGAGCTGATGCAGAGGCCTTGGAGGGATGTTGTTACTGGCTTGCTTCTCATGGCTTACTCAGACTGCTTTCTTATATAACTCAAGACCACCAGCCCAGGGATGGCACCATGCACAATAGACTGGCCCTTCCACATCAATCATTGATAAAGAAAATGCCCTACAATAGTCTACAGCCAGATGTTATGCAGACATTTTTCTCAGATAAGGTCCCCTCCTCTCAGACGACTCTAACTTGTATCAATCTGACAGAAGCGTAGCCAGCACACTTGTATTCCAGTGTTTTCTTTTCCTCCTTTCCCCTCCCCCTACTTAAGAGCTCTTTTTCCTTTCTAGTGATCTTCCTAGCTTCATGACCTACCTTCTGCCCCGACATATGTAAAAATTAAAATCTAGGATCACATGAGAGAAAATACATGCCATTTGTTTTTCCGTATCTGGGTTTCTTGCTATTTAACATAGCAAGTCCCAGGCCTGTCCTTTCCCTGCAAACACCACAATTTCAGTTTTCCTTATGGGTGAATACAACCCCATTGCATGTGTACAGCCTTTTCTTTGTCTGTCTGTCACGATGGACATTAGGGTGGCTCCATTTGTTAGATATTGAGGACAGTGCATCAGTAAACATGGCTTGTAGCTATCTCTGTGGTAGGACTGAGTCCTTTCAGGACACACCAAGAATGGGGACGGCTGGGCCATATCAGTTCTACTTTTAGTTTTTTGAGAACCATCACACTGGTTGCCATGGTGGCTGCAGTATTTTACACATCTATCCACAGTAAATAAGGGTCCCCTCCCTCAGTGGTACTTGCTGTCACTTTTTTTTTTTTTTAATTGGTGCTACCAGTCTGACTGGGGTGAGATGGAACCACCATGCAGTTTTATTTATTTATCTATTTATATTTATTTATTTAGGTTTTTTTTTTTGAGATAGGGCTTCTCTGTGTATCCCTGGCTGTCCTGGACTCACTTTATAGACCAGGCTGGCCTTGAACTCTTGAACTCACAAAGATCTACCTTCCTCTGCTTCCTGAGTTCTGGGATTAAATACATGGTACCACCATGCCTGGCTACCACGAAGTTTTAATTTGCATTTTCCTGATGTCTCTGGATGTTGAACTTTTCCAAACAATATTGGCTATTGAATTTCTTCCTTTGTAGACTTCTCCATTCACCGCACTTCCCATTTACTGACTGGCAAACCTGAGCTTTGCTGGTGTTGAAGTTTTGCAGGTTTTCATATTCTGTAGATATTAACCGTTGTCTGAAGGAAGCTGCCAAGGGTTTCCTTTTTATTAATAGCTATTTCTATGCACTTATTGTTCTTGAGAAAACATGAATAAAACCATGATAATGTTCACATTAAAACATACCATTCCACATACAGTAGAATGTTCTTAGCATTTCCTCTCTGTAAGTCAGAAAAACATTATTATAAAGTTTTGCTTCACACAGAACATAGTTTAGGAACCACAAAGGAAACAAAAATATGTCTTTACTCTTTCAATTATTTTTCTCCTTTGTTTTTAATTGTGTGTGTGCTCTCAAGGGCACTTGCGTTATGTGCAGGTGTCTTCAGAGGCCAGAAGAAGGCATCGGCTCCCCTGCAGCTAGACTTACAGGCAGCTGTGAGCCAGCTCATATGACGATGGGAACCAAGCTTAGGTCCCATGTGACAGCGGTGTGTGCCCTTAGGCACTGAGCGACCTCTCCAGCCCAGTTTTCAAATATTCTAAATGTCTCCCTACAACCCTTTTATACATACTTGGGTAAGTTCCCTTTGGCATCCTTTGTAGCAGAGCTGGTGGTAATAAATTCTGACTGTTTGTTTTGGAAGGGCTTCTTCATGCCACATGTATTTTTGAGTTCACAGTTCCTTGCAGCCCTTGACATGGTGCTGTTTCATTCTGGCTTCAGTAGGAAATCCACCAACATTGGAATTATTTTCTCTGCATAGGCAAAGTGTCTTTTCATCTGTTGTTTTCTGTTTTTTTTTTTTAAGCTTGATTTAGTTTTCATAGGTTTGATTATCATATGTCTTTCCATAGCTTTTGTGACATAGTAACCTGTTTGGCTTGGTTCTTCTTGGTGAATAGACAGGTTTATGTTTTGGGGTAAATGTGGCGATGTTTGCTAGGAAGCTTTCCATTACTACAACTACTATGAGTTCATAGAGACAAAAGGTTTATTTTTGGCTTAGAGTGTTGGAGGCTTCAGTCCGTGGACAGTCCCTGTTGCTATGGTGGCACAGGGTATCATGGTGTGAGCGCATGGCAGGGGAAGCCTGCTCACCTCATGGCTGGGTGAAGAGCAGTGAGGAAAGGAGAGGAGGGAAGGGGAAGAGAAGGGGAGAAGAGAAGAGAGAGACTGAGAGCCGGTGGTTCCCATCCTCACTTCCTGACTAGAAACCTCCCAGTGGGTTTCACTAATGGTTCCACCATCTCCCGAGAGCACCAGGCTGAACACTAAGCCTTTGGGGACACTCCAGGTCCAACCATAGCAGGGCATGCTGGTCTGTCATCTTCTTTGAGCTTTATTTTCTCTCCAGAATTTCAGAAACAGGAAAGTTAGATCTCGTGCCTCAGTTCTGGTCACTGGGGCTTTCCCAGTATTTTTTTTCTATCACCCAGATTGTGTGTTTTTGTTTATGTCTTCTGGTTTTGATCATTCCTTACCCTCTGTCACTCCAGTCTGCTGTTAAGTCCACCTAGTAAAACATGGCCATTCCACTTTACAAGTCTCCAATTTCCATTGGTTTTCCTTTATAACTTCTGTTCTGTTGGTTGTGTTGGCTCCTTGAAGCTATTTTATGATATTGTTGCCTTAAAATTCGTTTTGCACAATTCTGAAGGAGTTCAGTCAGTGCTTAGAATTCAGGGTTAGATTTACATTTGGTTTAGCTTGTGCTATCTTTCGGTTAGCATACATGCTGTCATGTTGGAGTTTTAGTATTTTTCTTTATTTTTAAAAGACTGTGTTTTTCTATTTAGCTCTTGGTGGCCTTACATGAGCTGTTAGACCAGGAAAGCCCCAAAATCATGGTAACCCTCCTGTCTCAGCTAAGTGCTGGGATTACAGGTGTAAACCAATACACCTGGCAATTATTTATGTTTTTAAAAGTTGCAGCTTGGATATTCACCTATCATGCTGAGAGGCTCCAGATCCTGTTTATATCATCAGCTTCACAAAGCCCCTTCCAGTAGTACTGTGGTAGTTATCAGAGTCAGTCTGTAATGTGGATGTTTTGCTTGGCTCCCAGTTCAGAGATTTCAGCCCATAGTACCCTGGCCCCATTTCCTGTGGGTTGTAGCTAGGCAGATCATCATGGTGGGACACAGAAGGGAAAATGTCTCATTTTATGACAGCCTGAAGCAAGAAAAAAGGAAGGGGCCAGAGCCTCTGTATCCCCAGCACACCCAAATGGCTGACTTCCTTCTAGGCTCCACCTCCTAAAGGTTCTGCTGTCTCCCAGGAATGTCCTTGGCAGGAACCAAGCCTTTGATACATGAATTCTTGGCTGCCATTCCAGATGAAGCTGTGAAGCAGAGAGTGATGTGTGTGAATGTCATCACAGATGTTTACAAATTGATCTGCCTCATGCCAGAGGCCTGTGGCATGCATTTATGTAAGTAAAGATGAAACTTCTGAACTTGAAATGGCTTTTCTGTACTCACCTTGCTGCCTGTATGACTCTTTGTAAAAAAAAAAAAGTTAATTAAATTATTACTTAGTATTTAGATTATCATTAATTGGTTGGCAGTTGTTAATCCTTAACTCGCCATTATAAATTAGTACACATAGACACCAGATGGATTTTAACAAGCCTTGGCCTGAATTGTGTAATCTTAGCCCATCTAAGCCAGCATTTAATTCTATTCCCCAAATATGACCCCATATACATCCCTTTGGACTGCTATTGTCCACGCTATACCGACGTTCCAGGCCACATGGAATGATCTTCTTTAATCTATCCCATAGCGTGTCCTCCTTCCTGCTCCAGTTGCTTCTTCTTCCCAAGATGTTCTCTGTCTCTCAAACACCCCCCACCCCGCACCTTAGTCCTGCCTACCTCCGTCTTTGCCCAATCTCCAGGCCTCAGCATTTATTTAAGCAATCAGAGACAATGTAAGTGACAGCAAACAGGACCAATTAATTAACATTTAGAATGCTTAACACCACCCCATCAACTCTTTCTTTGGATTTTCAAAAATGTTACTTAAAGAGAAAAACTTGCATAATAATAAAACACATATTTTATGTTTATAACAAGTTAATATAACTCACTGCTCAAGAATTGAATGGTGGAAATATGTAAATAACTTGAAATAGACTAAGGAAAACTTGGGAGTAGTTACTTGATATTTTTTTTTATTAAAGGAAAACTCAGGAACATCCTTGTTATTGTATTAACAGTGTCTTTAGGAGAGCTAGGTTCTGCAGGTGCAGGTGATAGAGTCTTGGGTGACCCATTAGGTGACAAATCATTTACTGGTTTCACACTTAACTCCACCGAACAAGCACTGATTCCAAGGGATGCTGGCCGAGGAAAGAGTTTCTTCTTGAGTTGCCTAGAAGGAGTCCACAACTCCGTTCTTCTACATTCATGGAACTGAGTATGTCCCTGCAAACTTTGGCCAGTGTGAATGACAGTTTGTCTTCTGCAGCCAGATGGACTCTACACCTTCTTCAGTCTATGTGCCCTGTCTCCACACAGGACCACAGTGTGATTGGGGAAGGCACCATGGGATGAAGTATTGGGATTCCCTCCCTTTCAAGCCAGGACAGTAGTGGTTGGCTGTCTTGTGTGATACAGGAGGAACATGGACCCTGCAGAGACTCTAGAGAAGGCTGGGCTAGGCTGGAAGGAGCTGGCAGAAGCCCAGGGCACTGGTTTTCTAATGTGATTTTAGCCAATCAGAACAAGGACTCCTGATGATGCATCTGTTGCCGGATGAAAAGCCTGTGTGAGGAGGCCTGGGAGAGCTGGAAATCCCCTGTGGTGTGACACATGTGTCCCTTCACAGCCACTGCTGACAGGGCTGACCCTCTCTAGTTCTCCACATCAGTGAACACAGTGTGGAGCCCAGCATTGCTGTAGCTCACCCGTGCTGCCACAGCCCTCACAGGACATTCTTGTTCTCCATCTCTGACGTTTCTCTTTTCCCTGGTCAGCTCTGCTTTTAGATCCTGTCCCTGTGTAACTAAGATCTAAAATGATAGAGGCAATGTTGTGGAAAGAGGGAAAGAGACTTATTGTTAGTCATTAACATTTGCCAGGCATTCCTTTAGCTCATTGACAATTACACTCAGTCGTGCGCACCTGAGGAGAGATGTGTCAGAAGCACACACTGATGACGCCGGTCAGGCTGGCATAGTGGCACAGGCCTGTGGACATCCCTTCCTGAAGCTGCTGCTTCATATTGTTGGCTTTTTGTTCTTGGAACACCAGGCAGTTGTATCCCAAAACCCTAAAAGGCTATGGAATTTTCCTTTGCTGACATCAATGGACCTAGTTCATTCATGTGGAAGTTTTAAACAGTAGAAGAATTCATAAAAGAAAAGTGAGGTTAATTAACTTCTCAAGTACTTTCACTGGAGCATCACAAATGCAATAGATTCCTGCATAAGGAAGATGCGTGAGCCAGCAGGGTTGGGCCACACACTAACCTGCCATTTCCAACACATACACACGCAGTTCAATGCTTTCATTATTAACCACATCACTCTACTCTTCAGTGTGTGCTTATAAAAACAGGTGTACGAGCATGGCTTACATTTTACAAAGAAAGTCCAAGATTAGAAAGAGGCTCAGCCACTCCCTAAGAACTCTGCTTCCTCACCCGAGGCCCCTCAGAGTGTCACACTTAACAAAGGATAATCTCTCTGTCCCCTAATACACAGTCCCACTTATTTTCCCAACTAAAACCTGAGTTGTAAGAATAGTAGATTTTAAGTAAGTGTCCCAAAGTTGTCTATACTTGGCTCGCTTTTTCCTTTGGCTCTTTAAACCCAAACACAGCCAGTCTGCAGTTTGGAAAGGTTTCCTCTGTAGCTGAGAGGGGCCATTACCTGAAATGTTCCTCCAGTGGGGCTCCATGAAGAAACAGAACAAGCTCTGCTTAGAGAGCCTTTGTAAACAAAGTCTGCCCAGAGACAGATGACACGCTTCTGCTCCATTGCTGATTGGTTCCTCTCCTGGGACCAACCCTAACACTCTAGAGGTTCAGATTGCTCTAGGTGGCTACAGAACTTTGCTTTCTGAAGGGGGCACAGCAGGTGTGACTCCTGGTGACTGCCATTACCTTCTCCTTCGAGATGGCTCTGCGGGTCCCCAGCCTCCTCCTTGCAGCTGCTGTGGTGGTGATGATGGTGCTGAGCAGCCCAGGGGCCAAGGGCAGAGACACCCCACGTAAGTAAGGGGCAGGGCTCTCCAGAGCCTGCACTGTAGGGGACAGACTCTGAGGAACCCTGGGGGCCCTGGGATGTGAGGTGATGGCAAGATCCTGATTTTAGAACAGTCTTTTACCATAGATTTTCTTTTTCTGAAGAGAAGGTGAGGCTATGTCCTCATTTCTATGTTCTAATGATGATATTAGGATCGTGCCTGCCACACAACCCAAGTCTGGCATTTATTAGAAGGTAGAGCTTAAATCTACCAGCAAGGACAAGACAGAGAGGTTGTGTGTGAGGAAACAACAGGGTTCACAATACCAAACCCCTCCACCCTTGAATCCTCCACCCACTCCCCCGCCCCAGCACCTTGTCTGGAGGAAATGCTAGATTCTGAGATGGAGAAACACAGGTCAGTGATGGTCTTGTGGTGCTGGTATTTGAGGAAAATTACTGATGGGGGAGTGGAGGGTTTAGAGAGACAAGCTCTAGGCATCCAACCCTGAGAAAAACCAGCAGACAAGGAGCCTAAATTTCTTGGTCAAATGGAAATGAGGACTCAGACACTGGGTTGGTAAACTGAATTTCCAAGAAAACACTAGGCATAGAAGTGGAGTACCTGATACTCCACTTCTGACTGGGGCAGGGAGGTGGGGGCTCCGTTCGGAGACCAGAGAGTAGTTTAGATAAAGCCCCAGCCCGCCTAATACCGGTGCACAGCAATGGCTTTTCTCTTGTGGTTATGCTTAAGATGCCTGGAGTGACCCGCCCAAGCAGGCAGTTCCCAGAGGTTGTCTGTTTTGCTGTCCCTGAGAAAGAACAGCCCCCTAGGGCTGGGGAAGTCAGGGCCATTTGCACTCAAGATTAAGTCTCCTGTGATTGGGTTGGGGTAGCAGGAACAGCCAAATATTTTTTAATGTTTATTTATTACTTCAGGTTACATCTCCATCACAGTGTCTTCTTTCTACCCCCTCCCTGTCCCGCCCTCCCACCTTCTACCCCCTATCCCTTCCCGCCCCCTCCTCTGGAGTGGAGTGTCCCTACATATCAGTCCCCACCTCAGTTCAGCAGTCATATGAGGGCCAAGAGCCTCCTCATATTCTGGGGGCCTACAAGGCAGCACCACTAGGGCAACGTGTCTCATGGACAGGTAACAAAGTCTATGTTCCTGATCCTTTTGGTGTATTGGTTGTAGCATAGCTATCCTGTACTATACGGCTAAAATCCAATTATAAGTGAATAGATGCCATGTGCATCCTTCTGAGTCTGGGTTAGCTCACTCAGGATGAGCTTCTCTAGTTCCATCCACTTGGCTGCAAATTGCAGGATTTTGTTGTTTCTGATGGCTGAGTAGTCCATTATGTAGATGTACCACAGTTTTTTTTTTTTTTTATCCATTCCTCGGTTGAGGGACATCTGGGTTGTTTCCAGTTTCTAGCTATTACAAATAAGACAGCCGAATATTTCATATTTCTTTCAATTATAGTTTTATTAGTTCATTGAGAAATTCGTGCAATTTTGATCATATTCACTACCTCTTCCAACTCTACCCAGACCCACCCCTTCTCTACCTATACAATTTTGAGTGTTCTTTAATTCTTTCTCTTTCTTTCTTTCCTTCCTTCCTTCCTTCCTTCCTTCCTTCCTTCCTTCCTCCCTTCCTCTGTCCCTCCCTCCCTCCTTCCTTTCTTTTTTCTTTCCCCCTCCCCCCAGGCGTGGTGGCGCACACCTGTAATCCCAGTACTCCAGGAAGACAGAGGCAGATGGATCTATAAAGACACCCTGGTCTATAAAGAGAGTCCAGAACAGTCAGGGTTCTTACACAGAGAAACCCTGTCTTTAAAACAAAACAAAACAAAAAACAAAGCAAAAACAAAGTCAAAACCTCTCCGCCAAATTATCATTCACTCACTCACTCACTCACTCATTCATTCATTCATTCATTCATTCATTCATTCATTCATTCATTCATTCATTCATTCATTCATGTACCAAGTACAACTTGTGCTTCCTGAAGAATATTCTTAACTAGGATGAGCTTGGTCGCTTGGCTCCCTCCCTCGCGCTCTTCCTTGCGCGGGTGGAAAGGTGCTCCGGCGGAGTCCGGTCCCCGGGGGAGAGTTCCGACCGCTCGAAGCCCACGGCCGGGGCGGCACCTCCGACTGCGGGTCCCGAGGCTCCGAGGTCCCGGCGGCCCCGAGAGGCCGCGTCGCCCCGACTCGTGAAGCGCTGACTGTGCGTCACCCGGGGCTCTGAGGTCTCCGTTGCCGACTGACCTCGTCCGTCCGCAGGGGATTTCGTGTACCAGTTCAAGGGCCTGTGTTACTACACCAACGGGACGCAGCGCATGCGGCTTGTGGTCAGATACATCTACAACCGGGAGGAGTTCGTGCGCTTCGACAGCGACGTGGACGAGTTCCGCGCGGTGACGGAGCTGGGGCGGCCAGACGCCGAGTACTGGAATAGCCAGCCGGAGATCCTGGAGCAGAAGCGGGCCGAGATGGACACGGTGTGCAGGCACAACTACGAGGAGACGGAGGTCCCCACCTCCCTGCGGCGGCTTGGTGAGCGCGGGGGGGGGGGACCCGTGGGAGCGCGGCGGGCCGTGGGGGCGTGGGCCCGAGCCGCCCACCGAGGGGACACGGCAGCCAGAGTTCCCAGCTTGAGAAGCCGCCATAACCTCCTCCCCTTGTGCCCCACATCACCTAGGGCCTCCTCGGAGTCTCCCTCCTTTCTCACCTTTGCCCTTTGCCCTGTGCGGCCCGGCTCCCCCTGACCCCCGCCTTGCCGCGAGCTCCAGTCACCTGCCAGTGCCAATTCTGGGAAACTAATCAGGGACAGGGCCCCCTGGTGAGAGGCCACAGTCTTGTAAGATGCTTTAATTTTGGCGTCGAATTCACCGCCATTGTGTTTTCCTGATTTCCACTTGTCCCTTTGAGGCCTGAGGTCGGCTTGTGAGGGCTGTTTGCTGCCCGGCACTGAGCCGAGGGCTTTACTGTTATGTTCCTCCTGCTCTGAAGCAGGCTGTGTTGACTTGGATCACACTAAAAGTTTGTGATACAAAAATCTTGAAAGTACTAAAACCAACAGGAGAGTGCGTGGTCATTGAAGTCCCTGGAGCTGGAGTTAAAGACAGAGCTGGGAACTGAACCCAGGTCTTCTGCAAGAATAGCAAGCTTCTCTAGGCACCCAGCTCTCTACAGTCCCCAAGCTTCCTCCGCTGAGGAAAGGGCGGCTGTGCTTTCCCTGCCCCACCCTAGAAGCAGCAGTTTTCTTTTTTCTTTTTTTCTTTCTTTTTTGTTTTGTTTTGTGTTTTGTTTTTTGATTTTTGTTTTTTTGTTTTTTGTTTTTTTTTTTTTGCTTTTTCGAGACAGGGTATCTCTGTGTAACATACCCGGCTGTCCTGGCAGCAGTTTCTTTAAGGGATCCTGGCTCCACTTCTTGGGGTCCAGGTGGATGCGTCCTCTGCTTTGTGTGTGACTTTAGCGCCCCTCAGGGGACAGTGTTCGGATCGCACTCTGAAGCTTTCTCTCAAGCTCATTTCCACTTTCAGCACACTTCCTGATACTCTGAGAGCCACTTAGACATGATACCAATTATAGCGTCATGTTAGGCGTAGTGTTCAGATTTAATATCATTCATTACAACTATATGAGCAGTTAAAAAGTGGCTAACGCCTTCCCCTTTTGCCTTCTGGGTAACCTTGTTATTCAACTGCAATAGTCCATTCTTTGGTCCCATTGGCAGTTAATTCCTCACAGCAAGGGAATGCGGTGATGGCAGCCAGGGATTAATGCGCTTGACTGTGGAAAGAAAAGGGTGGGAGGAGGGTATGAGGAGAATATAATATGTCTTCAATTCATGAAACACATTAGTAATAGAATACTGTTTCTGTTCTCAGGGATAAGGGGAAAAAGCGAGATGGCTTCTGAGGTAGTGGACACAATTTATAAAGTCAACCACAGAGATCCGCCTGCCCCTGCCTCCTAACTGCTAGCTTCTTTTTTCTTACCACATTTCACATTATATAAAACAGGACCACCGACTGTTATTTTTCTAGTGAATGTTAAATTCATATTTGCAGAGTTGATCTTCATTCAGTATTAGAACCCAGGCATTCCCACCCACCTCTTCCCCATGGGGAGTCTCCATGTGGCCTCACATCTCACTCACCATCTCCCTGTCCACGTGACCCCCATCTCACTCATTGTCTTTCCTGTCACCCCAGAGCAGCCCAAGGTGGCCATCTCCCTGTCCAAGACTGAGGCCCTCAACCACCACAACTTGCTAGTCTGCTCGGTGACAGATTTCTACCCAGCCCAGATCAAAGTGCGCTGGTTCCGGAATGACCAGGAGGAGACTGCGGGGGTCGTGTCCACACAGCTTATTAAGAATGGGGACTGGACCTACCAGGTCCTGGTCATGCTGGAGATGACCCCTCAGCGGGGAGATGTCTACACCTGTCATGTGGAGCACCGCAGCCTGCAGAGCCCTGTCACTGTGGAGTGGCGTAAGGAAACCTTTTTCTTTCACTGTGGGCCCCATATGACATGGGATTGTAGCTGTAATTACCCCCTCCTCCAGTACTGTCCACTTCCACAGTTCTGATGACACCCACTCCATCACCGTCTGCACGGTCTGATTCCACTACTGAGTTGAGACCTACAGGAAGCTAGAGCTCTCCTCATAGTAAGGGCACCAGGAGAACCCTCACCTAATTGTCTTTCCAGTAGTTCTGGGAGATCACCACCTTCACGGCAGCCCTGGAGCTCAACCCTAATATCCAGAGGAATTGGCAATGATACCTAGTGACTGGGTATTTTGGCCAAAGATTATAGATAAGTCTGTGAGGTGCAAACATCATTTGGCCCCTCTGCCTCCCAACCACTGTTCTGATCTCCTGGCCCTTCACCCTGGGCAAGGTCAGAACAGAACTGGATCTTCCCAGATCAGTCACCACATATGGCTCAGGCTGGACTTTCAACTGTCTGTCAGGACTGTTGTGACATGTGGGGACAAAGGCTGACACTGGGCTCTGTTCCCCAGGGGCGCAATCTGAGTCTGCCCAGAGCAAGATGCTGAGTGGCGTCGGGGGCCTCGTGCTTGGGCTGATCTTCCTCGGGCTCGGCCTTTTCATCCGGCACAGGAGTCAGAAAGGTGAGGAGCTCTGAGGAAACTGGGCATGGTGGGCTGTGCTGAGGGAGGAGCTGGGCTGGGGCGGGGGTGGGGACACAGGAGATCCCAGGGGAGATATTGGAATCCTACTTTACTGGTTGTCGGTGGAGCTCATTCTGTGACTGTCACTGTTCACCACTGTCTCCTTTCCAGAAGTTTCCTCAGATGAGGGGGCACGGCCTTGCTTTCCCTCCTGGTGACAGTTTCATCTGTTTTGGGGGGGGGGATGCTCAGGTCTTAATGCACATAGATGATTAGAGAACAACCCCAGCTAAGCTGCATGTCCCATTGCCCCTTGGGCTGTGTGAGAGAGTCTCTGTTTTTATAACAAGTCCTTTCTCTGTGACTTCCTTTTGTAGGACTCCGAGGGCCTCCTCCAGCAGGTAACACTCCAGCTCTTCTCTGGGGGGTGGTGCAGGGGTGTGGTGTGAGGGAAGGGTGTGAGGCAGGTGTGTGTACCTGGCACAGTCCTGGTTCACAGTCTGTCTGCTGTGGGGTTGAGAGTGTCACCGCCACTGTCTGTGAGAAGCTCCCGTGGTGTCCCTGAGCAGGACTTTGCCACCATCACTTGAGTGGAGCCTGGGCCATGAGTTTAGACAGCAAGATGTCTGCTCTGTGCCCCACATGCTGACCGTGATCGTGGATGTTGATAGTGGTGGGAAGAGGCTGTTGGTCCTGCAGAGGAGACTGATCCCTCCAACTTACCAAAGAGATCGGATTCTTTATATTCCCTGGGAAGGTGGCTTCTCTTTCACCTCCCCTGCATTTATGTCCTGTGAATATCTGTCCCCTCTTTAGTCCTTTGACCTTTGCACACAAGGTGGGGAAGGAGGTGGCCAGAATAACAGTTTTTTTTTTTTTTTTTTTTTTTGTTTAACTCTATGGGATTCAGAAGAGTCAGCATCTTCAGGGCAGTCCAGTGACTGTTCTCCCAAACCACTCCCTCCCACTCTCCCTCCAGTAACTGTACTCCTTTTCCCCACAGGGCTCCTTCAGTGACCCACCAGAGTGTCTTGACTGAGTTGACAGCCACACTGTAAGGCTTGCATGTCCCTGCCCCAAATTCCCATCTGTGCCAGCCTGCCTGCCACTCTCTGATTCAGCACCTAGCATGGTGCCAGTGTAGCCAGCTCAGCTCTTGTGACCCTCAAGGCTCTGTCTTTGGCTCTGTCCCTGGACTGATTCCAGAGACTGTGCTACAGAATCATCTACTCAGACCCCAGACTTTCTGTCTCCACTGTCCCACTCAGCCTGCTGAGGAGATGTGTTGAAAACATTCACCTTTTTCATAATTAAACACATTCTGAATTATTTGTGTCTTGAACCTCCATAACTGAGCAGGGTGGGTGGGACAAGGTGACTCAGTCAAACTGTGGCCAGAAGTAGCAATTTCTACTACAAAGGCAATCAGAGGCATGCTCCGTGTAAGGGTGGGCAGAGGAGGCAGATACCAGCTGTCACATCTTTATGGCTGGGACTTTTAGCTCTCCCGTGAGCTGTTCTCACATCAGCCTCTTTCAGGTTGCTGAGGATGGTGCAACTAAACAAAGGTAGAATTGTTGGGGACAGATGCTGTGACATCTCACCAGTGCTTCAGATGTGTCCTGTGACACCAAATGGCTCACCTTCATTTTTCTAACATTACAGTCAACACTAAGCACTTTTGTTTTGTGGTTGCAAATGATAAAAACAACTTAATTTTGTTGATGCTGTAAGGAAGCTGGTTCCAGAGGTGACTAGCTGCACAGGACTGGTGACACAATCATGTCCCCTCAGCTGCTGCCTTCCCCACCCCTCCCCTCCATGGCAACTCCCTGTCCCTGCACATGTCCCTGTGCTGAGCTCTCTCCATCTTTGTCTGTTTCATTGCACTGAGCCTTTTCTCTACATTTTTCTCTGTCTACACCTTTGTCATGTGTTCTTTCTTCTGCTTTTCTATTGCTTCTGTTTTCTCTATCTCTCCTCTTACCTCAGATCTTATCTGTGTATTTCTGACTCTGTTGTGTGTCTACCACTGTTTTGACAATTTTAGAGAAGTCCTTCCTGACCAGTCCTGGGTAACACAGTGTTGAAAGACATCATCATCATGTACATAAGGATATAAACAGCTGGCGCTGTGTTCATCCCTCTTATTAGGGAAATGAATCTTCAGAGTCTCAGCACAGAGATAGTTACATTAGCCTCAGGGAGCACCTGGATCTCCAGACTTCCTCACAGTGGGAGAGGCTTTAAGGAGCAGTTGTGGTTTGTGTTGATGGTCAATTTGGAGATGTATCTCTGGGCATATCTATGAATGCGTTCTAGATTCAACTGAAGTAGGAAAGCCCACCTAATTAGGCTGGGATCCCAGATGGGAAAAAACAAAGTGAAAGCAAGAGAGTCTTGGACATTCTTCTCTCTGCCTCCTGACGGTGGGCTCTTGTGACCTCCCATCCTGCTACCAACCTTCTCTGTCATAACAAGCTGTACCTTCTTAAGCCAAAATAAATCCCCAACTCCTGTAGTTCCCTTTCAGGTGTTTTGGCAGAGCAAGAAAAAAAGTAACTATTGTAAAACCCAACAGAAGTGAGACAGCCATCTGTGGTTCTTGGTTCCCCTCACTGGAGGTGCCGGCTCACATTTGTACCATTGTGAGACAGGTGTTATTGCTGAATTGAAATTCTTACAGGGTGGACCCCCTATCACCTGAACATTGAGACCTCTCCATCTTAGTACCACTGTATTCTCTACCTGTTAAATGGGAAGTAACTCCCCCTCCACACACATAGTGGCCTGCTTGATGTGGTTTCAGCCCTGAGAGCTGGAGCACATCTTCAGGTTTTCCTTTCATTATCACAGGTGAGCCTATGCACTTTGTCTAGAGAGATGTTAGCAGGATTTTCCACCTTGTGGACAGGGTCAGAATGTGTGGGGAATTTCTGCTGGTAAGGTTGAACTCTGACACTTCCAGAAAGGCTCTGAGCACAGTGTTAATATGGCAGACTCCCTTCCTTTAGCTGTAGCCCTTCCTCCACCTGATCTGAAGAAACTTCAGATCCTCTAAGGAGTGTCACATGCCCCAAACCTTCCCTGATAAGAAACTGCCCAGTGAACATCTGGAGACTTCTGAAAGTAATTCCCCATGCTAATGAGGTTTGTTGGTGTCTTGACTTTCTGCCAATGACATTTGTCTATGCCTATGTTTATCCTACATGGAGGTCTTCTCCCACTCCCACTGCCCATGAGTTAATTAGGTACTACATCTCCTTTCTTCTGATAGGACCATACCCAGCAAATCTAACACATTCACCTTCAAAACCCCTTCCCACTGTCCAGAGGTTTATAATGCCCCAAATTCACAAAATAAACTCTCTTTCTCCATGCCGCCACTATGATTGCCTGAGACTCAGATGTTTATTTTGGGCTTGGGAAGGAAGCACTCTTCCTTCCATGAAGAATTTGCCACTGTTGCTACCACTGACAGCCTAGCTAGACCTGCTCAAAGTGCATGCTCCCACCTCACTGCCACTGACTGCCTACCCAGGCTCATGGCTTGATTACCACCACTGGTCACCCCAGTGTCTGCCTCTGAAACCCACCAAAAGGTACTTTTGTGGCTTCTGCTGCCTCTCCAGCACCACTTGTCCAGCTGCCAGGCCCAGCTCTAGGAGCTCCAGGCTCCTTAAGACTGCTTGCTGGAAGTCTAGCTAAAAAAGAGCTGGTAACCTTTTGCCACGTGCACGAGAGAGTTAGAGCTACTAAGTCTCTCCTGCTTGCTTATTAAAAGAGTTATAACACTTGGGTGTTGAAGAAAATTCTTTCTATCATTTCTGCTGGATATCATGAGGGTGTGGATCTCCCAACCCATGTTTCACCCTTTTCTGCCTGGAGACTGACTGAACTCCAACTTTCCAGTGAAGGAGTGTGCATTTCTGGCCAGACCATACCAGACCAGAATTCTGTGGTGGAGGCTCAGATTTCTTTGGAAGCATGATTGTGTTGAATAAATGTGTTTTTTGTTTTGGTCTCAAATGTGGAATGTGGGGGTGCTTTGTACACCACTGAAAAACAGACTTGTGGAAGAGGCATACAAATCATCCTGATAAAAGAGTGCAAGATGTTTTGCCAGCCAGAAAACTGTCACATGTGGGGAATATATTTACATCCTTTGATGGACAGACTCTTTGAAGAGCAGGGTGTACCTTGTGTGGAAGGTGTGAAGTTGCACAATTCTTTGTGCAGAAATAAAGAGGAGGTCCCTGTAACAGTAAATTTTTATTTATCAACCATATATTTATTAATACTTAACAAATACCTAATATTTACCCATAAAGTTCCTAAATCCTAAAGCCCAAACCCTAACTCTAAGACCTAATCTATAACATCCTAATACCTATCATATAAATATTTAACACTAACCTAAGGTTTTTCAAAAGGATATTTTCCTCTGGGCATGGATCCTTATGGATGGCTGGTCTTCATCAAATCTTTCAGTCTTAAAGTCTCTGAATCTCATTTGCCAGATCTTAAGGCAGTTTATAAATGTAATCTGTTTTGACCATTAAGGTGGAGTGGCTCTTGTATCAAATAAGAATCGTCTCTGCAGTCTTAGAGCCTAATTATAAAGTTTTCTAGGCTCACCATTAAGATGCTTTGGGCCTCCAAGGATATCACTCCAGAGCTCTGTCCAGTCTGATGCCCCTGGACTCTGAGGGGAGACAACTCCCACCTAGATGCTCCAGGTACCAGGGAGAATCTGTCCCTGGACCCATGACAAGTTGGTACAAGATGTGAAGCCTCCTGCTTAGATGGCGATGCAGCTCTGCCAGACAAGGAGGAAGGTGGGTGGTGCAGGAGGAGTGACCTGTGTCCACGTGAATCTTGACTTAAATCTCTTCAGCTGTCATAATGAACCAGCAGCGTGATTTTTGGCGGATGTTCTTGTGCTCTTCCAAATCATGCCCTTGGGCATGTGTCCCTCCAAAGCTTTCCTTGCAGAGGGGTCAAGGAGTAGCAGGAGGTCAGGAGATTGAGTGATCTGTCATGAATATCTGGAGTTTTTTTTGATAGTGTTGTTGCCATAGTTCCTGGCGGGCTCCCCAGGGAACGCCCCCCCCTCCCCCATCCAAAGTCCCATGATCAAAAAATGCCATCTGCCCCTGGTGAGCTCCCAAGGACACACCACATCCCGACATAAATGTTTCACCTGAAAGTCCAGGCTTTTGCTATTCCAAGATCCCTATGCTGCTAAATGCTATCACTAACCCCACCACAGGCCCTAGAAATGCAAAGGGGCTTTTTACTTGGCATTGTTTCTCATTGCTGCCCCTCACTGCTTCACTCCAAAAGAGTCCAGTCAGTGCTTCAAGACTTGCTTCTTCTGAGATTTACTGCTGCCTTTGCTGCTGAAGATCATGGCCTGGGTTGGGCTGAGCCCAGGTTGGGCCCATTTGGGGCCTCAAAAGCTGCTGCTTCTTTGGCTGTCCTTGTTGGTGTTTCTGGTTAGCTGTGTTCCCATTTCTGCTGTTTGCTCTGTTCCTGCTGCTGACTGTATCTGTTCCTGTGTGTGCTGATTTGACTGGACTGCTGATTAGTTACCCCAAGGACCTGCGACTTAGGAGGTTTATATACTTTCTTTCATGCCTCAGGTTGGTGGGTTGGAAAGTGTTTAGAGTTGTTGATAGTTTAAAAGTACGCCTTCAGAATTTCCTGCCAGAAGATGCAGAATGGCAAAGATGGGGAAGTAGCGTTTTTATTTCTGTGATCCAGGCTGCAATGCAGGTCATCAGCCTGGGGCACTATGGAGTGTGCAGACTGCACTTGGGGTTCTGCTCCCTAAGGTCATAGTCTGAGTTTTTCCAGAGCAAGATGTGTATACACACACACACACACACATACACACACACACACACACTGCCCACAGAGGCTGGAAGAGGACACCAGATCCCCTGGAACTGTACTTATAGATGGCTGTGAGCCACAGATGGGACTGGAATCCTAACTCAAGCTCTTAGCCTGTGAGCATCTTTCCAGCCCCCAGTTAGAAATTTGGTCACCATCTTCAGTGATCACTGTTGCTTACATTACAGAACACAGCACATGCTGTCCTCCTCTCCAAATTGACCAAAGGACCACTTTCCTCTTGGTGGGAACCGGAACAATTTGTGGTGGGTTTTCTACAGAGCCCTCAGTTCCTGTAGGAAGAACATTGGTTTTGATCTTGCAAAGGAAGGAATCAGGGCTGAGAGTAATAGTTTAGGGAGACACCGAGGTTGAAACACAGAGGAGAGAGGGGTAGAGTACATTCTGTGACTTGCTTACAGACCAGCACTGTCATGTAGTTGGCCTTGGCTACTTTGTGGGTTCTTTTTTCTTCCTCTCTTCTCTACCCTTTTTTCTTCCACCCTTTCAGTCTAACAATAGATAAGAGAAAAAAGTGATTGAGAAGAAAGAAAATGAGAATCCTGAATAAAGTTAGGGTTTAGAAAGGCATTGATGTTATCATTAGATACTTCCTGCTGGTTAGAGGCATTGAGTTCCTTGGGGCAAGTATGATCTTTGCCATCAGGATATCTCATTCCTTCTTGTTTTTTCTTTACACACGATTACTTAACAAACAACAACCAATAACAACCAATCAATAACCCACCAACAACCCACCATGCCTTTTGGGGACCTAGCATTTATATTCCTTCCCCAGAATTCCAAACATCTCACAATCACAGAAATGATCTGCAGCTGGCAGAACAACACCTCTGTTACAGCATGAAGCAAATCATAGTCAGCTGCTGTGAAGCAGCCCCCGTATCCCCACACCTGGGATTAAAACGACAGCATAGTGTTATAATATTGCTGTGTTTTTTTAAAGAAACCAGAATTCCAAAACCCTCACTGCACTATCATACCACAGGCTGGAGGATCCTTAGGGTCAGATCCTCATAGTTGTATAGAAATATCTATTTATTATACACAGAAGATGAAGATGTCTCAGGAGCAGGTCCTTGGGGTAACTAGTCAGCAGTCCAGTCTGTAACCGAACTTTTAAATTATTTATCACTTATTTATTTATTACTAAATTCACTTATAACAAAC
>CAJQZJ010000247.1:1948476-2001112 GCA_907164525.1 Lophiomys imhausi | reverse complement strand
CCAGATACTTTGTTTCTTCAATTCTATTGAGTCTTTCCTGTTTTCCTGACTTCAAACTTGTGTTTCAGTCTATTGAGTCTTTCCTGTTTTTGCTGACTTCACGCTGATAATGCTCTTCAGGCCCCGAATTAAGAGACAGTATCAGAAACTCCTATATATTTTCTAAATCTAATTTATCTAACCCCTACACCAGTCAAATCAGCACACACAGGAACAGATACAGTCAGCAACAGGAACACAGCAAACAGCACCAGCAAGGACAGCTGCAGAAGCAGTGGCTTTTGCGGCTCCAAATGGGGTTCGACCTGGGTTCAACTGGACCTGGGCTGGAATCTTCAGCAAGTCTTGCCAGCAGCAAACTTCGGCAAAGTGCTGTCTGGAGTCTTTCAAGGAGAAGCAGTGATGAGCATCAATGAGAAGTGATGCCAAGCAAAAAGCCCCTCCGTGTTTTCGGGACTTTCATTTATACCTCCTCCAAAGATGCACCAAGATGCTTTCCAACTGGCCAGCTTCACACTCTCTGCACAGGTACTTCTGTTAACCAAGATCACGAGCTCTCCAAGGAGTCCATCCATCAAAGGATATAAATATGTTCCTCACATGTGACAGTTTTCCAGCTGAGAAAACATCATGTGCTCTTCCAACAGGATGTTTTGTATGCCTCTTTCACAAGTCTGTTTTTCAGTGGTGTATAAAGCACTCCCACATCCCATACTTGAGACCAAAACAAACAAACAAAAAACCCCACATTCCTTTAAAACAACTGGGCTTCCAAAGACATCCAAACTTCCACCACACTAACTATTACTGGGCAGTACAATATTTAATTGGTGATTTAGTGAGTACCAAGTATAACACGTATGAACAAATTTGCTAAGAAAAAGAACTAAGTCTTCGTAGGCACATAATTTGGGGGACAGTATATGGGTGCTTAGAAAACAATGAACTGTGGGTTTTGAGCATTTAGTCTTGAAGAACATTATTGTGAAACATGAAGCATGGCGTCACACACCTTTAATCCCAGCATTCCAGAGGCAGAGGCAGGAGGATTTCTGTGTGAGGACAGTTTGATCTACATTGAGAGTTCCAGGACAGCTAGAGCTACAGAGGGAGACCCTGTCTCAAACAAACAAACAAATAAAGAAACATTAATGTGTCTTTTTGAACAGTGGTGTTCACTAATATTGTACAAATATCTGCAAAAAAAACCCCACCAGGATCCTCTGCTATTAAATGGTGACTAGAACCAGCCAATGGTGGTACAAGGGGTGTAACATGTCTATATTGTCTCCTGCTGCCAGGAATGTAGTGTCATTAGTGCAGAGATGTCTTGTGAGACGTTGGAAGCTCCACAGCCTAATGTGTTTTTTTCCAACTAAGTCTATTTACTTAATTCATTTTATATCCTGAATGTATCCCCCTCCCTCTCCTCTACTAGGTCCTGCCCTTCCAACCCCCTCTTCCTATCCTCCCCCTCCTCATCTCCTCAGAAAAGGGTAGTCCCCCTGCCTAATGTTCTTGAATTAACTTATTCCTTACTAAATTGAGATTTAATCACTGCCATGAACTAAGAATTACTGTGGGATGACTTTGTCCTTCCAGATTATTGTGGAATATCTCCCTTAAGGAGGAGAGTTAATAGTTCAGTGGTTAATGGATGTTAAGAGATGGTACTCATCACCACAAATACTTAATATTTTGTGTGTTGTGAGGACATTTGAAATACAGTCTTATAGTAATGTTCAAACATACAATGCACAGTAGTTCATGGTAGACAGCATGGTTCATAAGAAATTCTAGAAATCATCCTTTCAATCTAAGCGAAACTGTACAACCTTTGACCAACATCTCTCCTTTCCTTTTTCCCTTCACTCTCCCATCTGCCCTGGGAGCCACCATTATATGCTCTTTCTCTTTGACTTTTAGTTTTTAAGATTCC
This sequence comes from Lophiomys imhausi, assembly GCA_907164525.1. Classification (NCBI taxonomy): domain Eukaryota; kingdom Metazoa; phylum Chordata; class Mammalia; order Rodentia; family Muridae; genus Lophiomys; species Lophiomys imhausi. The sequence continues at coordinate 1,999,173 of CAJQZJ010000247.1, read as the reverse complement.
ATACATTGCCCCACCCCTACCTACAATCTCAGAGACTGGCAACCATCAGGGGCCACCAGACATGAGTATAGCTAACTGTCCTCTAGGAGGCTCCACCCAGCAGCAGAGACCCACAGTCAAACATTAGACAGAGATGTGGGAATTTGGGGGAAGAGTAGGGGGAAGGATAGAGGAACTCAAAGGCAACAGAACTCCATAAGAAGACCACCAGAGTCAACTAGCCTAGGCCCATGGGGGCTCTGAAACAGAAACTTTTAATTATCCAATATATTTATTAATAACTATAAACACTTACCTAACTACCAGCGCTAAGAATGACTAATAACACCTGTTACCTAACAACTAAACTTATTAATAACCATAACAACTATTATCTAACAACTAATCCTAACCGTTTAGTCTCTGGGGCAGGTCCTCAGTCGTCAGGAACACCTCAGGAGTAGATCCTTTAAGGCATTTAGTTCACAGTCTTTCTTCACGAATATCTCAGATGTACGTCCTTTAGGGTAAATTGGCTATGGCAGCTTCACCTTAAATGAGGCTTGAGGCTTCCTTCTCTCTGGAACACCTCAGTTGTCTGTAAGCCAACTTATTCAGTTTGTATTAGCCACTCAGCAGCTCTGCCTCAGCCTTGGAGGCTGCCACAGTTCCATTCCAGGTCACTGTTTTAATTGGTTGAATCCTTCTAAGCAAAAGCTGAGCCACAGGCTTTAGTCCTTGGCCTTTGCTGCTTTGCTGAAGCCTTCTCTACTCCCCAGCCTTCCTCCGCCTCAGGGTGAGCTGGCTGTGATCCCTCAGCTCTGCTGGAAATCAGTTTAGTCCACCAGCATTCTCTCCACCAGACTATACAAGCTCCGGCTTCAACCACTTCATCCTTAAATAGGGTCTTTCCTTGTTTCACCTGGCTTCAACCTAATCTAGGCTCCACCTACATCGTAAAGCTATTAGCAGCTGAAAGCAATTCCAGGCCATAAACCTTGTTTTTTAGTCCATATGCTGATACCCTAATTGCCCACAGCCAAGTTGATCTTCATGCCCTGTGTTAAGACTATATCAAGCCGGGCAGTGGTGGCGCACGCCTTTAATCCCAGCACTTGGGAGGCAGAGGCAGGCGGATCTTTGCGAGTTCGAGGCCAGCCTGGTCTACAAAGTGAGTCCAGGACAGCCAGGGCTACACAGAGAAACCCTGTCTTGAAAAACCAAAAAAAAAAAAAAAAGACTATATCAGAAGTCCCTATATATTCACTAAATCTAATTTATATTAATCTAACTCCCCTTACAGGGCTCACAGAGACTGAAGCACCAACTAAAGAGCATGTATGGACTGGACCTAGACCTCTACACTTATGGAGGTTGATCTTCATATGGGTCCCCTAGCAATTAGAGCGGGGGCTGTCTCTGACATGGACTCTGTTGCCTGCTTTTGGATCTCTTTTCCCTAGCTGGGCTGCCTTATCAGGCCTTGGTGGAAGAGGATGTACTTTGTCCTGATGGTACTTGACATGCTGGGACAGGAATGGGATGGCAGAGGTGGGGGTAGAGCTCCATTCTCTGAGAAGAAGGGGAGGGGTGCAGCGTTTTTGTTTCTTTAAAAACCTTGTTATGCTATGAGCATGTTTTGTTATAATCCCAGGTGGGGCTGCTTCAGTTTGTCCACAGCTGTTAACTATGATTGTCTTGTGCTATAGCAGGAGTGTGGTTTAGCCAGCTGCAGAAAGCTTAATTCTGAGGACTCTGGATAAGAGAATAAGGGCCAGAGCCCAGAGAGGAAAGGGGGGGGGGGGTTCTTTGAAGAAGGAAGAGGCTGCTAATCCCCTGCACTGTTGCTAGTTTGTCCCGATGCTACATTTGTTGTTGAGTGTTTGCTACTGCTGTTGTTGGTTTCCTGGACTACTGTATATCCTGACTGCTGAGATTGGTATTGCTCCAAAGAACCGACAACCCTAAACAGCAGGAAGTAGCTTAAAGAGACCTGTGTCCATTTCCCCTCTAACCTTTCTCTCCTACCTAGTGTTGAGGGGTTGGAAGGAATAAGGGTTGGAAGGGAGGTAGAGGTTTAAGAACCCCAAATAAAATAGAGTTTAAAACAAATAGCACCTACAGAGGGGGAAAGGGGGCTGCAATTGGGATGTAAAGTGAATAAATAAATACATTAAAGATTCCGTATGTGAGCTCATGTAGTATTGTCTTTCTGTGCCTGTTTATTTCATTCCCCATGTGCCCTTTAGGCTCATCCATGTTGCTGAAAATGATGATGCTTTCTTCTTTTTGAAGGTCAAGTGGTATTTTATCACACAAGTGCATACACATGCACAGTCACATATACACGCACACACATGCACACCCCATATTACATTTTGTTATTCAATGAGCTCCAGTGAGCTCCAAAATGAAATATAGTGAACACAAAACAAAAACCAGTAGACAGTTTATAAGAGCTGATTTATTATTTTGTGGAGGTACTGAATCAGGGTCTCTAAGAGATTCTACAGTATATACTATCTGAAAGATGCCAAAAAACAAAACTCAGGTCAGGAGAGAAGTACAAGAGTGTGTGAGCTGTGAGAGGGAACAGTCTCAGGTCCAAGAGAAAAGCAAGATGGGGAACATTTGGGATGACAACAGAAAACCCACTGTGTGAGCACACCACTTCTTTCCTGGAGAGGGGCACATGCCTGCAACAAAACAGACAGGAGAGAGGTGGGTTCCAGACACTTCTGAGCTGTGGTCACACCACTGCACAATTCTCCAACAAGTTCCAACCACGTTTTCATTGGTCTCCCTTCCCTTGCTTCCCCCTGTGTGGTGGCTTTGGCTTCCACAAACATGAACCCTTACCTTCTTGCCATGGTGTGACTCATAATGGCCCTGGGTGTCTGGAGGTGCCACTTGATGATCTCAGGCCTTGAATGATGAAGATGGTGCCCACCACGATGCCCACGAGGCCCACACACAACCCCAGGGCACAGACCACAGTCTCTGTCAGCTCTGACATGGGCGCTGGAATCTCAGGTTCTGAGAAAGTGAAGTTTTTGGAGTCAGAAGGGAATATGTTCATGTGTGTGCAAGATTCAGCCAGCGTGAGGGTGGAAGTTAATCTACATACACTTTGGGGGCTGGGCTTATGAAATCTATCATTAGAAAATCTTTAACAGGGACTGGAATGATGGCGCAGTAGTTAAGAGCACCGTCTGCTCTTCCAGAGGTCCTGAGTTCAATTCCAGCAACCACATGGTGGCTCACAGCCATCTATACTGGAATCTGTTGCCTTCTGGCATGAAGGTGTACATGCAGATAGAGCACTCATATACATAAAATAAACAAATAATTTTTTAAAAAGAAACTCTTTAAGAGTACAAATTAGTTTTGGTCACCAGAAGCCAGAAGATAGGCTGTTCTAGAGATAACAACAAACAAGAAAATGCCAGAAGTGGGCAGAACTCACACATACCCCAGTGTTTCAGAAATGGCTCGTCCAGGCCCCAGTGCTCCACCTTGCAGTCATAAACATCATCGTCAGAAGGGATGAAGGTGAGGTACGAAATCTTTTGGAAAGAATGGTCAGGCTTGGAGAGGAAGCTGGTCTCATACACACTGTCTGTGACTGACTTGCTGTTTCTCAACCACGTGATCTTGATCATAGGAGGGAAGATGTTGTCCACAAAGCAGAGGAGGATGTTGGGCTGACCCAGCTGCACAGGGGACTTGGGGAACACGGTCACCTCAGGAACCTCTGTGAAAAGGAAGCAGCCTGGATGTGAGTGGCTGATGGGAGTTTGTCTCCCTGAAGTTCTGCACTGTCTGGTGAGGGAGTCACCTCACCAAGACTCACACACAGGATGATCTAAGAGCCTGATCGTCCCTTCTGCTTGGAGCTAATGTGCACTGCATCCACTTTATCCCTGTCCTCTTCTCTAGAGTGTTAGATAGGATGTCTGTCGGGGCCTCCTCAAAAGATTCAAGGAGTGTGTTGTGGGAACAAAGAGCTTTATAGTACACAGAATAAGTGATTTGTAAAAAAGAGAGAAATGAGAGTTCAGTGATGAGATCTGAATGCTCCTTGGAAAAAAAGAGGATCTTATAGAACCATTTATATACGGATCATATTCCCCCAGGGAAGGGAGGAGGGAGCAGGGTGGTGAGCATGTACCATTGGTAGCTGGGGTAGAGTTGGACCTCTTAGTTATGATGTCCAAGTTGTGTTTTACTGTAGCTATATCTTGCAGTCCACGTTGGGGGTCAAAGCTTGTCAGTTGTCCAAACTCCGGAATCTTCCAGACAGTCTCCTTCTTATCCAAGTCCACATAGAACTTCTCATCACCATCAAATTCAAATGTGTACTGGCCGTTAGGTCCATAAGACTGATATAAAACTGAACCATAGGTGCCTACGTGGTCGGCTGATGAATTTAGGTAGATAGTGGGAAATGCAAAACAGGAAGAGAAAAGAATGTTAATTATTAAATAAACAATAGAAAATGCTTTTAAAAATATCATGAGCTTCATTTTCTGGTACATTTCCATCACCCACTCCATCCCACCACTCTCGGTGTTGGTTACAGTCCAGTCTTTCCCTCTATGACACAGCTACATGACGGCGGAAGGTCACGTGTTTGATTTCTGCTCCTGACTGCCCTGTTCAATGTCTGGTACATGGACGGTTTAAGCCAAGTAGCTTACAACTGAAGGGAATAAGAAAAATGTCAGATATTCAGCTTTCTTATCAAAGGTTCAGTCAGTTAATTTCCTTCTCTTATTAGGTTTTGTGTCTCATTAATTTTACATAAGTTATAACATATCTATTACATTTTATTTTTCTTCAAAAAAGGATATTTTTCACCCAAAGAACCTTTCTCATTTTTTTAACAAAAGGAAAAGCATGTAGAATCTTATAGAAAGAGAACAATGACATCATGACAAAAATGTGTGGAAACTGTCATAAGTTCCTGCATTGCTAACTGGGGACTCACAGGGCAGTTTTATGATTTCTTCTGGAATAAAAGAAATAAAGACTTTATTGGATTTTATGCTTCTGCCAATCCATATCTCTTATTTTTTTTCTCTAAATCAATACTGACATTCAGTTGCAGATTCAACAGTGAGCATGTGTGTGTGAGCTGTCACAGAGGATGGCTGCCAGGGCAGACGATTCCACCCAAAGGACGCCAAATACGTGTTATTATCAAAGCATAGATTGTTAGTATTTAGGTTTTTTTTTTTCCTTAAATCTTTTGTTCCTTCTCCATTTACTAAGTTTCAGCAAATGTCAGACATAGTACTATTCAAGGGGTAACTGGTCAGCTAGGTCTGGCCTCTGTAGTTACCATGTAATTGGGTCAGTAGACAGGGTACGTATAATGACCTGTGAATGGCTGTGGGCAGTTACAGACTGGCATTCTGCACAAGTGACTGCCAATCAAAACTAACTATGCTATCCTCTCAGGGTCCTTTTGTTTGCAGGGGTCTCTTTTTCTCACTGAAAAGAAGCTTGTTTTTTTTTTTTTTTTTCAATTTGCTGAAACCCTCCTCTACTCCGAAGTTTCTGGTCAGTTTTAATTAATAGGCTCCAGCCACACTATGCGGTCCAGCCCCTCTGTCTTTGTATCCAGGTTTGACTGTTCCTCTGGCCCTTCCCTTCCCAGTGTGGCCATCTTGGTTGGTCTTATCAGCCATCCTCTATGTCACACTTCCACCTCACAGTTTCCTTATCTATTCTCATTCTTATTATTTAGTTTTCGAGACAGGGTTTCTCTGTGTATCCCTGGCTGTCCTGGACTCACTTTGTAGACCAGGCTGGCCTTGAACTCACAAGAGCCAAGGCCTCCTTCTTCTGCCTCCTGAGTGCTGGGATTGCAGGCCTGTGCCACCACGCCCAGCTCCTTATCCATTATTAATAAACTTTCTCCACTTCTTTTCCAAATGTGGATGTGCACAGCATTTGCTACAGCAGATGTTTGTCCTGAGCTATAAGTGTTGCTGAGGACTCCACACCGCCTCCTGCCATTACAGTTTTGCACTCAGCGGGTCCACTCTCCTCAGCACTGGCCTTTCTGCCTCCTGATCTTGACCTGCTTCCCTCACTAGTCCACACAATTCCTAGGGGCAGGCAGCAGTTTTTATATATTTCAGCACCCACATCTTAGCTGAGCAACTGCTTTACAAAGGGCAGTAGTGAATGATTACTGATACTTTTGAGGTTCATGAGGACTTTGAGAATGACTGACAGGTGGCAGAACTGTGTGAAAGTCAGGGTCAGTGATGACCAGGGCTGCGTTAGGAACTGTGTGCCCCCAGCATTTAACTTTGGGGCCTGTCCATGATGAAAATATCGAAAGTCATATTATATATAGAAGGCAAATGTAATATTGACTGAGTTAAAATCAGAGCGTTTTCTCAGACCTTCAAACTTCACTTTTTTCTTCTATATTCAAAAGAAATGGAAATATTTTCACATAGCCCTACAGTGCTGTGGTTCCTCGGAACTGTCCCAACTGTGCCCGCTCACACCTGATTGGGTCTCTCTAGTGTGACCCTGAAGAAAGAAATTGGGGACAAAGAAGCCAAACCCCTGGAGAAGCAGGTGAGATTTCTTTTTCCCAACAAAGCTAGAATGAGAAAGCCATGCTTCAGAAGGACGCTCAATCCTTTTCACTTCCTGTTTCAAACATTTGACTTTTGAACTGTTGTTTTACAAAGCTACTATTCACGTCTATAAAATCCATGGAGTTGAGGAGGGTTCCTGAGAGAGGGAAAGGAACGTATGCAGAGTGTGGAGGGAGGAGAGAGGAGGCCAGCACAGCCAGAGGGTCACGCTCATGTATCTTGTGTTTGCCTGGGTTGTTGTTAGAGAACTTCATGGGGTACAGATGGGGTGTGGAACAGGCAGCAGATAATCTATACTTGTTACAAAATTATAAAACTACATCTATAATGGGAACAAGGAAGAAAATTTGACATTTATAGGCGATTATTAATGAATGGATAATTTTTTGAGACACAGTCTCACTGTGTAGCTCAGGTTGTCCTTGAACTCACGATGCTCTCCGCTTCTGCACCTAAGGACTGGAGTTACTGGCATGCATTGCCTGGCTTGGTTTTCACTACTTTTAAAGCACATCTACATGTTTGTTTGACTTGCTCACTTGTGAGATAAACAAAATTCTGGACGTTTGTCTAGTAAAATGTTGAGCTCCTTCTCTCAACCATGGGCCAGTTCCTAGCATGAAGGGTATAAACCCCAGCACAGCGAAGCATTTTCTAAATATTTGTGTACATGACTCACGGAACTGTTTTCCTTAGGATACACTATGGGTACAAAGGGCTTCAGAAACTCTCAGAGGAACGTGAGAGTAATAGTTCATGGATTTTTAGTAATGAGAATCATTCATTCATGGAAACTCCCCCAAGTCCTGAGACAACCTGGCCTATCACAGAGTTCTTCACACTTCCCTCACTGGATCCACTATTAGAATCATGGCTTGGTGGATCACGAGCTGTGCTCACCAACCACAGCCTCCTGGAGAGAGATCACATAGTCATTAGACCTCCCAATACTGAGGATTTATATCTCAGTCACTTCGTATTTCCCTCTTCTGTCCATTTCCCATTTCCAGGCTCCAGGCATCCCCCAGCCTCCCTCAGCTGCGCAACTCACCCTCAATGTCGTCTTCACCTCCACAGTGGCTGAGCATGGTGCTCAGGGCGAGGACCCCCAGAATCAGAGCTCTGCTGGGCTGCATCCTCTCCGTGGGGTGGTCTCTGTAGCTGCTCTTCTGAGTCTTCAAGAGATTGTGAGGATCCAGCCAAGCAGGTCTGACACCCAAATCAAACCCACCAGACCCAATCAGAAAATTCCATCGCGATGACGTCACAGTTGCCAGCTGCAGATTTGTGTCGAGAGGCCTGGGAGAGCGAAGGGGAACTCCCTCAGCTGAGGCAAGCTCTGCTCAGAGAGGACCTGAGGGACTGTCTGGGAAGAAGGCGGTTCCAAGTTAGACTCTGGTGTGCATATGTATGTGGCTGGCAAGAAAGGAGGGAATTTCTGAAAAGTCTCACGGATTGATGAACTCATCGACAATAATGCTGTTCTCCATAACGTTCTGGGCTGTTCTGTCCAGGAAGTCTCCCCTGAATTTGTTCCTTTCCTGGCACATCCCCAACACCGACACCCAGCCACTTTCTCAGGTTTGCATGCATGAGTTAACTGGGTTTTTTCCCGTTGTTTTCATAGTGTGTACAGAATACTCCAAACTGTGAGTTTGACCCACCTATCAAAGGGTCCCTATAGACGGTGGCCAGTCACTGTCTTTGCTTTCTACTTGTGTAAACCCAGAAGGGGAGGTTTTTTGCTCTTGGTTCAGAAATCCAGTAAGAACTCAGAGGCTTCAAGACATGCAGGGCGCCTTCAGGACTGCGTGGTGCTTTATCCAGATTTCCTCTCTTCTTTTGAGTAATCTCTGTGTTCTCTGTGTTGATGCTGCCTAACCATGTGTAAAGGAAGCTTAGGGAACTGAACACAGCAAAGAATGCTCTGGGTGGCTCAGTTCCTCTTAATATAATTTTTAATGTAAGAATGAATGTTCAGACTGCACAACCTGCAGGCAGCTCCATAGAAGAGCGCCCTGTGCAGAAACTGTGGAAAGTTCTTACAGCAGAGCTCTGCTCAGCAATCGAAAGGAAAAGCTACAGACAGAAATCCAAAGTATCGCTTCTATTTGCATGCCTCCCTGACACACATGGTTTTTATAGGTATATAGAAAACCACATCTTGATAGGGGTGTGAGTTATAACAGTGAAAATATCTGTCAAAACTTACTGAATAGTAGTTTTAAGACCTGAACAAATGTTATAAATATAACAAAAGTTGCATAAAACTAGTTCACAAGCTGTGCAATGAGAAAATGGTAACAATTTAAAGTTTTTCCTGTACTCACTTTTCTTTGATCTCTGAATGTTGAAGACATGTGAGGTTTATTCATCAGGTTTTGCTCCCTAAAGGGAGATGGTCAGATCTATCCAGGCCTCAGCTAAGTGGTGGAAGTTAGGGTTCTTCTGTTTGATTTCTTAGGGGTCTGATGACACGACAAAAACAAAACAAAACCAACAGCTTCACCAGGCTGGCCTCAAACTTGAAATCCTCCTGCTTCAGCCTCAGAAATGTGGAACTACACGCCCCCAAGAGCAGTGGTTCTCAACCTTCCATATTTCCTAACGCTGCGACCCTTTAATCCAGTTCCTCATGTTGTGGTGACCCCCCCAGCCAAAAATTATTTTGTTGCTATTTCATAACTGTAACTTTGCTACTGTTATGAGTTGTAATGTAAATATCTGCTATGAAGAATATCTGATATTGATTTCCTGTGAAAGGGTCGTTTGACCCCCAAAGGTTGAGAACCACTCCAGAGCTACCATGTCTGGCTCTGAAGCGAAGGTTACAATGGATGGCACAGTGCTAGCATTTTGTTGTTTTGTTGAAGGGAAACAGGACTGTGGGGATTAATATAATTAATTAAGTTTTTAGACAGTGCTTCAGCTGTCCATGTTTCGCTGAATACATTAGAAAGTTTTGTTACAGAAGTTTCCTTAACGCCAGCTTTTGATGGCTTTGTGACAGGACATACCTGCTTCTGTACAGTGGCTCTGTGCTGGTGTTCTGTTCCAACAGCTTGTTCTTCCGGAGACAAGTGACACTGCCCCAGTACTTCCCCTCATTGGCTGAAAAGAATGTGAAGAGAATGCCAGATGCTTGGCTCAGGGTCCTGGCAGTAAGTTCCTGGTAGTTTCTGCTTCCATGGTGGGGATGATACACCAGCTGGGGAGAGAGGGGTGGGTAGAGAGCAGGGGCCGGCTACACTGCAAATCCACTCTATTCTCCAAAACCTACTTTCAGAATTAACTCTTTATCACAGAGCTATAATTATTATCAGTGTCATTATAAATACTATAAAATAAATGAAAAAATTGTCTATATATCAGAATAATAACAATAAGTAAGACCCTGGAAAAATTAAGGAACGTGGTAGTGGGAAAGTTAATTATTTTACAAATCACTCTAGTCTTAGACTTGCATGTGTGAGTGTGTATAGTCACTTTTCATATTGATTTCTAGAAAAACAGACTCAACTCTATAAAAATTCATGTAGATGTTGAATGAAACTGCTTTCAATGTATATGTTATATTTATCTTTTAAAACATAGAAATCTTTTTTGATACTATTTCAGTCTCAAAATTTTAAGTATTCATTTCTTTTTAAACACATGAATTCAGATTTCTTTCTATGTGTTTAATAGATACTCCCTTCCTACCTATAGCTAGATATTCTTTCTATAGTTTCTTATAATGTCTGATTTTAATGTTGTTTGGGCCCAGTTTCTACACAGCTAGCTTGTCATGGAATCATGGCTGGACAGGAGTGGGGTGTCTGAGTTTGGGGGTTGTGTAGGGAGAGATGGTAGGAACTCAGTCGTGGGTGGGCCTTTCTGAGGGCCTTGTCTAGAAAAAGGTTCTATATGAAACTAGAGCCAGCAGGAGAGTATGGGGACAGGGGCTGCCTTTGAGCTTTGGGTCACAGCCAAGGTTTGGAACCTGGCTAGCGCACACACAGGTCAGAATTGAAGGGAAGGCTGTAAACAAGAACAACATAAAGTGACCTCTCTTCCATCATGGAATGCGGAGAGCACTTCAGGTCTGTGTGCGTTCAGTCCCAGTGAGCTTCAGGATCCCCAGGTTAGCTCTGCTCTGCTCACTGAACTGCCAGTGAGGGTCCAGGGAGAAGGCTCAATAGTTAAGAGCATTGGCTGCTTTTGCAGAGGACTCTGGTGAAACCGTATTTTTAAATTATTAAACACTTATTTATTAGTAACTATATTCACGTATAACAGATACACTTACTTAACTACTAACCCTACAAATTCCTACAACCCCTAAGACCTAACCACTAAACCTATTGATAACTATTACAACGATTTTCCTAACCTTTCAGAAGGATACAGTCTCTGGGGCAGGTCCTCAGTCGTCAGGAACACAGTCTCTGGGGTAGACCCTTTAATGCACTTAGCAGTCTTTCTTCTGGAATATCTCAGATGTAGATCCATCAGGGTAAATTGGCTATGGCGGTTTCACCTTAAATAAGGCTTGAGGCTTTCTTCTCTCTGGGAGACCTCAGCCATTTGTAAGCGAACTTACTCCCTTTGTATCAGCAACTCTGCCGCTCTGCCTCAGTCTTTCTTCTGGAATATCTCAGACGCAGGTTTGTCAGGGTAAATTGGCTATGGCGACTTCACCTTAAATAAGGCTTGAGGCTTTCTTCTCTCTGGAAGACCTCAGCTGTCTGCAGGCCAACTTATTTCCTTCATATCAGCAACTCTGCTGCTCTGCCTCAGTCTTTAAAGCTGGCCACAGTTCCGTTCAGGCCACTGTTCAGACAGGTCAAACCCCTCTAGGCAAAAGCTGAGTCACAGGGTTTAGTCCTTGGCCTTTTGCTGTCTTGCTGAGGCTTTCTCTGCTCACCAGCTTCTTTCTGCCTCAGGGAGATCTGGCCATCAGTCCACTAGCACTTTCTCCATCAGATGGTACAAACTACTCATTGTCCTTTCTAGCGTGAGGACTCGCTAGCATCGGCTCTCTAGCATGGAGCCCCTAGCACGCCCTCTCCTGGGCTCATCCACTTGTCCTTAAATAGGATTGCTCCTTGTTCCACCTGCTTCAGCTTAATTTGGGCTCTGCCCACTTAGCAGTTGAAAATAATGCCAGGCCATAAAGTCTTTCCATGTTTCACCTGGCTTCAACCTTGTTTTTCAGTCCATAGAGACTCCCCTCAATTCACGTGACTTCATCCTTGTTTTTAGTCCATAAACTGATAAGCTAAATTGCTCACAGCCAAATTGATCTTTATGCCCCGGATTAAGAGACTATCAGAAACCTAGATATTTACTAAATCTAATTTATATTAAACTTCCTACATATCCCCTTTCTTGTAAAATAAAAAATAAATCTACAATCATAACTACATATACAATGTAAATAAGTTGTCTATGTACAATACATAAACAATAACTTTAAATTTTCATCAATGTACATTATAGCAAGAGTTAAAATAACCTTAAACTTCTCACAATACATAGTTGTATTTACATCTGTTGACAATCAAAAGAAATGCAAACAAAATGATTTTAAATTCTTATCAATAAACAATTTTCTATTATATACAAAACATTTTTAAACAGGTATCAATAAACTGAATCTTAAATTTCTTATATATTTGGTTGTGAGCCCAGCCTTTAACGGCTGAGCCATCTCTCCAGCCCTTTTTTTTTTTTTTTTTTTTTTTTGTTTTTCGAGACAGGGTTTCTCTGTGTATCCTTGGCTGTCCTGGACTCAATTTGTAGACCAGGCTGGCCTCGAACTCACAAAGATCCGCCTGCCTCTGCCTCCCAAGTGTTGGGATTAAAGGCATGCGCCACCACTGCCCGGCTTAAATTTCTAACAATATAAACAAAATATTTTTTAAAGAGAGAGACAAGGAATAGAAGAAGAAAGAAATCCCTAACTCCAACCCATATATATTTTCTCTCTCTCTCTCTCTTTTTTTTGTTTTTTTTTTTCGAGACAGGGTTTCTCTGAATATCCTTGGCTGTCCTGGACTCGCTTTGTAGACCAGGCTGGCCTTGAACTCACAGAGATCCGCCTGCCTCTGCCTCCCAAGTGCTGGGATTAAAGGCGTGCGCCACCACCGCCCGGCTCTCTCTCTTTTTTTTAACTGTAACCATATGAATCCATGATGTCCTGAGTGCTCTGGCTGAACAGCTTTCCAAGATGATCTCTCAATAGAATCTGAAAGGGAAGATTCTGAGGAAAAACCTGACCATGCCACTCCAACCTTTATTGTTCCATTCATTATATCCATTCATCGCAAATGACAAATTTATCTTATGCCATTCATCACAAACAACAACAGACAGTCACAGAACATAACATAAGATATGACAACAAAAAATTTTTCATTCCATCTCCTGGGAATGAAGTTCAAAATATTTTTGGGGCACCCTTTAAAAATTGAAATATTGGCCAATAACCAGGATAGCCAGCTATGGCTTTTTGTTGTCTAGTCTATATATGATCGATCATTTTGGGCTAGCCCTTTTTAAAGTTGATTTGCATGCTCTCATTTTTTTATTAGTAATTGAAGCAGTCTGTTAGGCTGAATCATTTGGCCTATTTGTCTTGATATTGTCATTCAGACTTTGGCTCTGAAAATAATTTTTTTTCTTTAAGTGTAAGGAGGAGAAAGGCATAGATTAATTTTGTAAGTCCATTTGAAGCATAAACTCCATCCATGCTAAATGAAAGAATGGAATATTATGAACATCAGACTTACCATAGGAAGACATTTATGTCTCAGCTATTAAGAGGCTCTCCCTGGTCAGCTCTAATCTTTATAAGTTTTGTTGGTAACCACATTTTTCATTTCCTGTAGATACATATGCATATCCACGTCCCCATCTTAAAACTAGTGCAGGTTTCCATTCTAAAGTCAAAGTATCCTTATAGTATATTGGTTGATTAAGTTCCTCAGGTTTTTCTAGAACCCAGTGTCTCTCAACTGCAGCAGTACCTGTTTCACCGACATTCAAAAAATTCAGTGTTAGTAAAGCATTGTGCAATCTGTCCCTGGGATCCTTTAATTCCCCTTTTTTGTTTATTAAGCATCTCTTTTAAGGTACGATTAGCTCTTTCTACAATTGCTTGTCCTGTAGGATTGTGTGGGATACCAGTAATATGCTTTATATTATAATAAGCAAAGAATTGCTTCATTTTTTAGATACATATGCAGGAGCATTATCTGCCTTAATTTGTGCAGGTACACCCATAAATGCCATTATTTCTAATAAATGTGTAATAACACAATCAGCCGTTTCAGAACTTAAAGCAGTTGCCCATTGAAACCCTGAGTATGTATCAATGGTATGATGTACGTAACTTTGTTTTCCAAATTCTGCAAAATGAAATACATCCATTTGCCAAATCTCATTCTTTTTAGTACCTCTAGGGATACTACCTGTAGGTAATGGAATTTTATTATAAAAAGAACATGTAAGACATTTTTAAATTATTTCTTTGGCTTGTTGCCAAGTGATAGAGAATTTTCTCTTTAAACCTGAGCTGTTAACATGATGTTTCTCATAAGCTTCTAGCACATTTCCTATTAGTAATTGGTCAATCTCCTCATTTCCTTGTGCCAATGGACCTGGCAAACCTGTATGAGACCGAATATGAGTTATATATAATGGGTTATTTCTAGTTCGGATGACTTGTTGCAATTGAATGAATAAAGAAGTTAATTCTGAGTTTTCAGGAATGAATTCAGCAGTTTCTATATTCAACATAACTCTTTCTGCATATAAGAATCAGTAATTATGTTAAGAGGCTCAGAAAAATCAAATAACACCATAAGGATTGCATATAATTCTGTTTTTTGAACTGAAGTATATGAACTTTTGATTACCTTGCTGGTTTTTTCTGTTTCATAACCTGCCATTCCCATTTTGTTAGCATCAGTATAGAAGGTTGGTGCATCAGGAATTGGCGTTCTCTTTACAATATGTGGAAGAATCCAATTAGTTCTTTTTATGAATTGTATGCACTTGCTTTTTGGAAATTTGCTGTTAATTTCTCCTAAATAATTACTGCAGGCTCTTTGCCAATCCTCATTGATTACCCACAAGGACCTAATCTCAGCATTAGTAGGAGGCACTACTATTTCAGCTGGGTCCATTCCTGACAATGGACGTAATCTTATCCTACCTTTCACAATTAATTCTGTTATATTTTCTAAGTAGGTCTTTAATTTTTTACTTTGCTTATGTGGTAAGAAAATCCATTCCATAATACTATCTTCCCATTGTAATAATAATAAGTCCTGTAGGAGAATGAGTTGATGGTAAAATGACCAAATACAATCAAGTTCGGGATCAATTCGATCTACATATGCATCCTGTAATCTTTGTTCTACAAGAAGTAGTTCTTTTTCTGCTTCAGCAGTTAAACATCTTGGACTGTTTAGATTTCAATCCCCTTGTAATGTCTGAAACAAATTAGTTAACTCATATGCACTTAATCCAAGGGTAGGTCTCAGCCAATTTATATCTCCCATTAATTTTGATAATCATTAAGAATTTTCAGTTGGTCTCTACGGATCTGTACCTTTTGTGGTCTTATTCTTTTTTGACATATCTTATAACCCAAGTAGTTGACTGAATCTCCTCTTTGTATTTTTTCAGGAGCAATTTGTAACCTCCACAGTGGCAGAATTTTCTGTGTTTCCTTAAATAAGCTCTCTAAAGTACCAGCATCAGAATCAGCAAACAAAATATCATCCATATAATGATAAATAATAGATTGAGGAAATTGCCTACGGATTATTTCCAATGGTTTTTGTACAAAATGTTGACATAAAGTTGGAACATTCCCTGTGGAAGCACATTCCAGTGATACCTCTTGATTGGCCTACTATTATTAAAAGTAGGTACAGAGAAAGTAAACCTTTCCCTATCATTTTTATGCAACGGAATTGTGAAAAAACAATCTTTTAAATCAATTACTATTAAAGGCCATGACTTTGGTAGTAAAGAAGGTAATGGTATACCAGACTGCAAAGGACCCATTGGCTGAATTACTTTGTTCACAGCTCTTAAATCTGTTACCATTCTCCATTTCCCTGACTTCTTTTTTACCACAAATACTGGAGAATTCCATGGGCTGGAAGACTCTTCTATATGACCAGCTTCCAGCTGCTCTTTTACCAATTGCTCAAGAGCCTCCAATTTTTCCTTTGTTATGGGCCACTGCTCTTGCCACACCGGATTATTTGATAGCCATTTAAAGGGTAGGGCTGTTGGAATTTCAGCAGTGGCCCCTAGTATAAATTTGGAAACTCTATGCCAGGGGTGTCCTGTGTTTGGACACTGGACACAACTTGTGATTGCTCTTAAGTACCCATATCAATACCTTCCACATGTGCATCCATCATTTCATCATTTGCTGTTTCTGGGATTGCAGGAATATTAATTTGAGTACCCCATTGTTGTAGAAGATCTCTTCCCCATAAATTTATAGTTATGTCAGCCACGTAAGGTCTTAATTTTGCTTTTTGTCCTTCCGGTCCAACACATTCAATCCATTGTACACTTTGTTTAACATGTGATACTTTACCAATCCCTATAAAATGTGTAGGGACCTTTTGAAGTGGCCATTTTGTATTACAAGAATTGTGAGATAGAATAGTGACATCCACTCCTGTGTCCACCAATCCTTCAATTTCAGTTTCATTCATTTGTACTTTTAATTTTGATCTCTGGTCATTCACCATTGTTTGCCAAAATACGCCTTTTTCAGTACTCCCAAATGCTCTTGCCTGAGTCAACCATAAAGTCTGGACTGTGTACATGGTGGAGGTGAGGGAATGAATTCAGATGTGTACTGGAGCTCATTCTGAAAGTGGCCACTACCTCACAGAACCAAAGTACAGATAGACAGTCCCCCATTTCCACTCAGTACAGAGTGGGTTGTGACCCCTGAGACTTTCTTCCCAGAGACAGCAGATTTTCATCTGCCCAGATAGTGAGAAAACAGAGATATTGCAAGATAACCCACAAGCCACTATGGCCATGGTGACCAATGATACAATAATTAATGATAGTTACAATGATGAAGGTGACAACTCCCTTCTGTGAAGGTGTATGAGGTGGAACCTTCCTGTTATGTGGTAGGGTTAGTGAAGTTAATGTAGCATCTAGCAGCATAGGGATTTTGGATTAGCAGAAGCTTGGCATCTCAGGTAAAAGATAAGGGCGGAACCAATTATGGCCACTGAAGGACATTGCTAAAAAGCCTCGCAGATGACGCCTTTGGCAAGGGGAATCATGGGACCACAAGACGCACTGTTGTGGGGGAGTGCCTTGAAAAAGCGTGCCAGGGACTATGGCAACGAGAATGCTGGATATCATGCCAAGTTCATCAGGACAAAAAAGATTTAAATCTGGAAGCCTCCACCTCCACCCCTCTCACTCTTGTTTGCTCTGCCAACACATGGTGAGAGACCATGCACCGCTCGCTGTCCATCACTGTTTTGCACCGACCTGCCAGGAATCCACGCTGGTGAAGAGCCCAGCACCATTGGCAGAGTTGGATCGCTGTGGTCCAGCACAGAGCCTGCCATAGACTTGTTGAGGGAAAGTCCTTTGGAATCATATACCTTGGAGGTCCAGAACATCGGAATGGTGAGCGGAACTGCAATTTGGTTTGAATGACTTTCAGTCTTGAAAATAATTGAGCCCTAGGATTTTGGAGGTATTTCTTAACTGATTAGAAAGACCACCCTATGTCAGTGGTTGAAACAGATTAATTTATAGGCTGGTCTTAGGAACTGACAAATAAGCTTACAGACTTTAAGACTGAGAAATCTGTTGGAAACCAGCCAACCATATGAACCTACACCAAGAGAATTAATATCCTAAGAAACTTAGGTTAGTTTTAAGGGATTGTTTTGTATGGGTATTAGGGTGTTTTAGGTATTAAGATATTTTTTAGTTAGATTACAGATTTTAGAATTAGGATTTGGGTTTTAGGATTTAGGAACTTTATAGGTGATTGTTAAGTATTAATAAATATATGTGTGACAAATAAAAACATTTCTTTTACACTGTTACTCCCCTTTTCCATTTTACCCAGGTAGCTTAAGTTCTGAGTGACACACCAGACTGGCATTTGTGATTCACCATGGTCCTGAGGGGAATTTATGCCACATTTCCTCTTGTAGGACAACACAGGTGAAAGCACCGGGCTGATTCCTCCAGAGAAGTGACTCCCAGGAACCTGCCACCTACACCCTTGGCTGACTTCTCTTTTCTTTTTTCTTTTCTTTTTTTTTTTTAGTAAGTACTTTATTTTTTTTTCAAGTTACATCTCAGTCGCAAACTCTTCCCTATTCCCCCTTCTTGTCCCACCCTTCCACCCTCTTCCCCCACCCCAACAGCTTCTCTTTTCATTCCAACAAATGGTTCTTTCTCTTATAACAGTAAATTCTATACAAAACAGCAGAATTAAATATGCCACATTTATGAGAGTTAAATGGCCCGGTATACCTTCCCAATGTCCAGTTCATACATATTTGGCCCCTGACTTTAACCTTCTACCTTCTAACCATCTCCATGAGTTTAAAGTTCTATAACTGACTTAGTTTTCATACTAACTTGCATCACTATTATAACCATCTTCTTAGATCTAGAATGCCCTCTTGATTCCTAAACAACTCAAAATTTAGCTATGAGACTCAAGCTGTCTATTCTTCAACCACCTCAGAGAGCTGAGAAGGATAAATATATCTGATTGTATAGGGAGTGCAGGGCCTGCAGCTTCCAATACTAAGAAATGACAAACCAGTGACTACCTGGACAGTTCCCATTTTCTCTCCATACATTCCAGCATCAGTCTTCAGCCTTTTGGTCCTGTTTCTCTGACAGACATTTATTGTAGAGCAGGGATTGTGAAGGACTAACCTACCCTGTCTTGGCAGAGCTAGGCTGTCGACTTCCCTGCTACCAAGTTTTGTCCTTTTTGGACAGCAGTCTGTCTGCAGTTGAAGCAAGGAGTTTTTACATGTCAAGAGATAGGCTTGCCACTAATTCAACCATCTCACATTGGAGATTCTTCGATGCTTTTCTTCTACTTGGAGTAGAATAGGGGGTGCTGTCAGGAGCTGATATGTCACGATATCAAAAAAAAAATCTTAATTTAAGACCACATCTTTGAATGCCATATTCTGCAGATCTCTTGGGGTTTTTGAAGATGCCCTATCTATCTCTTGTATTTAGATAAGCAAATGTTGCTTGTCTCTTAACAACTTGATTACTGAGTAGCTTAGAGAATATCTGTGATAGACTGTCTTAGTAGCTAACAAGGTGACATGCATGCATGACTAGGAGTTTGTTTATCTTAACTATCCTAAACAGTTTAAGACGGTTGGTATCAAGAGGCCAGAACTTCACATTTCATTTTTAAGTATCTCTAAGTACGATACCATTAGGAAGCGTTACCTTAAATTTTGCATCAATATACAAAGATCTATTCAAATATGGCTAAATATACTCTTAATTTTGTATCAATATACAAAGATCAATGCCTATATGGCCCAATACAATCTTAATATTGCATCCATATACAAGGGTCAATACCATTGTGGCCAACTATAATCTTAGTTTTGTATCAATATACAAATATCAATACTGACGTAGACCAATACAATCTTATTTTTGCACAATAAACAATGGTCAATACCACTTTAGCCAAATATACTATTAATTTTGTATCAATATACAAGGGTATAAGGGCATATTCAATAATGTGACCTTTCTTCTTGATCCTTCCTGTGCTGTGTCTCGATTTTTCTCTCGTCCGTGCATTCCTACATAGGAGATAAAGAAGGATACAGAAAAGGGAAAGAAGGAATACCCTGGGTCTAACCTCCAAAACCCATTAAACAGGACCATTTAACAACTTGTAATCTCTTCCCCTAAATAACAGTGTTTTCAGTTGTCCTTCAAATAACCGAAAAAAGGGGGGGCGGAGAAACACCCTCCCCACCCTCTGGGTATGCGACGTCGCTCTCTTAAAATGACTTCCTGCTGATTTGGGTCGTAGTAAACCTGTTTGGGGCCCAAACCAAAATGGAAAAATGGTTAAAAATGTTTATACAATCCTTTTATGTTCAGTCCTTCTGTTCTCAGCTGTTTAGATGTCCTAAGGAGTTTGTAGGCAGAAGCTGAACTTCCAGGCTTTACTGAGGTTCTGGCTGGGGCATTGTGTAGGGCTGAACGGTCTTAGCGATATTGAGTTGTTGTGGTTGTAGGCTTTTGATGGAGACATCTATTGAGGGAGTCTGTCAGGCTGAATCATCTGGGTCACTCGTCTTCTTTTGGTGTCTGATTCTGATTTCTGCTGAGGTTTCCGTTGTCCAGTTGTCCCTGGGTTCCTTGAATGGATGCTTTGATTCTCCTGGAATGATAAGAACAGAGCCCTGCCCTATTCCTCACTCAGGGACAATCACCCTCTTTTTTTGGGGGGGGTAGGTAATATTTCTCCTGAAGCAAATTTGGTTTTTGACAATATATAAAGTGTTATCTTTCAATCTGGTTTAAAGAAAAAATTATTTTGTTATTTTGGAGCGAAACCAGCTTTAGTGTATATATTTTGAGGTCTCGAAGGACAATTTGTTTGTGTTGTGTGGGACTTTTGGAAGCAGGAAAAGAGGACAATATGTCAAGGATGTAACCTGTAGCAACAAACAAATAAATTTACTAATTAAAAAAAAAGCAGGTAACAACGTTAATACACTGTAAATAAATTAAAGGACACAGCCGTTCAACCTGGTTTTATGAACCTCCAAGTGTCGAAAAAACGTAGAGCTAAGGTAAAATACAGGAGAAATGTGGTGTTAACCCATGCCTTTAACTTCAGCAGAGACGGGAGGAGCACCAAAGTGTTAGTGGACTTATAAATTCTAGAGTTACACAGAAAAGGGTGGTGAGGGTACACACCCTTAATCCCACCATTCAAGAAGAGTACACCCTTAACCCCAACACACTAGAGACAGAAACAGGCAGATCTCAGAGCTCAAGGTAAGCCTGATACAAAACAAACTCTAAATAAAGAAAAACTTTGATCCAGGAGTGGTGGAACACATCTTTAATCCCCTTAGATGGGAACCACAGGTCTTGGATCCCAATATTTAGAATGCAGAGACACACACATAGGATTTGGAAGGACCTAAGTTTAAAAGCTACTTACAAAAGACTTCTTTTTTCTGTGGACTCTTCACGTCCAGCAAAGGGCTCTTCTCTCTCACCTCTGACAGTGTCAGGGGCACAGCTGGGGGCACCTGGTGGACCCAGGGTCACTCAGCTGCATGCAATACAATATTGTAGAGTTCTCACATGTACGCAAGGAATCAGAATAGACATTCAGCAGGATATTCTTGGAACTATTATGCACGTTGAGGTTGGCAACACTCTTTAGTTTCATCAAGACCCAAACAAATGTTCCTGAGCACAGACCACAAGAGGCTGAGTTGGGTTTGCACTCAACCTGGGGTAGGACCAGAAGTTTCTGTACTTGGCCTGACCTGGAACTTTCCTCCTGAAACTTTCCATATTTGGAGAGGAAAATATAAAATCCCTAGCAGAGCTTGCCTGTGTCTCTCTTTTCAGACAATGAGTCAATGCTCATCACATGGGGGATGTTCATGTTTGCCCCTGTGAGGAATTACAGTAATATGGAATCTATGTGGTATCACAGTGGCATTACTTTAGTCCCAAGAATAGAACATGAGAGTGGGAATTGAGAAGTAAAGATGGCTAAAGAATTGTAAAGGAATTGGACGGTGGATTTGTGTGCTTACCCCGGGGAACCTGCCAGAACTGCAGGGGAGACAGAATAGACACTGGCAGCTGGGGCTGTCCCAGCAGGTTTCTGCTGGAGTTCTGCTCCACGTGCCACCTCCCTGATGTGAGGATTCTCAGGACCACAAAGCGTAGGTCCTCAGGCCATATTCTGAGTCCAACTGGGACTCAGTGGACAAAGGTGCCTACCTCCAAGCCTAAGTTCTGTCTCTGGGACCCATGAGGTGGAGGGAAAATGACTTCTGTTATCCTCTGACCTCCACACACATACACAATAGGTAAATAAATATAAAAATTGATATTTTGTTTTTATGGATCATCTCTTCATCCAGGTCCCTAATCTCTTTCCACTTATTAATAATTTGTTGTTTTCTTTTTTGATAAAATGTCATTTTCACTTGACCTTGATTATATGTATTTCCTATGAAAATTATTCTTTGGTCCCAGGTGTTAATGGCACTTCTCCCTTGCCTACAGCTGTGGGTGTGTCTTCTCAGCAGCTGATGTGGCCTTTCTGCCTTGCTTATTAGCTGGAAAGAAAAGTAAGAATCTGTCATGGTTTTGTATAGATGTAGTTTATGCAAAGGTTCATGCCACTATTCTTCATCATCAATCACAGCCTTGGCCATATAGCCACTTCCCACAGCTAGGCAGCTCCCTTCTTGCAAGCATCGAACATATTAGTTATTTTCTGAGGTTCTCAATGTAAAGTTTAGATAGCTACATGTCCTTTGTTCAACCCAACAATCTTGACACAAGACATGAAACAAAAAGGAGAACAAAACTATTCTTTTTTTTTTAAGATTTATTTATTATTTATACAGTGTTCTGTCTGCACACATGCCTGCAGGACAGAAGAGGGCACCAGATTTCATTATAGATGGTTTTGACCCACCATGTGGTTGCTGGGAATTGAACTCAGGACCTCCAGAAGAGCAGTCAGTGCTCTTAACCTGTGAGCCATCTCTCCAGTGCCAACAAAACTATTCTTAAATAATGGTGTTAGAAAGTATAGCCCAGAGCCTGATTGCTGAGAGGGCAATCACAGTAAGATGACTTTTCTGTTGTTGTTTCTACAGGATGCTTGCTGGGCATAAGCATCTTCTTTGGCCAACTACATCCCAATGGCCCGATAGTGCTCATCTGTAGGACTGTTTTGCCATTTTGTATCTTGCAGTCATTGTGAACTTTATAATCAGCTTAACACCTACTCAGAATTCATTTGAGACTCTGGTGGAGGTTACACCGATGTATACATCTTTTGGAATATTGCTGTCTTAGCGAGGTGAAGTCTCCAGTCCATGGACTTGGTGTGTCTTCCTGTTGGTTTTGATTTTGACTTATTTCAATAGCATTCTGTAGTTCTTAGAGTATTAATTACTATCAGTTCCTTTGCCAAATTTATTTATTAGTACTGTATTCCTTTGGAACCATTGTAAATATAATCATTTTCTTGACTTCATTTTGGGTCATTATTGCAAGTTCATAGTACAATTAATTTTAATTTTTATTGAAATTTATTTTCAGACATTTCCTTTTTCTGTAGTAATTTTCAGTTGCTGTAATGACCAATACAATTAAAAAATTGTGTTTGCTGATATTTATCTGATCTTCTCCCAGGGATTAGCTGAATGATAACATGGACATCATGTAATTCAACTCACTCATCTGATTATAGTCATGAAGAAACAAGGTCAGAATACTAAATAGCTTGATCAAATGACGTCAGGATGTAAATATCTTGATCATGGATATAATGTTCTTTTGGATCTTTTTCTGTAATTACAACTGAGCTGAAGAGTAACCGGTCAGGTGGGATATTGATTTTTATTAGAAGGAAACAGAAGGGAAAACGCTGCCGGGCAGATTTGTCAGTTCCCACATGAAAGTTCATAGGACTTTGTCTAGATACTCTGACAAACTATTGTTGTTTAAATTTTATTTTCACTTTATATATATATATATATGAGCGCTTTGCTTTCATGTATGTTTGTGTATCACATGCATGTAGAGCCCACTGAGGCCAGAAGAGGGGGTTGAATCTCCTAGCACTGAAGTTACAGATGGTTGTGAGCTGCCATGTGGGTTCCTGGAATCAAACCCAGTCCTCTGGGAGAGCAGCCAGTGCTCTTAACTACTAAGCTGCCACTCCAGCTCACAAACTAATATTTTTTTAATTCCTAGAATTTGAGTTTAGGCAGAAATGGGTTTGAACTATATAAAAAAATTTCCTTGGATCATGAAAAAATGAGTAATTCTTAGTATCATGTTCAGTTAATTAGTTAAAATATTTATTTATAGATGCTAAAGATCCAACAGATGACAAAAATACAATGAAGATTTCTTGTGGTGACTAGCTGGGATGGAGCACACTCAGGCTGGGCTGCCTTGCTAGGGCACGTGGCAACACGACTTCTCCTCATCTTGTCCCATGACAGTCAGGTGTGACTGTGGGCTTGTCCAGGTCCCACCTCATCCACCCATTACCAACCATCACTGGTAGGAAGTGTCTGGCCTCACAGGGACTTCCTTCCCCTAACACTGACCAGGGGACTTCCCACAGAAGCATGAAGAATGTCTGACATCCATCCCACCCCAGCTAATATCACACAGAAAATCCTCCCTCTCCACTTTGTCACCCAAGCTGTGGTCTCTTGGCACAACAAATCTTTTTTCCCCACTAAACAAGCTTGTCAGTGATTCCCCCACCACCTCTATGGGTTCCCCTCCTCATATACTTTCTCCTGAAGGCTCAGCTCAGACCAGACCTTCTTAGAAGTCACTTCTGCTGGAAACAAGTGACACTGCCTCACTCTCTATTCCTATTGGTCAAAGAAAAGGCTGATGCCTGATGGGGGTTTCCAAAAATGTTTTCCTTTTTAAAAATGCTTCAGTGCAGAAAATGATGGAATGCTTTCCCAAATAGGAACTAGCTAGCCAGACCTGAGACCCATGAGGTGGATTCTGGGCTTGAGGGTGGGGCTTGTGGGTGCCACCTCTGACAAAAACAAAGATTGGGGAGTGGGAAGAAGGAAGGAAGGAAGAAAGAAAGGACAGAAAGGCTCATCCTTCCCTTTTATTCAAGATATATTTTCTAGTACAATTTATGAGACTATTGGCCACTCAGCAAATCCAAAACCTCCATCCCACCCATCACTTCCTAGCCTTACAGCTACTCTGGGATCCTGAATGACTCCTGCTGATTCCCACTGTCTGCAGTTACAGGATTCTTTTGGCTCAGCTAGCTGGTTCTACTCTATATTGCCTTCCATCTCTTAAGGACACAGGACTCTTGCTATAACATGCCCCCGTGACACCCCTGTGAAACCATTGTGTTATCATCTCTTCTTTGCCCCCATCTGGTCTCTTAATCAACTTGAAACATACTCATTTCTCTTGTTTTTGTTTTGTTGTGTCCCAGGCTGGCCTCAGACTCCTATATGAATGAGGTCAACCTTGAACCTCTGATTCTCCTGCCCTCTCCTCTCCAGAGCTGTGCTAGCACCCTTGGGTCACACAATGCTGGGGAATAGAACCCTGAGTTTTATGCTTTCTAAGCAAGCACTCTACCCACGGACTATCTCTCCAGCGCACAGAACTAGAATTTAAAAATCTTTATTGCTTTAATGGACTTTGTTAGTTTATACGCATATATGTAGCAGTACTGGGAAGGAAGCTGTAGAAAAAAATAGCTAATTAAATTATTTACTAGTATTTATATTGTATTTAAGTGGTTCGGCGGTGTTAATCCTTAACCCGCCATTATAAATGAACACACACAGACACCACATGGATTTTAATAAGCCTTGGCCTGAGCTGTGCAATCCTAGCCCATCTAAGCTATCTCATAACTCTATTACCCAAATATGACCCCATATATACATATGTCCCTTTGGACTATTATTTTCCACACAAAGCCAATGTTGCAGGGCATGTGGAATGATTTTCTTTAATCTACCTCATGGCATGTCTTCCTTCCTGCTCCAGGTGCTTCTTTTCAGAGGCTTCTTCCTCCCAAGATTCTCTCTCTCTCTCAAGCCCACACTCCTTAGTCCCACCTATCTCTGTCTTTGCCCAATCTCCAGGCCTCAGCATTTATTTAACCAATCAGAGACAATTAAGTAACAAACAGCAAGCAGGACCAATTAACATTTAGAATGCTTAACAGCACCCCATCATTTCCCTCCTTTTGTCTAATAAAAAGGCTAAATTTTTCAATTCATATACTAAAAACAATAAGAACAAATATGAAACAATCAAGAAAACCATATATAAAAGGTACACACATAATGTTTAGCCTATTTGTATCAGGCAATCTTGAAGAAGAAAAAAAATTATCTCTCTTGGTGTGTCTAAAGTTTTGAACCTAAATATTTTTTATCATATCCTATATTTTCTTTTAAATCCTAAATAACTCAAGTTAAATTGAAATTTTATAGCTGTTATGTCTTCAGTCCCATCAAAGACATAAGAAGGGATAAAGTTATTATTTAAGTGAGGAGGAAGCATAGAAGAGCAGCTTCCAAAAAGAAAAAAATGACAGTTTGCTGTCTAGATAGTCCCAAGTATCTCCCCATACCATTGGAGCATCATCTTCAGCCTTCTGGCCAAGCATATCTCACAGACATAATTGTGCAGCAGGAAATAAGGATTTTCCCATTCTGTCTCTGCAGAATCAGGATATCAACTTACCTGCATTTAAGCTCTGGTCCATCTTTGGACTGTATACAGTCTGTTGAGAGAGCAGGGACATTTTTGTCCAGTAGGAATTATCTCCTGATGGGAGATTTCTTTTTTATGCTCATTGTTTTCTTCCAAGTCAAATGGGAGCTGTCAGGAGCTGACTGTCTTAAAGTCAAACAATTCTTAAGATAATAATATCTTTAAATGTAATTTTCTGTATATCTCTGAGGGTTTTGAAGACATTTATTGATTTATAAATCTATCTATGAACAAACTATATTGTAACAGTAAATTTTTATTTATCACACATATATTTATTAACAATTACCTAACAATTATCTATAAAATTCCTAAATCCTAAACCCAAACCCTAACTCTGAAACCTAATACCTAAAACTTCTTAGTATTTATAATACAAACATTTAACATTAACCTAAGGTTTCTCAAAAGGATATTTTCTCTGAGCATGGGTCCTGATGGATGGCTGTCTTCATACAATTTTTCAGCTTTAAAGTCTCTTAATTTCTTGTGGTCTTAAGACCAATTGACATATGAAAATTTCCCAGGCAGCTCACCTATTCAGATGCTTATGGCCAGTAAAGGCCCAAAGTCCTGGAGCTCCACCTCTAAGCACTCCCCAATCTCAGGGAGAATCCATCTCCTCTCCAGACCCAAAATGGGTCAAAATCAGAGGGTGAAACTTTCCGATGACATTATGATGCGTGTTTTTCCACTGGTGGGGGAAAATGTTATTGAATGAGTCAGGAACAGGAGAGAGAGTGAGAGAGACAGAGAGAGAGAGAGAGAGAAAGAGCCCAGCATCCACGTGAATCCTGTCTTATATATTTTCACCTGTCGGCAGAAGCTTTTGTGCACTTTTAAAGTTAGGTCTCTGGGCTCAGTCTTTTTCAAAAGGCTTTTCGCAGAGGGCCATGAATTCACAGGCAGTCCACAGATGTGGGCAGGTGCCTCAGGGCATGTCATTCAGATGCTTTTCTTCACAGAGGGCTGTGAAATGCAGGAGACCTCCGGAGGGCAGGCACCTCAGGGGGCATGTCCTCCCCCTAACCCTAATATCAAAGAGGACCTGGTCCTTGGGGAGTTCCCAAGGACATGTTACTTGATGAAGTCTTTTATCTTAAAAGTCCAGCCTTATTCCAAGTTCCCTATGCTATTATATGCTAACACTAAACCTACAACACTATATTTTTAACCATTTATTTTCTTTTTAACCTGGTATTTGACATGACCAGGAGCTTGACTGGCCAGCAATCAACCTGTATTATTCAGGCTCCTAAATAGATTGCAATAGCAACCCATAACAGGATTGGAAGTAAACCTGTACTTTTAAATGAGTTGTATAGGCACAATACCTTATATAAGAGTAGAAATATACATATTATGTGTCAAAATATAAAACTATACTAATGAATCAAAATTAATCTTATTTTTATCAATATACAAAATTCTATACCAATGTACCAAAAGATAACCTTATTTTAAGAATAACAACAGTTTTAAGTTTCAGAGTAGATTCAATAATCTATCCTTATATCTTATTTCTAAAATATATATATATATATTCCCCCTCTTTTTCTTTTAGGTCTTTTCCACCTATGTAAGAGAGAAAGAAGGACAGAGAAAAGAAAAAGAGAAAAATCCTTGAATCTAATCTCCTATACCTTGTTTAACAAGACCATATAACAATTTGTAACCATTATCCCTAAACAACATTTATAACACATCAAATAACCAAAAAAAAAAAAATTATCCACCCCACCCTTTGGGAATGGGGTGTCGCTCTCTTAAAATTGCTTCTTGCTGAATTGGGTCGTAGAAAACCTGTTTGGGGGCCCAAATAAAATGGAAAAATGATTAAACAAGTTAATAGTAACATTTGTTGTCCAGTCTCTATGTGCTCAGTAATTTGAATGTAGTCCGAAGTTGAACTTTGGGTGGGAAAGTTCAGGACTTTATTGAAGTCCTGGCTAGAACAGTCTGTGAGCTGGACCATCTGGGATCATCTTGTCTTCTTTAGTGTTTGATTCCTTGGCTGTGAAAATATATAATATTTCACAAGTATATCTCCATGTCTCTATTTTTTTTTCTTTTTAGACAGGATTTTTTTAATATCTTGGTCTTGGACTTATTTTGTAGACCAGGCTGACCTTGGTGAAGGTTAGAGATCCACCTGTCTTTGTCTCCCAAATGCTGGGATTAAAGGTGTGCACCATCACACCTGCCTGGTGATTAGCATTATCTCCCTTAGGGCCTAAAATGTCTCTTGAAACCAGTTCTGTGGGAACTCCACATCTAAGGAGAGTGGCTTGTGACCCCTTTCTCTTTACATCTTTAAAAATCTCTTATATTTTAGCATTGCCAAACAACAAAAATATCCTTTTTACTTCCCAATATAGGAAAATCAAAGACATGTAAACAAAATTCAAGCAAAGAAACAAGAACATTCCAAAAGCCTTGGGCTAACTCTGACATCCCGTGTTGTAATTAAAGCTCTGTTTATATTTCCTGGAATCTAGCTTTGACTGTATTGTATTGGGGGGGGGGGGCAATACCAGAAATCAATGAGAAGCATCTCATAGCCAGGGAACTCTGAGCTCCAGCTGCCATCAATTTGTTCTCTATCAGGAAGTGCCTCCCTCCTTTCCCCATCATTCTACCCATGGACTACCCTCCAGCACACAGAACTACAATTTAAAAATCTGTATTGTTTTCATGGACTTTGTTAGTTTATACACATATATGTAGCAGTACTGGGAAGGAAGCCATGGAATTGAGGATAAGTAGGGGTGGGATGGTGTAGGAGTGGGTAGAGGAAGGAGAGGGTAGAATGAGTAAATACAGTAGACCATATGTAAGTAAAAAGATATAATTTATAAGGAGAGAGGCAGCTTGAGACTTAAGATTGAGTCGTTGGATGCTACCTCCACAGGTGGTTCTAGCACCTCAGTTTCCCTCCCTGCTCCCCAAGAGGGCTTTGCACATGTTTGCAGGGAGATCCAGTGCTGATGCTCTGTGTACCTGACACTGTTTCCACTCAGCTTTCCATCACTGTCAGGAAATACATGGTGCAGGGCTGCTAATGTAGAAAAGAGGGTTGCTCAACCCATAATTGTGGAGACATGTATTCAGGGCAGCTACATTGGCTCGTGTGGTCAGGGACCCACATCAGATGTTGTGGGGGGCA
Organism: Lophiomys imhausi; assembly: GCA_907164525.1. Classification (NCBI taxonomy): domain Eukaryota; kingdom Metazoa; phylum Chordata; class Mammalia; order Rodentia; family Muridae; genus Lophiomys; species Lophiomys imhausi. Next base: position 1,969,833 of record CAJQZJ010000247.1, on the reverse strand, counting down.
ATGGTGTAGATGTGTGCTAGGGGAATGGAAAGGGGGGGGGCAGAGACAGAGAAAGTGAGACAGTCATCTATAGAGAGACAGACAGACATACAGAGAGAGACAGAAAGAGAGAACCCACCCAGTCATATTCCTTTTGTAACTGCCTCTCAGGAGAACTCAGGAGGTCACCAAAGGGACAATCTCCTATACTCCCAACAAAGTCTTCCCACCAGCTCTTATGACTTTACTTTCTTGTTTATTTTTAAATAGGGTCTTATTCTATAGTCCAGGCTGACCTGGAACTCACTATATAGTCCAGGCTGGCCTAGAACTCATGACAAGCCTCTTTCTCAATCTTCCAAGTGATGGGGTTCTGGCTTGGCTCTGCTTGTTAAAGATTCCACAGTGTCTTTTGACACCACTTTCCTGGAAACTGAGCCTTCCCTGAGGGGTGTAACAAGATGGCTTCTAGTATTTTTATTACTAAATACACTCTACTGTACTTAATTCCTTATGCCCCCATCCAACCCTCGTTCCTCCCAACCACCCAACACTATGCAGGAGAGAAAGAAAGTTAAAGGGAGAAGGGACGTAGGTCTCTTTGAGCTACTTCCTGCTGGTTAGGGTCATTAGGTTCTTTGGGGGTAATACCAGTCTCAGTAGAAGTCCGGCAAACCAGGAGACAGCAGCAGGGAGAACAAGCAGCAGTTTAGGAGAGCATCAACTGCTTTCTACCTTTCTCCTACTTCTTTGTAGAGCCTCTTCTTTCTTGCTTCTTTGTGGAGCTCCTTCTCTCTTTTCTCTTTGTAGTCCCCTTCTTGGGGCTCTGGCTTTTTATTCCTCTCTCACAAGTCCTCAGAGTTAAACTTGCTCAGCTGGCTAAGCCACATCCCTGCTAGCTCATGAGACAGTTAATACTTTACACCTCTGTCTTAAGCAGCCCACCTGGGATTAAACAAAAACATTCTCACAATTGGGTTTAATAAACTCCCACCACATAGGGGATTCCCAAATATCACACCCACAGCGCCAAGGGCTGGGTTTTATTGGGGTTTTTTTGGGTTATTTTTTGTTTGTTTGTTTGTTTTGGGGGTTATTGGTTACAACTGCTTATATATGTTCATCATCTTCCTAAGTGGACCACCCACTATGTAGTCTCCTTATCCCATGCCATCTGCAGTCTGGGCTTCTCCCAACTCCACCTGTATCTTCTCAGGCTTCCCCAGGCCTGCTCTTACTCAGGTGGCTCACACCTAAGCCAAACCACATCCTCCTCTCTGCTTCAAGGTCTCATTATTCAAATGAGCTCCTCCAGGAATTCCAGCTTGGGACAGTCTCTGAATATGTTCCTTCTTTATGATTCTATTCTATTCTATTCATTTATTGGTTTTTATGTGTCTAAGTGTTTGCCTGCATGTATGTCTGTGTACCTAGTACCCTCAGAACTCAGAAGAGGGCATCAGATCAGAACTGAGTGGTTACAGATGGTTGTGAGCCAACACATGGGTGCTGGGAACTGAGCCTGTGTCCTCTGTAAGAGCAGCCAGTGATGTTAACTACTGCCCATCTCTTCAATTCTCTCTGCTATTCTTTTATTTTTGGTTGTGAGCCTAGCCTTTAACAGATGATCCATCTTTCCATTCCTCTACTGTTCTGAAATGTTGTTAGTCTAAAATGTTGTATTTTCAATGTAATTTATAAATATCTATAGTTTTAAAGATTTATTTTATTTATTTGTGTGTGTGTGTGTGTTTCCCTGGAGCTGGAGTTACAGACAGTTGTGAGAGTCATGAGCCACTGGAAGTCGGTGCAGGCAACAGAACTCTGGCTGTAACAGCAGCAAGCGCTCTTAGCCACCGAGCCATCTCTCCAATCCCATAAATACTTATATTCATACTTAATGTATGATTTTTACATTTTAAGCAATGTAAATGTAAATGTACTGGTTTTGAGCCTGGCATCTTTCCAGGAACTGAGGGAACAGTGGACAAGGGGCTCAAGGTCTCAGGCTGCTGGTCATATCCAGGCAGCAGGCAGGAGCCAGAGTGCCTGGCCAGGGGGTGGCCAGGGCCACACCCTCACATCACCACCCTCTGTGTCCCTCTTCCACGAGCTAGACACACACCATCCTGAAACAATACCTGGGGACCAAGTCTCCAAGTATATGAGCCTGGGGGAGATACTTCACATCAACTCAGACAGTGGGTTTTCTTGATGGAACAAGAGGGTAATGTGGACCGGAAGAGGTACATTGGCCTCTTCTGTGCCACTGGGGCTGGTTTTTGGTCTGGGTGATCTATAGATGTTGGTACAACAATAAGTAAACTGTGTGTTAATTTCTTCTATCCACGTGTTCTATTTCACTATATAGTGTTAAAATTGTAAAATATTTCATCTTCTGGTTACTTCTCAGTAATTCAGTGTTTAGTAAATTTTCCTGGGGGCTGGCAGGGCCTAAGGGAAACAGTGCATTAGGTCTACCCTCTATTGGGCTGTGGAGAGATTAGAAGGTGTCTGGCTCCCTAACTCAGATTTGGTAGAAGCAGATGATTCGTTATATGAGACCCCCAAGTTTGTGCACAGGCCTGTGGTGGCCAGAGCTGAGATGCCAGGTTTGTTGTGGGTCCAGCTGTGCTGCTGGGGACAGCAGGAAGATCCCAGCATCACCGATGTTTATTCACTCTGTAAATGTCCAGCTCCTCCAGCCTCATCCCACACTTTCCGTTACTCAGTGAAGACTCTCTCCTTACAGCCCACACAGTCAGGTCCTAATTCTTCCATGGAATGAAATTCTCAGCCTTAAAATATAGACCAACATGTGGCCTGGGAGCAGGGTCAGGAGTTAGAGCACTTGCCCAGAACACGTGAGGCTCTAAGTCCAACCCCCAACAGGATACAATACACAAAATTGACCTCAGCGTTAACTTTTGTATCCCAGCTTCTCTTGAGACTCACAAAAGGCCTTCTGGCCACATTGTCTGCTGGAGACAGCTGATGCTGCATTTCCCTTCTTCCCCATGGGGAGTTATCTGAGAAAGGAGGGGACTTCTAGTAAAATAGTCTCTCTCCAGTGTCTCACCCAAAACCAGGAATCTCACTTGGACTAAAGGTGGACCCTTTAGGGGCCACCTCCAAAGGGAAGTTCCCATACCCCCTTGTATTTTCCAGCTCAGTTTTTACAACACCCTTCAGGGCCAAAAAGGAGCATGGAAGTTCTCCTGTGTCACCACATAATCTCTGTGCCTGGCCCTTCCTGCTGAGAGTTTTATTGGCTAACATTTTTTCCCCAACTATTCCCAGCTTTCTGAAAGATACGCAAATTTTTTTTTCCAAATGTTTACCACGTTTCATAGTGGACTCCACCTGCACGTATACCTCTGAGCCCAGTGCAGTTTAGGGACTTCTGGTCCTCATTCATCAGGATTCTTCTCTGTCCGGCCCCTCCTCACCCTGCACCTCACACAGACTTTTCTCTTTGTTCTAGTTTTCTAGCTTAACTCTTGACCCCAACCAGCCTGGAATGTGACTCTTTTACCAATCCCGAATTTCACTTCTTCTGGAACACATCTGTACAAATCCTCTTCGTGAAGTGGGGGTTTCAGACAAGGTCTCACTCTGTACCGTAGGGTGGCCTAAAACTCTCTCTGTAGTCCTGGCTGGCCTTGGACTGACTCACATCAGTTCTCCTGTCTCAGCCTCCTGAGTTCTGGGATAGCAGACACGAACCCGGACTACCATGTTCAGCTAAATTCTCCTTTCTCCATGTAACTATTGGGTTTGGTTTAATTTTAACCATTCTGTTTTGTCTGAAAAAGTAAAGCAACAGTGGGCCTGTAGCGATGGCTCAGTGGTTAAGAGCATGCACTGCTGTTGCAGAGGACCTGAGTTCAGTTCTCAGCACACACATTAGGTGGCCTGTAACTCCAGGTTCAGGAGATCTGATGCCCTCTTCTTGCAATGGTGGCACTGTGTGCACATGGGGCATACAACTCAGGCACACACACTAAATAAAATTTTCCAAGTAACAGAATCAGGCTGAGGATATAGGTCGGGGCTAGAGAACCTGCTTAGAATGGGCACACAGGCCACAGGTTCAAACCCGAGAACAGAAAAATTGATTGGAAACCATCTGTGTTCTTATGATTCCTATAGACATGCCTATTATACATCTTGGCACACTTTTTATTAATTTTATTAGCCTGTCTTTACTGTGGCTCGCAGCTTCCTGTGAAGTCGGATCTGGGTCAGGCCTTTTCCACCCCAGCATTAGAAGATGCTCTGTGCTCACTGGGAACACTGACCTGAGCGACCATACCAGGCTGCGTGTGTAACACACATGTGACCTGAACATATGGACCGGGCTGCTTGTGTAACGCACAGGTACCGGCCCCTTGCTTAACCCCCACTTGCTGGTGAGCGAGAACAGCAGGCACAGCAGGAGATGTCCATATTTTCTGATGTTTAATGTTTAGACACGGGAGTGTGTGGGAGGACAGACAATATCTGTCTCTCTATAAAACTTGGTTTTCACCAACAAGTTGCCTCTGTTTGGGTTTCCCGAAGACACAGATTCCTTAATCTCCTCCACAATAGCCCCCTTCTCTCCTCCCCTTGGTCCCCATCTATGAGAAAAACCTAGCCAGTTCCTGCTTGTTCAGGGCTCCTGTCAAGGGCTTTCCTCTATCAGCCTATCACAACCTTCAAACGCCCCAACACCCCCATCCCATCAGCCCATGGGAACCTTCAATCGTCCTGATGCCTCCATCCCAGTCCCAGTAGATACTGCTGATCTGTAACTTCCTTGTCTGACTAGACTTGGGTAACCTTGGCCCAGAGAGTCATGTTGGCTCATCCTCCCCACTTTGTTATCGTGACCAATGTGCAGAGTATAATGCTGGCTTCCCCCAGGAGCCCACAGAAAATGTAGTACTTGTCTATTGGGAACATTTTGGAGGACTTTTAAAAATACTGACTTTCTTTTTACCTAGAGCAAAATTTAACTTATTTTATGTTAGAAGATATTTTACTGTATTTAACTTTGTGACTATTTAATAAGCGTAAACAAAACTGCCTTTAAATGTCCCTTTTCATGTTTGTCAGAACATGAAGACTCAGTGGCTTCTAGATCCCAATTAGTTTCTGATGACTCCCACAAAGATTACTCCAGGATGTCAGAGGGTGTGAGCTGGGCTGAGTGGCATATGGTGCAGAGGATGGCATTATCATGGCAGAAGCTTATTACCCCAAACCTTTGGGTTTTTAAAAAATATTTGATTTTGTTCATGCAAAATGTCATTAAAGTGAATAACCTATTAATTTTATGTTGTCAGTAGCGTATCCACCATCTGAGATGGACTATCAGTTAATACTAAAATACTTTATTATTTATTTTTAATAAAAAACACTGGAGGTTCAACTTATGGAATGGATTGGAAAGATGAAGTCAACATTTTCTTTCTTTCTCTCTCTCTCTCTCTCTCTCTCTCTCTCTCTCTGTGTGTGTGTGTGTGTGTGTGTGTGTGTGTGTATGGAGGTCATAGGTCAGCATCTGGTGTCTTTTCTCAGTTGCTATTTACTGCTTTCTTTTGAGACAGAGTCTATCACAGAGTCCTAGAGCTTTTAGACTGGCAGGCCGCTGAGCCCTGGGGAACTGCCTGTCTCAGCCAGTGCAGTGCTGGGACTAGAAGAGGCCTCTATGCCTGTTTTTATGTGGGTGTTGGGCACCCAGATTCAGGTCCTCATGTTTCAGTGGCATGTGCCTTACCATCTGAGCCATTTCCCAGCCCCAGCCTGGTCTACCACGTGCGATAATTGGACAGTGACTTGGACAAATGGTGAAGTCAGATTCCACTGAGGCGGCTCAGCATGTGAAGCTGTTCTCTGCCAAGCCTGAGGAGTTCAAGCCCCAAGTCCCCATGGAGAGCGCTCCTGGTGAAAGTTGTGTTTTGACCACCACATGTGGCAGGCATGTGTGACATGTGACAGACACACATATACACTTACACACATGTACACTAGATAAATACATGCAGTAAAATTTAAAGACATTAATAATCTTCCCACCTGGGGCTTTCAGCACAAGTCTGTGATCTTAGCTAGTCTAGAGATTGAGGAAGGAGGATCACAAGTCCCAGGCTAACCTGGGCAACTAATGAATCCTGCCTCAAAGTAAAGAGAGATCTCAGCCTGTAGCTGAGTGGCGGGTGCTCATTCAACCCCTAGTACTTCAATCTGTCCCGTGTTAGTTTGAACTTTAAGAAGTTGACGCTTTGCCATGGTGCAGCTGACAGGAGTCTAGATGGGGAAAGAACTTAAACTCTTCCCATGCACGATATTAATCTTCAGGGCTGTGAGAATTCTACTTCCCATCCTGAGCATCCAAGGCAATTCTGGATCTGACCTTGGTGTGTTGTGCTAAAGGATGTAACACCAGGTAAGTTGAGTCAAAGACATCAGGATGAGAAATCTTGCCTCCAGCTGAAGCCACAGAGAAGAACACATCTCCCAAGGCAGCACACTGAGCCAGAGAACTGCTTTAGTCTGGATCCAGCGCTGCCTTGCACTCCACACTCCCCAGACTCTCGCTTTCAGGACCTCAACTACCACCTGGCAGGACCCCACCCTTGTCTCCCCAGGATGCCCAGCCCCTGCTTTGAGTGTCCCCCTTGAGGACTGGGCTTTGGGATAACCACAGGGACCCTCATCTGTGCTTCTGGGGTCGCCACTGAAGTCAGCAACAGTTCAGGTGAGAGCTGGAATTTCCCCTTGGGTCAGGACTAGCTTTCACTTCCCTTTAGTCTGTCGGAGATGTCCCTAATCTAAGAAGTGAGGATTCCACTGTCCAATCAGGATCCTGAATTCTCTTATGTCATCAGTTACCAGGGGAAGCTGCTTCTGGAGGCATCCCTGGCACCACAGCCTTCTCCAGCTCTAGGGTAGGTAAGAGACAGTGGCGACTTCCCCTGAAGTGGACTCTCTTAAATCACGTTTGACATCTACACCATTAAGCCGAGGTGCAGCAAGTGCCAGGCTAAAGGTGCCTGACTGGCAGCCATCTTCCTTCACCACCTTTTCTCCCACAATGCTTCAAACACACAGTTGACAGCCTTGTGCAGGAGAGGTGACTGCTCCCCCAGTGCTCAGACCAGTGGATGACTGGGCATCTCAGAGCAGGCCCAGCAGTGTGGCCCCATTAAAGTGTTCCAGCTGAAACAGGATCAAGCATTAAAAAGAAATAAAATGATCCTTTTAAAAACAATATATCATTTATTCCTTGGAAAAGTTATACGTGTATACAATGTATTTTAATCCTATCCACCACCTACTACCTCCTTCCAGTTTACTTTTCCAACATGTCTCCCTTCCAACTTCATTCTTTCTCTCTTTTTTAAAAAGAGAAATTAACAACCCACTGAGTCCAGTATGCGCTCACATGTGGGCTATTCACCCGGGGACATGAACAATCAGCTAATAGACATCCTGTCCCTGCCAAAAATAACTCTACTATACTTTTGTTAGTCTTGTTTGTTTATTGGTTTGAGGCAGGGTCTTACTATGTAGACTAGGCTGGCCTCTAACTCACAGAGACTCTGCTGCCCCCCCATCTCCCAAATGCTGGAACTGGAGGCTTGGGCTGCCAGGCCAGGCTGAGTATGCTTTTAACGAAGAGAATTGCAAGTTTCAGAAGGGGACCTTCACACTGAATCTCTAACCAGCAACTGATGATGCTGATCACCTCTGATGCTGATTGGCTCTCAGCACCGACCTTAACCAATCCAGTGCCAAAGCAGCGAATCCCCTGGGTGTTATTCTCTTGGCAATGAATAAAGAGAAGAGTTTCTACAGTGTGAAGTTTGTCTTCCCTGGGGTCTCTCCTCTCCTCCAGCACTGTGTCCCCACAGGTCCCTGTGTGGCAGCTGTGATGGTGACACTGATGGTGTTGAGCTCTCCCGTGGCTTTGGAGGAAAGAGCTTAGTTTACATTTTTATGTCACTGTTCCTAATCAAAGGAAGCAAGGATGGGAACTCAAGCAGGGCAGGAACCTGGAGGCAGGAGCTGATGCAGAGGCCTGGGAGGAGTGCTGCTTACTGGCTTGCTCTTCATGGCTTGCTGAGCCCGCCCTCTCATAGGACCAGCAGGCCAGGGATGGCACCACCCACAGTCACCAATTAAGAAAATGCCCTTCAGACTCGTCTGCATCATGAGGCATTTTTTAAATTGGTGTTCCTTCCTCTCAGGTGACTTTAACTGTGTAGATGTGACATAAAACTAGGCAGGACAGTTTGTGATGTTGAGACCCCCCCAACCCTGGTGCACAGCTCAAGGTGGGGGTGCCGATTCTCCACTCAGCTTCAGAGATTGTAGAGATGAATCAAAAATAAGAAAAGAAAACGAAGGCCTCTTAAATTTTAAGGGAGGGAGAGAGATTTACAATAATATACCATGTGAATGGCTGTTACAATGTGTTGTCTAGACAAAAAAAAACAACAACAAGAACATCCTAGCTTCCTCAGCTGGGCTAGGATCCTCCCCAGCGCTGCAGCTTGTCCACTGCTCTGCGTGGTCAGGGTACAGGCTTCAGCTCAACCCCAAATCCCTGTGGCTTACATTGACAGACCTTTGCTGAGGTGACTGTGATCCCCAGGTAATGGGAATTAAGAGAATAATGACCTAAGCTAAAGAAAAATTTATTTATTTAGCATTTTGCCAAAACAGATGAGAAAAGACTAACTCTGAGGAAGTTCCTGCCTCACATACAGAATTGTCGCCATCTACAGAAAAGACAAGAGAACCCAGGGACACACCTGTGAAATTTAGCTGTTGGAAAATTACCACAGCTGGGAGATGAGCCTTTCTTTCCCTGCCATGAGCTTCATCTCCAACTGGTGATTCCTGCAGGGAGTAGAGCTGACAGTAGAGTGGGAAACAGAGTCTACCTAAGTCCTGGGATGAAGATATGTTAGAACCTTAGGCCTGCCTGGACTTCAGCCTGTGTGGACAGAAGCTGACAGGCAGCCCACCAGGATGGCGGCTCCGCCCTCATGAGTCACTGTCACCTCCCTTTCTCCTCTAGCTGAGCCCAAGGTGACTGTGCACCCTGCAAAGACTCAGCCCCTGGACCACCACAACCACCTGGGGTCTGCTCCATGAGTGACTTCTACCCCAGAAGCATTGAAGTCAGATGGTTCCGGAATGGCCAGGAGGAGAAGGCCCGGTCATGTCCCCGGGCCTGATCCCGAATGGAGACTGGGCATACCAGACCCTGGTGATGCTGGAGATGGTTCCTCAGAGTGGAGAGGTTTACACATGTCAGGTGGAGCATCCCAGCCTGACCAGCCCTGTCACAGTGACGTGGAGTGAGTGGGAAGTTCCTGACCCTGTGAATCCCCGCCCACCAAGGGAGGGGGCGTGGCTTGCTTCTGCCCTTCAGCTTTCTCCACCCACACACTATTTCCATTGGTTCTGTGTTGTCCTCTCCTTCAGCCTGGGTCAAAGGTGTCCATGTTCGATGCTTCTACAAGAATCTTTGACCCTGGGAAGCAGTTATGCCTCCATATACTCCTCTGAGCCTCCAGTGACAGCATGGGTCCCGGGACCTGCTTGGCCCTGGCTGCAGCCTCTACCTCTGGTGGGATTGTGTTTCTGTTGCTGTTCATGATGATGGCGGACAAGGAGCTGCGCAGGGTCATGGCTGCCCTCAGGGATGACTAGACTCACTTCTGCCTTTGCTTAGCCCTGTGGACTGTGCATCCTCAGAGCTCAGCAGCTTCCTGTCAGTTCAGCTCAGGGAGGCCATGTTTAAGTGTCTTCATCCTGTGAGGCTCTTGCTGCTTGATTCCTTTCTCAACATTACCAGGAGTGTTCAATTCCAATTCTTCTACAACAGGCCTTTCCCTCAGTCTCAAAGCTCTTAATCTCAGGGGTCCCATGTGGAAATGGGATTTAGGCTGAAAACCTCTAAACCTGTTTTCCCTTCTCTGGGGCGCAGTCCACATCTGCCCAGAACAAGATGCTGAGTGGAGTCGGGGTCTTCGTGCTGGGTCTGCTCTTCCTTGGAACAGGGCTGTTCAGCTACCTCAGGAATCAAAAAAGTAAGGAGCCTGGTGCGGAGACTCCATAGCATTTCAAGGAAGAGCCATGGCATTGTTCTCAGGATGCCACTGGCCCTGTGACCTCAGGTTTCAATGGCCTCTGAACCCAACAGTCTATAATTACTGGATTGAACCCTGAGGAGTGATGACGTACAGATCAGAAAGTTAAGGCGATTCTGGCATAAGGACTGAGAACAGAGGAGGAGTGAAAGAAGAGCCACTGGGCACTGCGCATGCCTGAAGCTTCCTGAGCCCCTCCCTCTGTCCATGCTCCTCTTGGTCATGGCTACTGTGGGTTGTGGTGCCAGAGGAATCTCGGGTGGCAGCTCAGAGTCTGGGGACAGATCTGACTCTGTGTGTTTAAGTGTCTGTTTTATTCTCTCTTCTAGGACAGTTGGGACTTCAGCCAACAGGTGATGCTCTTCAGTGTTCACAGAAACAGATCTCTTGTTACAGTGTGGAGGCTGGGGTGTGAGGGACACCAGGCAGATATATTGGGGAAGATATAGACCCTAGAGTCTGGAGAGCAATCTGCACTGATCCTTGTTCCCAGCACTTACTGAAGGCCCGTGCCTTGAAGCAGCCTTGACTTGAGGTGGGAGAAGTTCCTCTCTGCTCACTGCCTTCCTGTCAGGAGGGGCCTGAGGTGCTCAGAGAAGCCACTGCAGAGTCAGGTCTGGAAACACACTGTCCCCTGTGCTCTGCAGGACTCCTGAGCTGAGGTGAGGCAACAAGGCTGGGGGAAGGAGTTTCTACCATCCCCATGTCATGAAAACATGTCCTGCTTGGCTCACATTCCTCCAGAGACAGTGCTTTCCCAGGATCTGGCTCCTCCTGATTCTCGACCCAACAGGAGTGTGCTCCCGGATGGCCTGGTCACACCCTGATCTGGCCTGGGAGCACTGGGACAGAAGGACCTCTCCTCACCTGTCCTGCTCTCTTTTGTCCCCTGCCCTTTGGTGCCTCTGAGCCAATCCACTGTCATAATGTTTCTTACATTTTATCAAATAAACAAAGAATGAAAATCACCTGCTTCATAGAGTTTCAAGGAGAAGACATACAAAAAAAGAAAAAGACCCACGTAAGATGCTGTTTATGTATGCATAATAAGCATGGGAGATAATATATAAGGAATAAATTCAATTTAATACCTTACTTGTTGATTAGAATATTTTTCTGATTGGATTAAATTTGAAAAGACCACATATAATCAGTACAGAGACAGTCATTTAAGCACACAAGAACAGATGTCCTTGAGAAGCTGTGTTAGAGGAGGGAGATGTTGCTGTGCCCTTATCACAGTGTGGGCAAGAACACAGTCAGGGTGATGCTCTGAGTCCCACAAGCTCTGTCCTCAGCTGCATGGAGCAGCTGGACCGGAAGAGAAAGGCACTTGCACTGGATGAGAATCCGGAAGGTGCTGTGGGCTTCCCCCTGATGAGCGAGTCTCCAGACACCCGAGGCTTCTCTCTATCCTCCACACAGGGTTACACACACTGAATAAAGCTCTAAATGTCCACAGTTAATTCAAGTATGAAATGAACCAAGCAAACTTGTGACTTTCAAAAGTCAGTAGGTAATGCTGGTAGGTGATTTCCTGAGGAAAAAAAGGTTTCCTATAGAAATTTTATAGAAAATTAACGTATGAGAAGGAGGAAGATGGCTCAGTGGATGAAAGGGCTTTTCTGAAGCCTGGTGAACTTAGTTTGATTCCTGGAGACCACACAAAGTTGGGAGAAACAATTCCACAAATCTGTCCTTTGACCCCCATTCACACATGCAAGTGGTGGCACAGACAGACAAGTGGACAGACAGACAAACACACATAAATAAAATTTCAAGTAAGATTTCAAGCTGTACTACAGAGCAATAGTAATAAAAACAGCATAGCACTGGCATAGAAACAGGCCAGTGGATCAGTGCAATTGAATTTAAGACCCAGAAATGAACCCACACACCTATGGTCACTTAATTTTTGACAGAGAAGCCAAACCATACAATGAAAAAAAAAAGATATCATCTTCAACAAATGGTGCTGGTCCAACTGGATGTTGACATGTAAAAGAATGAAATTAGACCCATACTTATCACCTTGCACAAAACTTAAATCCAAGTGGATCAAAGTCCTTAACATAAAGCCCAACACACTGAATCTAACAGAAGAGAAAGTGGGGAAAAGCCTCGAACTCATTGGCACAGGAGACAACTTCCTGAAATGAACACCAATAGCTCAGGCTCTCAGACCAACAATCAATAAATGGGACCTCATGAAACTGACAAGCTTCTGTAAGGCAAAGGACACTGTCATTAGAACAAAATGGCACCCTACAGATTGGGAAAAGATCTTTACCAACCCCACTTCCTATAGAGGGCTAATATCCATAATTTATAAAGAACTCAAGAAATTAAACACCAAGAAACCAAATAATCCAATCAAAAAATGGGGTACAGAGCTAAACCAAGAATTCACAAAGGAGGAAACTCTAATGGCAGTGAGACATTTGAAGAAATACTCAACATCCTTAATCATCAGAGAAATGCAACTCAAGATGACTCTGAGATTCCATCTCACACCTGTCAGAATGGCTAAGATCAAAAACTCAAATGACAGCACATGCTGGCGAGGTTGTGGAGAAAAGGGAACACTTCTCCATTGCTGGTGGGAGTGCAAACTTGTACAACCACTATGGAAATCAGTCTGGTGATATCTTAGAAAACTTGGAATAGCCCTACTTCAAGACCCAGCCATACCACTTCTGGGTATCCACCCAAAGGATTCCTCACCAAACCACAAGGACATATCTTCATCTATGTTCATAGCAGCCTTATTTGTAATAGCTAGAAACTGGAAACAACCCATATGTCCCTAAACTGACAAATGGATAAAAAAAAATTGTGGTACATTTACACAATGGAATACTACTCAGCTATCAGAAACAAGGAAATCATGCAATTCGCAGCCAAATGGTTGGAACTAGAAAAGCTCATCTGAGTGAGCTAACCCAGACTGAGAAGGATGCACATGGCATCTACTCACTTATAATTGGATTTTAGCCATACAGTACAGGATAACTATCCTACAACCAACACACCAAAGGATCAGGAACATAGACTTTGTTACCTATCAATGGGACAGTTTGCCCTAGGGATGCTGCCATGTAGGCCCCCAGTGCAAGAGGAAGCTCTTAGCCCTCATATGACTGTTGAACTGAGAGGGGCTGATTTGTAGGGACACTCCACATCAGAGGAGTGGGATGGGTGGGAGAGGGAGGAGAGGGTGGGAAGGTGGAGCCAGGAGAGGTGGAAGGAGGGCACTATGATGGAGATATAACTTGAATTAATAAATAAACAACAACAAAAAGAATACAAATTTATACAAAATGAAACAAACAGGTAGACAGACAGGTACACATAAGTAAAATAACTTAAATTCAAAAAGAAAAAGGAAAAAATATCAAAATTAAAAACTTCTACAGGATGCTAAAGCAATACTATATGCCCTTTTCTGTGCATGTGAGTGCTATGTGTGTGTGTCCTCATGTGTGAACACGCATGTGGAATCTGGAGATTGACTCTGTGGGTCTTCCTGAATTAATCTCTGCATTCTTTTTGAGGCAGTCTCTCACTGAACCCAGAGCTCGCTGGTTGTTCCTCCTGCCTCTGCCGCCCCAGAAGAGATTACAGGTCCCACTACCCCAAGTCTGGCTCTTTTTGTGAGTGTTGGTAACTTGAGGTCAGGTCCACACTTGTACAGCAAGCATTTCCCCATTGAGCTGTTATCTCAATCTATGCATCTATTTAATAAACACTCGTGATATTTGTCAACTCTTGTTTATGGATGGGCCTAAGGTCAAAATTAGACTCCTGAGACTGATGTAAGAACAGTTAGAGTTTGAAGTTGTTAGACCCAGCTCAGTCCTATCAGTAAAGAAATCACTGATGAATAAAATTAAAACCAAAAGAAAACACAACAACATGTTAATGTGCCCATTACCATCACCATCACCACCATAATTGTAAACACCCAGGAGAGTAAATACCCCCTCTAACCTAGGATGCTTTGGTGCAGGAGGGGTATAATGTGCCAAAGGGAAAAGGCTTTCACAACCTCTTAAAAAGTTGTGCATCTTCCTTATGAGTCAGCCATGCCACGGCTTAGAAAATGTCAAGAAAAAGCAAAACTAACCCAGGAAGGAAGTGGCACAGATGTTCGGAAAAGCATTGACTTCGGCAGCCACATAAAGGAGACCATCTAGATCCCCACCAACTATCAGGGAACCACAGCTACCCTCCAGGATGCCTCTCAACAATCCTGTGAGACAAGCCAGGGAACCGGAAGGATAATGAACTTCAGAAAGATGTGTGAGCGAAGGGATCCAGACACCAGTTGTTAAATCTGATATTTACAAGGAGAAAAAACGAAGCCCGTGAACATTCAATTAAAGCAAGCAGTATTGTGGGACACACACGGAACTAACCAGTAGACTGCCTCCTCTTAGTTGGGATTTGAGAGACCACCCTTGACTGGCCTCCTGAAAGTCCCTCTGATAGGAGAGATAAGGTGCTCAGGGGTGCAGAGGACTTGCAGTTACTCATTGTTTAAAGGACACAATGAAAAGAAGAGGAACAAAGGCAGAGACAGACATCAAGTGAATGGGGCTACAACCAGCCTACATCAGACCTAAGAAACAAACTTACTCTTAGGGGTAAATAGAAATCTTATTTTGCAAGGACTTAACACGGGACAAACAGGGACTTATCCCTTAGCTAGGATTTAACACCTAACAAACAGGAACTTACTCTTTAACTAGGATATAATGCAGGGCAAACAGGAACTTCTTTTTCTTTCTTTCATTTTTTTTCAATGTTTATTTATTACTTCAAGTTACATCTCCATCACAGTCCCCTCCCTCCCCCTTCCCGGCCCCACCCTCCCACCCTCTCCCCCTTCTCCCAGAACTCATAATTCTGTTTTTTTGTTTGTTTGTTTTAGTAATCAGGCCAGAATTATGAAAATTATATGGTATAACATACATTCCCAATGTCCACTTTCTCTCTTTAAAAAAAAATTGATTAAGTTATTTATTTACTTTATATCCTGATTGCAGCTTTCCCTCCCTCCTTTCCTCCCAGTCCCTCTCTCTCACCTCACTTCCCCTTGTCAGAAAAGGGGGACCTCCCATGGATATCAACCAGCCTTAGCATCTCAAGTTGCAGCAAGACCGGGAGCATCTACTTCTATTGAGGCTAGACAAGACATTTAACTGTCTTAGCTGCAAACAGAAATCTTAACCTGTAAGGCATATTTTTCTAACTTTCGAGGTATTTGTTCCTGTTTGGTCTCACATTAACCGTGCACATAAATACCTCACACTTGTATTTTGGTCCCATGCAATGACCACAGGTCACGTGATTCCTTGTGCACGGGCCATGGTTCTCAGTGGAATGCACTCAGAGGGATGAGCACTTCACGGCACACCTGGACCCACTGATGCACAGTGCAGCTGCTCCTCCTGGTCTCAGGCCCTCACCGTGAACCTCCCTCAGTGACAGGACAATTAACTGCACTGGGCGAGGGTCCACAGCCCCACCCAGCCTACCACCTGGCCTCTGAGACCCTGCCTCCACATGTAAACTTCTGCGCATGCTCAGATGCCAAGCTTCGTCATTTGGGAACCTAGAAGCCAATCATAAATGGAAGGCAGGTTCCAGTCCCCTGCACAGCGCCAGGTCAGGTCAGCACTGTTCCATTGGGACCTCCTGAGCCTAAAGGGCGATATCAACCAAACAGTGAGGCCATATTTTCTGTGAGTCCCAGGGTAGGGAAACAAAGGCATGTGTTTCCCAAACAGCAAGGGAGAGAAGGTCTAGTCCAGGTGTGCCATATGACAGCCACATGATCACATCCTCGAAACAGAGATCTTCCCCAGTGCTGACCCAGCAGAGCCCAGGCAGCACCTCCCAGACTCTTCCTCACCTGTCTGTGCCGACTGTGCTCCCCAGGTGTCTCCCTCCTCCCTGTTTCTTATCCTGACCCTGGAAAGGCTCCTGCAGCCACAGGCCCAGGCTGACAGAGTTCTCCTGCTCTCTGTTTCAATATCCAGCCCCAGAGCGCCTCTGGTCTCTCCGTCTGACACTATGCTTCCCACAGCCATGCACCTGCAGGGGCTGGTGTGTAGTTAAATGATTTCAAGTTAGTCAGATAAAGCTTCTTGTGTTGAACCCACTGTTGAGAGCTACAAAGATGCTATTGTTTCTTTCATGTGAAAACAGTTCCATGGGCTCATGCATCAAGTTTGGAGTCTGCAGCAAAGATTGTGCACAGACTGATCCAGGTTTCCAGACACCAACACAACTGTCCCTTTCTCAGGAAACCAGCTTCCGTTTTGCTGCTCACACTCAGCAGAAGTGGAGAGACTGCCTCTGCTTTTGACTTCAGTTGAAGAGTTCAGCGCAGACCACCCGCCTTTTGGGGACATTTGTAGGGTTGTTTTACTTGAACGATCATTACCTTAAATTAGTTCTGAAGGAAATCAAGAGGTGTACAATTTAAAACAGCATGCCTTTGACATTCACACAGAAACAATGTACAGAACACAGTGCATGGATGCCTGTTAGTCCACACCTCCTGAGAAGAAACGTGAGGCTGGAGGGCTGGCTCAGCGTTTCAGAGCTCTGGCTGTCCTTCCAGAGAATCCTGGTTCAGTTCCCAGCACCCACAGTAAGGCTCACAACTGTCTGCAACTCCAATTCCACAGGCTGCAGTGCCCTCTTCTGGCTTCTGTGGGCACTGCATGTGCATGGTGCAGCCATCACACACATAGATGTGGGCAAAACACTCATACACATAAAATGAAATTGCTAAATCCTAAAAATAAACACATGTACATAATTCATAAATTATCAGATGAATACAACAAGTCTTGATAGCATTCTCTTTAGCTGTAATCTAATGTGTTCTTGACATAAGATTTTGTCTGCCATTGTTATTATATAATCTCAAGGTTCAGGACATGTCATAACTGCCTAGCTTCTAGGTCATGGTTTCTCTGTTGGGCACATTATTGTCATATACTCCTTGTTGCAGATATAGAATCCTTGATCATGGGGGTCTCTGCAAACATGGCCAGGAGAGTAAAGAAGGAAATCCACTTTAACACGACTCAGTAGCTGGTGTTCATTCAAACAGCTAGAGTCTGACACCAGGTGGTTTTTTTTTGGGCTTTTTACTTAAGTGTAATCCAGTTCGGAAAGAAGTTTCTGGTGTGATAAAATCCTGGAAGCACAGTAAAACTTAAGGCATACTTGCATCAAACGTTTTCCCCAAGAGTATATCATCTCTTCTGTGAAGATGGGTCCTATAGGCAGACTGTGTGTCATCTTCAGGACCTGGGGGAGGATCTAGTGTGGTCTCAGTCATACAGAGAGTGCAAAAGGTCACCATGCTATTAACTATGGTGGAAATTTGGATTTCTTTGGAAGCACAGTTGTGTTAAAAGAATGTGTTTTTTGTTTTGGTCTCAAATGTGGGATGTGGGGCTGCTTTGCACACTATTGAAACACAGACTTGTGAAAGAGGCATACAGAACATCCTGATGAAAGAGCGTGTGATGTTTTGCCAGCCAGAAGACTGTCACATGTGGGGAACGTATTTACATCCCTTGATGGACAGACTCTTTGGAGAGCTCGTGATCTTGGTCAACAGGAAGTACCTTGTATGGAGAGCATACCACTGGCCAACTGGAAGGCATCCTTGTGCAGGTATAAAAAGGAGGCCCCGTAAGCACAGAGGGGCTTTTGCTTGGCATTGCTTCCCATGACCGCTTCGCTTCAAAAGACTCCAGACAATGCTTTGCCAAAGTCTGCTGCTGCTGAGACTTGCTGAAGATTCCAGCCCAGGTTGGGCTGAGCCCAGTTCAGGTTGAACTCATGTCAGGCTTAGCCCACTTTGCCCTGTTTGGGGCCGCTGAAGCTGCTGTGTCTTCAGCTGTCCTTGTTGGTGTTCTGGTTAGCTGTGTTCTCGTTGCTGCTGTTTGCTGTGTTCCTGTTGTTAACTGCATCTGCTCCTGTGTGTGCTGATTAGGCTGGACTGCTGACGAGTTACCCCAAGGACCTGCGACTTAGGGGGTCTATAGCCTTTCTCTCCTGCCACAGGTCAGTGAGTTGGAAGGTGTTTAGAGTTATTAATAAATAGTCTAAAAGAACGCCTTCCGTTAACCACATCTGCTCCCAGTTTTCTGGGCAGAAAACAGGTTATACATCACTTCCTGTGAAGAAACAACCCTGCCTATTAAACATTCCTAGTTTCCTTGTGAGCACAAGGACTTCATTCCTCCTACATCTCCCCCTCTCTAATTTTTTTAAAAAGAAAGAACAGGGGCTATTATAGAGGCCAGAATTGAATGCATTGCCTCTATGGCTAGTCTAATTAATATAGGCAGGCATAAGAGAAATATAAGAATAACTAATAGAGGACAAGGAAAGAGGAAAGTCATCCTAACCATGACGGCACTTGTAAGGTCAATTGAGAAATCTTGTCTATCTCTTTATGTAGATCAGTAATTTGACCATCTATAGTGTGAGAAAAATCTCACACATTAAAGCAACATATGCTAGGATATTATAGACAACCAAGATTATATTTGAGCAACAACATAATCTATAGTAGCTCTGTTTTGTAAAACTGTGGTCATCAATTCACTCATCTCTTGGTTGATTTCTGCTAATAGTTTTGCTGTAACATAGTAGCTTTACTAATCATAGAGTTCATCTTGAGACCTCTCTTTGTGTTCCAGCAGGTATTCCTGGGATAGGTAACAAAGAGCTGTTGTGGCTGCAGCCATTACAGGATCCAGTAGATGTAAATACTTATCATAGTTAAGATCTAACTTTTTTTTGTTTGACAGACATATCTATTTCTTGAACCTTGTCTTTAACACCCGGGATTGTCTTTTTCATGTCTTGTACTCTGTGGGTGAGGTTTACCTCTGAGTTTTTGTTTGACATCCTTAAGTCTCAATTTCCAGTTTTATTTCACATTGGGTTTTCTTTAGTGACTCTATTTCTTTGTTTATTTCTGCACTCATGTCTTGAATTGTTTTCATTATTCCACTCAATGGTTCGTGTTTTCACAGACTTTGTTAAGGGATTGATTCATATCCTCTGCAAGGTCCTTGAATATATTCACAATGGCTACTTTGAGGTCCTTGTCTTGTGTTTCATCTATATTGCATTTTTCAGAGTCTACTGCAATCAGGTTCCAGGCTTCTGGAGGAGCCCTATTGTCTTGGTCGTTCACGTGATAGTGGGTGACTTCAACACCCCACTCTCACCAATAGACAGGCCTTCCAGACAAAAGCAAACAGAAACACTGGCTTTAAATAATGTCATAAATCAAGCGGGCCTAGCAGACATCTACAGAACATTTCACCCAAACACAGAAGAATTTGCCTACTTCTCAGCCCCTCATGGAACTTTCTCCAAGATTGACTGTATACTTGGACACAGATCAAGTCACAAGAGAGATTAGAAAATTGAAGTCATATCCACATCCTATCTGATCACCATAGATTAAAGCCAGATATCAACAATCACAAAAAGTGCACAAACTCACAGAAAGTGAACAACTCATTATTGAGTGAAAAACAGTGGGCAGGACTGGAAAAAATGTTAAAAAATTTTTTAGAATTGAATGGAAATGGAAACTCAATATACCTCTGTAACACAGTAACTTTTATTATTTTTGTTTTATTATCCTCTCTAATTATTTTACTATCCTTAATACCTCTTTCTCCCTTCCAACCCTTGTTCTTACCTCAGATCAGCCACTTTCTTATGTTGCTGCAGCTTCCCATTTTCTTTAGGCATCGCATCTCACGTCCCAGACATGTAGAGATTCAGTCTCAGCTGCTCTGGAGTCCTGCGGTGTTGCTGTCCAGAGGTGGAGAGGGGCCAGAAGCACAGCCTGAAGATTCGGGCATCCCTTTCAAGGACCCCAGGAGATGGCCCCCAGGGGAGCTGCAGAGCTGGAGAGGGGTATCCAGGGAAAGACATAGGGGGAGCCCAGAGGCAAAGCTTGAAGCAGCCCAGCCTGGCAGCTGGAGCTCCTCAGGTGGAGGCCTGGACACTTTCCTGAAAAGTTTATAAAGTATACAAAGTTAATAAAGGGAGTCTATGGCAGGGAAGCTTGAATCTGTGGATAACTTACAGTGCTGGCATAAAAACAGTCACGTTGATCAGTGGAATCGAATTGAAGACCCAGACAAATCCACATACCTATAGACACCTGATTTTTTTGACAAAGAAGTAAAAAAGACACACTGAAGAAAAGACAACTTCTTCAACAGACGGTGCTGGTCAAACTGGATGGCTGTTTGTAGAAGAATAGAAGTAGATCCATACTTATTACCCTGCACAAAACTCAGATCCAAATGGACCAAAGGCCTCAGCATATGACAAAATACTTTGATCCTGACAGAAGAGACCGTGGGTTATAGGCTTGAACTCCTTGGCACAGGAGAGAGATTTCTGAACAAGACACTGGTAACACAGGCCACGAGACCAACAGTTAATAAATGAGACCTCATGAAAATGAAAAACTTCTATACAGCAAAGGACACCATCATATGGGCAAAGTGGCAGCCTACAGAATGGGAAAATATCTTTACCAATTATATGTCTGAAAGAGGGGTAGTATCTAACAAATATAAAGAAATTTAAAAAGCCAAATATCAAGAAAGCAAATGAACCAATCAAAAAAAAAAAAAAAAAGAATTACAGGTCTCGGCAGAGAGTTTTCAAAGGTGAAATACTAATGGTAGAAAAACACTTTTAAAATGTTCAACTTTTTTTGCTTATTTTGATTTTTATTTAGTATGGGGAGGTTGTATATGTGTGTTTCTTGGGTTTTGTTCTGTTTTTTTTTTTTTTGAGAGAGAGAAAGAGAACATAAGGTTGGATGAGGAGGGAGATGGGAAGGAATGGGAAAAACTGAGGGAGGGGAAAACATGATCAAAGTACATTTTATGAAGAAAATTCTTCTCTCAAAAAAGTCTTAAAAGAAAGCCCCTGGAACAGCTCAGAGTACAAAGTTAGGTGCTAAAAAAAATGTCAATGAATTCCAGTGATAGTCACTGCAGGGTGGCAAATTCTGCCCTGAGAACTAAGACAGACAAAGACTGACTATCAGAACAATGAGTTAATGTTGGAGTTCCTACGCTGAGCTGTCACTCAGAGTACGTGTGTGTGTGTGTGTGTGTGTGTGTGTGTGTGTGTGTGTGTGTGTGTG
>CAJQZJ010000247.1:1929375-1948466 GCA_907164525.1 Lophiomys imhausi | reverse complement strand
GTGTGTGTGTGTGTGTGTGTGTGTGTGTGTGTGTGTGTGTGTGTGTGCACATTCTGACTGCGGTTTCTCCTCCTTCCTCTCCTCTCATGTCCTCCTGCTCACCTCCCAACTCCCCCATCCACTCCTCCTCTGTTTCTCTGGAGGAAAGGGCAGGCCTCCCATGAATATCAAACAACCATGGCATATCAAGTTGCAGTAAGAGTAGGTAGGCACCTCTTCTCCTCTTGAGGCTAGATGAGGCAGCCCAGTAGGAGGAAAGGGTTCAAAGGCAGGCAATGGAGTCAGAGACAGCCCCCTGCTCCCGCTGTTTGGAATCCCACATGAAAACCAAGCTACACAACTGTCACATATGTGCAGAGGGCCTAGGTCAAAATACATTCTTAATCTAATCCATTGCATTTAATTAATGTAATGTATAATCATTGTGCAATGCAAGGTTCATATATCACAAACAGTTTGATTGTCTGTGTACTGTAATTCATTCTTTCTGCTTAGTGAACACCTTATATGCATCTTTTAGCAAAGACTTCTTATGCCCTTTCTTAGGATAAAGTCGAAGGGGAATAAATAATGGAGGATTTCCCACTGGGGAAGTCACAGTGGGAACAGTAACAGAGACTGGAGTCTCACAGGTTTAATATCCTAACGCAAACTGATGGGGTCAAGGATGTCCTGAGTCAGACGAGGGGGCTCAGCACAGAGTCCGTTCATTCAAGTGCTGCCAATGAAAACTGATCGAAGCTTTGCAGCACTGAGTTGAAACGGTCTGCTTAACAAAGGAAACTGGAAATTTCAGAAAGACCTTCACTCCGCTCCTCTAACCAGCAACTGATGCTGCTGCCCCCCTCTGCTGCTGATTGGCTCTTCAGTGCTGAAGGTGCCCAGCCCAGCAGTGGGTGGAGCCACTCACCCTCCTCAGTCAGCCAGGCTTCCCTAGCCACCATCCTCTCCTCCTCTCCAGCATGGGGTGTCTGTGGCTCCCCAGAGGCCCCTGTGTGGCAGCTGTGACCGTGACACTGATGGTGCTGAGCCCTCCCGTGGCTTTGGTCAGGGACTCCCGACGTAAGTGCACACCTCAAGTTCTGAGCTGCTAGGGGCAGGGAAGGAAGGGGCTAGCTTTGTAATTTATTTGTTTGTTTGTTTGTTTCTACAGTAGGTTTTTAAAAAGCTTGTCATTTTTTTCTTTGACCACTTTAAAAGCTTTTTTTTGTTTTATGTGCATTGGTATTTTATGTGAATGTATGCCTGTGTGAGGGTGTCAGATCCACTGGAACTGGAGTTACAGACAGTTGTGAGCTGCCATGTGGGTGTTGGGAATGGAACCCTGGTCTTCTGGAAGAGCAACTAATGCTCTTAACCTCTGTGTCATCTCTCCAGCCCCATGGTCATTTAAAAAAAATCATACAAATCTCAAATTATGTCCATATAAAGGATCGTGGATGCGTCTTTGAGACCTGTGAATGGAATCAACACCTAGGTCATGTCCCCTCCCTCCTCATGAGCCCCCTCCAGCATGACAACACATTTCCTGGGGGTTTGAAAACATGAAGAAGTCAAGTTGCTAAAGTAATGACTTGTCTAGAACCTCTCTAAAAGATTAAGATGGGAAAATATCTCTGTAGATTTTATGAGCAATTAAGGGGAACTGGGGGTTCTCTGTCCTAGAAAATGGCATTGGACTCTCTCTGGGATCTCTGGATTTGGTACATCTGGCTATGATGCCAGGGGATCAAGGACATTTTCTCTTTTCCCTGAACCTGAATGTTTATGAACCTTCACTCCTGTGCTGTCATGGGAAGTTGTCAGTGTCTTCTGTCTACTGTTGAAGGGACCCTGGAGCCGACCCTGGAACTTAAAGCTTGAATCAGCCTCCTAGACAATGAGCATCCACAGTGTGCTCTCTGGTACCTTGAACTTAACAGTTCCTCTGAAAACCTAGCACAGGCCAGTGTCCGCAGTGGCTCTGAATCACCCTACACTGTTTCTCTAGCAACAGCTACATTTCTGCCTGAGTGTGAAGAAGAGGACTCAATTGGTTTGAGATGTGAAATTCTATTTTTATATATCAACAGTGGCCAGAATCAGCAATTTCATATGGTTCAAAGTGTCTACCCCAAGCTGGGGTGCAGACAGCGTGAAGGCTGCTAGTATCTCTCAGTGTTAGAAGCCAATCAGGAGATAAAGGCCATTGGTCTGGCTGGGTTCCCCACATTGTGTACGTTCCTTCATCTCACCATCTGTTCTCTATTATCCATGTGGAGTTGTTGGTCTTTGACCTTTCCCAGGACATGCTGTTGTCTGAGGCTGTATAGTGACATGAAAGAAACCTCATCATACATGTCACATATACATACATATGTAAACATGTATATATGGGTGTACATGTGTATATATGTATTCACGCATGTGTGAGGGTATGTGTACACACACATGAATGAATGCTGATCTCTTGTAGTTCTATAGGCTAGGAAGTACAGTATTCAAGTTCTCACAGCTACTGTGTACATGTTTGCTTCATGATCCCATGCAGGGAATTAGAATTTAAAAAATGAGGGAGAGAAAGAGAAGAAGGGATAAAGGAAGGAAGAGAGAGCTGCTTTTACAAGTCCACATTGAATGTAATGATCCAACTCCCATAACAAAGTCATTACCCCTTTCTTCAAGATAAGGTCCCCATGACACCATCACTTCCTAAATGTTCTAATTCTCATCTCTGTTGCCAGGGGATGTTCTTTCTAGAACACTAACTTTAGAGGACATTTACACACCAGAATAGCATGACTCCAAATCTATGTCTTTCTTTCAAGAAAAATTTGAGGCAGTGGTTCCTCGAGGTATCAAGGAGCCTTTCCCTGTGTCTTTTCTGGGCTCAGCCCACCCAGTGGCTTCCCTGTTCAAGCCCAGTGACCAATCCACTCACACAGATATACTTGGCTTTGCCTTATGGGGACTCTGTGGTGCCCAGGTGGTGCCTGGGTGAGGTCTCTTTGTGGTGGCCTAGCCCCTGAACAAAACCTGGGTCACGCATCACATGAAATCTGTATGGAAATCCCCATGGCCAACAGCCCTTGCGCTCAGAGCACCTGCAGAGTTGCAGCATGTTGAGGCCTCCACAGTTAACAGCTGTGCCCTCTGGACTAGTTGCTAAGCCACACCTGGACGTCCCTGTGCTGTGGACTGGGAGGGCAGGGGCGCTGTGCTGGGAGAAAGTAAAGTACCAAGTGTGTCCCTTCCTCTTCCTTTCTAAGTAAACGCAAGGTGAGAAGTTCAGTCTGGAAATCTGAATTCAGACAGCAAACAAGAGTTTGGCTGGGCATCTCATTTTCTTATTTGATATGTCCTGCACCCTTATTGTGGGCAAATGGCTGAGGAAGGCTGTCACACAGACTAGTTAAAGCATGATTTTGCTGCTAACCACAAGGTGATACAGAGAAGCAACTTCATGCAGATAATGTTTTAAATCCCTCACTTTTAGGAAGGCACTTGGAGTGTCTGTGGATAGTAAGATGGGCTTTGCCTGTTTTGAAATTCATTCCTTGGTGTCGTTCAGGTTGTTCAGGGCTCTATTGAAAGTCTGGCTCAAAACAGTCTGTAATTCCAGATCCAGGAGACCAAACACCGGATTCTGGCTTCTGTGGGCATTGCACACAGTGGTGCACATACATACAAGGAGGGACACACACACACACACACACACACACACACACTAATAAAAATAAACACATACAATCCAGAAGAAAAGAAACAGTTTCTTTGAGGGCTAGTGTGATGGCTGAGTGGGCAAAGTGTTTGGCATTGAGCTTGACAACCTAAGTTTGATCCCTGGTCCCTCATGGTGAAGACAGAGAACTGAAGTTGTCCTCTGACATCCACCCATGTGCCATGGAACACATATATACACACTGAACAAGGAGAAATTAAAAACAAACAATAAGTTTATTAAAATACATTATCAGCGTATCTTTCTGGGCTGCATTGTGTTGATATGACATAAATTTTCAAGATTTCTTTTTATTACTTTGTGTAGAGGTGTGTGTGTGTGTGTGTGTGTGTGTGTGTGTGTGTACAGATGAGTGATGGTGTCCATAAAGTTTAGAAGAGGACATTGGATCCCTTGGAGTTGGAGTCACAGGCAGTTATGAGCCACCTGATGTAGATTCTGAGAACCAAACCTGGGTCCTCTGTAATAGCAGCAAGTGCTCTTCCCCTCTCTAGCTCCTCAAATCAGTGTATTTACGGAGGCTGGTGATGAAGCCAGAGAGCAGAGTATCCCATCTTCCCAAGAGCCAGCCATTTCTGTGTTGGAATTCCTTACTTTTCTTATCATGTTGCTGAGCACTGTGGATAGTTTTAACTCAGTAACTCCCCATGCTGCTGTAGAAGAGCAGGAAAGAGTCCTTCCTCTCTGGCATCCTTTTGTTCCCCTTTCAACTTTTTGTCACCTACCTTCCTCCACCATCCCCAGGCTCTAGTGAGCACACCTCACTTTGTTCTTCATCAAGGTCGACTTTTTGGTCCAGCAGTGTGTGGGAATACGTCTCCGAGTTTGTCTTCCTGAACCTGGCCCGTTTCATTTAGCATAATGGCTTCCCGTTGCATCCAGGTTGCTCCAAGTGCTGGGATCTCATTCCCTTCATGGCTGAGTAAGATTCTGTTGTGACACCCCACACTTCCTCTATCCATCCATCTATGGGTAGGGACCTCTGCCAACTGCCTGCTTCGCTGTGGTGAATAACACTGTAGGAAACAGGGACTCAGGTTTCGTCTGCACTCTGGGTACAGATATTTCATTTTTGGGTTAATACCCACAAGTGTTCAGTTTTATGAGGATTCTCCCACTGCTCACCAAGTCTGAATTTTCATTTCTCTCCATCCTCACCAGCGCTTGCTGATTTTTGATGAACATCCCAAACTTCTGGGACAATATCCCACTGTTGTTTGGGTTTGCACATTCCTTGTGGCAGGTGAAACTGACTATCTCTCAAATGCTTATTGGCCATTTGCATGTCATGTCTTCTTCTGAGGGGTGTCTTTTTAGCAACCTTTTCTGATTTACAATGGGTTTATTTGATTTTCCGGCATTCACATTTTAAAAAGATTATTTATGTATATGGATGATTTAACTGCATGTATGTGTGTGCACTATGAGCATGCAGTGGCCAGAAGAGGGCGTTGAATCTCCTGGAACTGGAGTAACAGATGGTTGTGAGCTGCCATGTAGGTGCTGAGAATCAAACCCAGGTCCTCTGTAAGAGCAGCCAATGCTCCTAACCGCTGAGCCATCTTTCCATCCCCAGGACTGATATTTAAAGGTCTGTTTCAGAAAGTTCATTATTGCTACAGAAAGTGCTACCTTTTGTGTCCTGATTTTGATCCTGCAACTTCACTGAATTCGGTTCTAACAGGTTCTTGGTAGATATTTAAGGTTTTTTCTATGTATTAAAATCATGGCACTTGCAAACATGGATAACTACCTTCCAATTTGGATATTTCTGGGGGGTTTTGTTGTTTTTGTTTAATAGCCCTTACAAAGGCTTCCAGTGATAAACTGAACAAGAGCTTTGGGTGTGGATGGCCTGTATCTTACCTGATCCAGGAAGAAATGAGTTTAACTCCACCTACTCTGAAGTTGACTGTGGGTTTTTTTTTTATATTGCCATCATCATTTTGATGTATGTTCCTTCTACACCTAACTTTTTTGAGTTTTGCTTTTCATAAACAGCACAGATTTTACCAAAATTTTCCTTGTATCAACTGAAATGACCATATAGTTTTAAACCTACATTCTGTTGGTGTGTTATTTCGTAGTTACTTACATATATCAAGCTGCCCTTGCATCTGGAAGATGAATCATACTTGGTCATGGCCTATGAATTATTGATGTGCTGTTGAATTTGAATTGCTAGAGTTTTTACTGGAAGTTTTGGCATCTCTGTTCATAAAGGCCATGACTCTGGTTACTGTTTGGCTGGATCTTTGCATATTTGTTTCAGGGAAAACTGGCCTCACGAGAAAGGGTTAGCGAAGTGCTAGCTGTTTCAGCTTTGAGAAGAGTGTAACTGCAATTGGAATTAATTCTTCAAATGTTTCATAAAATCTGGCAGTACCATCAAGACCTAAACTCTCCTTATTATGGGTCTATTTTGTTTTATATTTTTTCCTGGTTCAGTTACTGTGGTCTGTGTTTGTTCGGGGACTTATCTGTCTCTTCCTGGCTCGCCAGTTGCTTGACATAAATTCCGTCAAGGCAGAGACTTACAACCATTGTATTGTGTGGCCAACTGATAATGCCTCTTTTCAAATCTCTAATTTTATTTACTTGGGCTCTCTCTTTTTTGTTTCTTGGTTAGTGTAGATAATGTTTTGTCAGTTTTGCTAATCCCTTTAAAAATATCTTTGCCTCACTAATCACTTGTGCCATATATTTAACTTATGAAGTGATCTGTATAATTTCTTATCGTGACATTTCAGGAGTAGGTTATTTTTGCTTTTCTGACTCCTTGAGATGCATTGGTGTTTGTCGTTGTTTGTCATTTGATATCATTTTATTTTTAATTAATGCATTTATTACTAAAAAGGTTTCCTTTAGCCATAAGATGGATAAATGAACAAAATAAAAATGGTACCATTTTCAGAAAACTGGAAAGAACTGGCAACAGTCACAGCAGCTAGAGGAAGCCAGACTCGGGATGCAGGCAGATATGCAGGTGAAGGGACATTCTGGAAAATGGAGAGCACCAAGAAGAGGCAGGGCAGGCAGGAGAGAAAAACGGGGCATGAACATGGAAGAAGTACATGCTACAGTCGATTGAAGATGTCCGTATGAAACCCACCACTCTGTACAATAAACATACTGTGGTGCATAACTCTAAAGAAACAGCAAAAGCTCCCCAAACTTCCCCATCCTTACAGCTTTTGATGACATCAACAGATGATATGTTGTGTGATTATCTTTGCTTGTCTCTGGAAAGTTCTTTATTTTCTTTCTTAGTTTCTTCAATGATACAGCAGCCATTAGGGGCATGTCATATAATCCATCCTCAGTTGTATTGTTTCCACTTTCATAACTCCTCATTAAGTGTAGTTTTACTTTATTCTGGTCTGGGATGGCACATGAGTTGATTTTAGTGCAGTATTTATTGAGCCTTAATTTACGGCTCACCATGCGCTCTGTCCTAGGGAACATCCATGTGCTGCTAGGACAACTGTGTGTTCTGCTGCTGTTGGATGGGATGTACTCTGCCTGTGCCCTGTAGTTAAACTCGGAAGTTTCCTTGATGATTCTCTCTCTGAACATGTTTTTTGAGGAGAATGGGGGACACCCATTTATTACTGTATTACTTTCTATATCTCTCTTTAGATCTATTAATATCTAATTTATGTATTGTGATGTTCCCATGTCAGGTGCCTGCCTATATGTCTATCTATAGTCATTGTATCATTTTGTTAAATTAATCATTGTATCAATATTCAATGACCTATTTTATTTGTTTCACTTGCTAAAATGCAAATCCTGCTTTACTTGGTATGAGCATTGTTACTTTGAGTCACTTTCAGTTTTCATTTGTGTGATGTATCTTTCTGCAGTCTTCATTTCTAGCCTCTGTAGATGTTCCTGAATGTGATGAGTTTCTTGTAACCAGTATATAGTTGAGCCTTATTTTTTTATCCTTTCATCCAGTTTATATCAGTTGATTGGTGAATTTAATCCATTTGCTCTCAAAGTTATTTTTATTATATTTTCCTTCCTTCCTGTCTGTCTATCTGCCTTTCTCCCTGCCCCTTTCTTTCTTTGCATGCCACAGCACACATGGAGTTCAGAGGACCTCTAGCTGCTAATTCTGTCCTTCTACCATGTGGGAACTGGGCATCAGAGTTGCCAGCAGGCATGGTTACTCACTGAGTCATCTCCTCCTCTCTTATTACTTAGTCTTGTGACTGCGGTTTTCTCTCATCTAAAGTGCTGACTCTTTTGTACACACGTTCTACTTGGTTGCATGTATTCACTTGTACACACGTTCTACTTGGTTGCATGTATTCACTTGTACACACGTTCTACTTGGTTGCATGTATTCACTTGTACACACGTTCTACTTGGTTGCATGTATTCACTTGTCTTCATAATGTCAGTTATCATTTGTTTCTAATGTCAGACTCACTAGAGTATTTCTTATAAAACAGGTCCAGAGGTAGTAAATGCCCTCGGTTTCTAGTTATATAAGAAATACTTTATTCTCCTTTATAGTTCAGGGATAATCTCTGGGTATAATAATCTTAGTACACTGGGAGTTCTTTTCCTTTCAATAATTTTCCTATTCTCTTCAGACCTATAAGGTTTCCTCTAAGAAATCTGATATAAGTCTAATGGGCACTTACTTTGTGTGATTTGATATTTGTCTTTTTTTATGATTAGTTCTCTGTCTCTCTCCTTCCTCCCACATTATTCCCTCCCTCCTGTTAATTCAGTCCTATTCTTGAGAAATCTGGAGTAGTCTGAATTTTCTTGTACTCTTGACATTTTGAGTATGATATGCCTCGATGGAGGACTGTTTTGGTGAAAGATATTGGGATTCTTTGACCTTATTGTTTCTGAATGTATCTTGTAATTGTGTAATTATTTTTAATTCTTTGGACATTTCATAGCCTTCCTTCATATAGAGGTCTGCTTATGGAGAAATATGGTTTTAGAGGTAAGCTCTTTCTCTGGTCCATGTGCAACTAGTGTAACAGTTTCTCCTTCCAGTAGTATTGGATTTTGTAATAAGTAATTTTTTTTTCATTTGGATAGACTATAGAAAGTCAGTGGATTGGATATGTGGAGCTCGGTTACAGTAGAACTCAAAAGTGTACTCTGTGCACTTTTTCCATCTTTAATTAATGGCACATTGCCTGCATGCACTGTGCTGGCTAATAATATGACAACTTGACACAAGCTAGGGTCATCTGAGAGGAGGGAACCTCAATTGAGAAAATGCCTCCATAAGATTGGGCTGCAGGCAAGCCTTTAGAGTATTTTCTTAATTAGTAAGTAATTGGGGAGATCCCAGCTCATTGTAGGTGAGACCATTCCTGGGCTGGTGGTCCTGGGTTCTATAAGAAAGCAAACTGAGCAAGTCATGAGGAGCAAGCCAGTAAGCAGCACCCCTCCATGACTCTGCACCAGCTCCTGCCTCCAGGTTCCTGCGCTGCTTGAGTCCCTGTCCTGACTCCTTTGATGATGAAATGTGATGTGGAAATATAAGCCAAGTAAACCCTTTTCTTGCCAAGTTGCTTTGGTCATGGTGTTTTATCACAGCAACAGAAACCTTCAATGATTCATAAAGGGTTACAAGTTTCCAATCAATGTTATCATCCAGTGGTGTGTGTTCTGAGTCTTCTCAGAGTCCAGCTCCAATGGTAGTGTTGGTGTAGGATATGAAGAACACTGACTTGATAAGAATGTCTGTGGAGCCACGCCTTTAATCCCAGTACTCAGGAGAGAGAGGCAGACAGATCTCTGTGAGTTCAAGGTCAGCCTGTACTACAGACTGAGTTCTAGGACATCCAGGACTTCCCTATCTTGAAAAGCCAAAATAATAATAATAATAATAATAATAATAATAATAATAATAATAATGTCTGTGGATAAATTGTGTGAGCCTGTGGTAACCCATGGGAAGGTGTGGTGAGGCTAGAACTCATGGCACTGTTAGTTTCAGGACATGGATGAGTCTCTCCTCTGGCCTTTGGGGACAATTTGAGTGATGCCAAGGATTTTTGCAACAGAAGGCACATTCCCAAGGACAAGCAAGACTGAGTGAATCTGAGTTCAGGGCTGCTGGGAGTCACACTTCTGCAACTGTAGGTGGAAACAGGAATTCCCCAACTCTTGAATGACACATGAGAATTAAGTTAGCTCTTTGCCACAGTCCAGAAGTTGTGGCATGGAGGGGAGGCCTTTCCTGGCTCTGAAAGGGCAACTAAGATGGAACTTGAGTTTTGTTTTTGTTTTTTATCATGGCAGCAACTTGTCCTGTAGGATGATGAAGGGTCTATAACCTACCAATGAGGTGCATATCTACCAAAGGCTTCTGCTGGCGTGAGAGGTTAACTATCAGTTGTAGAAAAAGAATTAATGGCTAGTTAACTATTTACCACTATTTATATTATCTTTAATTGGTCAGGGGTGTTAATCCTTAACCTGCCATTATAAATGAATACACACAGACACCAGGTTAATAAGCCTAGGCCTGAATTATACAATCCTAGCCCATCTAAGTTAGCTCATAATTTTATTACCCAAATATAACCCCTTATATACATATGTGTTGGTGTAGGATATGATCCCTTTGGACTATTATTCTCCACACTAAACTGATGTTCCAGGCCACGTGGAAGGATTCTCTTTAATCTATCCCATGGTGTGTCCTCCTTGTTTGCTCCTGGTTTCTCCCTGGCTTCTTCTTCCCAAGATGCTCTCTCTCTCAAAAAGTCCTAGCACCTTAGTCCTGCCTACCTTCATCTTTGCCCAATCTCCAGGCCTCAGCATTTATTTAACCAATCAGAGTCAAAGTAAGTAACAGACAGCAAGCAGGGCCAATCAACATTTAGAATGCTTAACACCACCCCATCAGTCAGTCGCTGAAAAAATATCCACTAGCAGTGACTGGGTACCAGCATGGCTTATTGGTACTGTATGGACCAAACCAAATCCCTTCTTTAGAGCCGAGCAGTCACTGTTAAACCACCAAGCTCCCCAAACTGTCATTCATGAAAGACTGTCACTGTCCTGCTGTGAAGGATACTGTCTGTGTCTGTGACAGGGTGTGGTGGCCCTTTCCTGCTTACCTTCCCCCTACAGTGGGGTCTCACCTGCTGTGGTTTGAAGGTGCAGTATCCCCCATAGCTTCTATGTTTGCTAGTCTCCTGCAGTCCCGTTGTTTTTGAAGGTTGTGGATCCTTTAGGAAGTGGAGCATGGCTGGAGCAGGTGTGTCACTGGGGAGTGGGCCTTGCAGCTTTATAGCTGGACCACTTCCTGTTATCTCTCTACTTCCTGGCTGCCTAGGCAACGTGATAAGCTTTCCTGTGCCCCTACTCCATGCCTTCCCCATCATGACAGACCGAACACTTTATCTGTTCAAGTCCTAAGCCAAAACAAAATGAAAATAAATAAACTAAGGGCTCCATTAGGTTGTTTCTTATCAGATGGTTAGTTATAGCAGTGAGAAGCGGCTAATACACACCTCCAAACAGAGACCGGAGGGTGAAATTTGTTTTTTTTTTCTCTAGTGTAGGAAATTGAACTCATCATGGCCTTGGGTATGCTTGGTAAGTTCTCTGCCACAGAGCTACACCATCCCTATGTTTTCATTTTTATGTTTTGAAACAGGTTGTTGCAAAGTTGTTCAGGTTGATACCAAACTCATTGCATAGACCATGTAGACCTTGAATTGCCATCTTCTTGTCTCAGTATCCCAAGCAACTGAGACTAAAGAGACACATCACCTTGCTCGTTGTAATTTACTTTTTACCGGCTCCTCCCTAGTTACCATGGCAACTCTTTGTTTTGCTTGGAATACTCACCTCTGATTGGCTGATGTTCAGAGCTCTCCCTCAATTGTTGTCCTTTAAACACAGTTTTCCCTTTGCCTTCCAGTTCTTCTGCGAATTACAATCATGCCTTGTGTTCCACCATCTTGGCTGGTATCTACCCAGGAAGCTTTACATGAGGGGTATGGGTTGTTCTGAACATCACTGCCACATTTCCCCATGCTGCCTAATTCTTTCTTGACCTGCCATGATGTGCAATGTGGAGAAGCCATTTGACTCCGCCTTGCATTTGTTATAAGTGAGAAAGCTGGTACCTGCTGCTCAGGGATGTTTGAGGATGAGAGGCAACAACTCATGTAGGGCAGTGGGCACACTGCCTGTCACACGTGCATTTACCTCTGTGCCTGGTGTTAACTGTCCCACCAGTTCATGGGTCCTACAGACGCTGCTTCTACAACAGCTACAGAATGCCACAGCGACCTCCTTCTACAGTTTCCTTGTGCTTGGGAAGTCAAGTCTTTGAAGTTGTTGGGTCCCCATGACACCTGCAAGCTGATCCCTCACCTCCTACCCTCACTTCCTCAGCCCCACTGACTGCCCTCTGTTTTCTTCAAGTTCATCAATTCTTTCAAGCTTTTCACAAATGGTATTTATTGCCTCACTTGCTTCTCTTCCTGTTAACCACCCTTTCTTCTAGCTGACATCAACTTACACATTTGAAAAGCCACTCCTATGCATCCTATGTTGTGTCACTGATGCCTGCTTTGTTATTCTCTGCTAACGAAAGCATCTCTGTTTGAATTTTTTCATTCTTGAATAATTTCATCCCTCACTTCCACTAATTTTAAGCTCCAAGACTACAAAGGAGAGACTGAATTTTCCCTCTTAGGGTTCCCAGGGGCAGCAAGGCCTGATGTGGGGTGAGTACTCAGGTGTGTTTTTTAGAATATTCTAGACAGGTGCTGTTTAAGGTGAAGGTGAAGAACTGTGGGCGTGAGAAGAGGCAGCAGGTGGCGGGTGGAGCAGGATCAGAAGGAGGGACCCTGTTCTACGTGGTCTTTGTGCTGGCTAATTAATTGTCAACTTGACACAATTCTGTAACAGAATATTTTTATTTATATACACTTATATTTATTAGTACTTAACACCTATAAAATACCTAAATCCTATAACCTAAAATCTATAATCTGAAACCTATAATATATCTAAGAACACCCTAATACCTATCTACGAACACCTAACTATGGCTATTTTAACTTTCTTAAAAAGATATTGATATTCTCAAAATATGTCTGTGCAGGATGACTTGGTTTTACAGCAGTCCCTTTCAAAACTTAGTGTCTGTTTAGGCCTTTGTCAGTTTGTATGGTCAATTTTTCTGGAGTTAGTTTCAACTGCTAAATTGTGGCTGGTTTATGAGACCAGTCTATTTTAACCACCAAACTTGAACTCGGCTTCCTCTATCAGCTGAGATTTGCCTCCACAGTCTCCTAGACCCACATAGGCCTAACGGCCCAAAGGTTCTCTGAGCACCTTCTGATTGGCTTCCAAACTCCACCCACTTTGCTGCCAGCCTTCAAAACCTGAACTACAGCACAGGTCTTTCTCGGGTTAACTTGCAGTGAAAAGTCTTTCTTTCTTGGACTTTGCCTTTCAGTTTATGACAATTGCAGCCTAATGGCTTGAGTATGCCTTACCTTGTGCATTTCTCCAGCGTGTCTTCTCATCTCATGAAGGCAAGAGGAAAAGAACAGCTGCATGGAGTTCTCTTGCTTATATATCACATCATCTCAAGATTCTTGGTCGTCTCAAGAGTCATAAAGACTCTCGATATCCAGCAGTCCCGTTGCTTCTCTGGGCAACCAACGTCATCTGCACAGCTTACGTGGTTTCTTAGCAATGCCTGTTCAGCAGGGCATATCATCCGGCCTCAACTGAACTTTGTCCATTTCAGCATGATAAAGGGACATCCAGCTTCTCCCTATGTGCTGCCAGATGCTAATCTGAACTGCATACTAATTCACTAAAGAGACCTAACTTCTACCACACAATTCCACTTAAATCACCTAGGAAGAGAGTCTTAATGAGGAATTAATTATCTGTATCAGGCTGGCCTGTGGGCATGTCTGTGTGGGCATGTCCATGTGGGCATGTTTGTGTGGGCTTGCCTGTGTCTTGATTCTTATTTGATGTAGAGGGACTCAGCCCACTGTGGGTGGTGCCATCCCTTAAGCAGAGGTCCCTGAAGAGTATAAGAGAGGAAGAAGCTGGATGAGAGATGTAAGAATCCATAGGTTTATTCTCTCTCCGCTCCTGACTATGGGCACGATGCTTTAAGTTCTTGCCTTGCCTTGCTGGCAATAGTAGACAATATTCTGAAATTATAACCCACATAATCCCTTTCTTCCCCAAATTGTTTTTGTCAGGATATTTTATAACAACACTGTAACCAAACTCAACAGCCTCCCTCTGCCTCAGGTGATGGTGATGGACTTGTGGTATGTGTGGGTGGGATTTAGAGGGTGCAGTGGGTGAGTTCCCTGCAGGTGTCCTAGTTCCCTTTGCTGACCCCCAGTAGGGGGCATTGCTTGAGTCTCCTCACAGACAGCCTGTGATAGAGTGTGTTCCTCTCCCCACAGCACATTTTCTGTTGCAGTTGAAGGCTGAGTGTCATTACTACAGTGGGAGGGAGCATGTGTGGAGTGTGACCAGATTCATCTATAACCAGGAAGAGTTTGCCCACTTTGACAGTAGTATTGGGAAGTTCCTGGCAGTGACTGAGCTGGGGCGGCCCATAGCTGATGACTTGAATACCCAGAAGGACGTCTTGGACAATTATCGGGCCTCAGTGGACAGGTGCAGAAACAACTATGAACTTGTTGATATCTTCCTGTCAATGTTAAAAGGTAGGCATTGGGCTGAAAGTGTGTAGATTAAAGTGTGTGTGTGTGTGTGTGTGTGTGTGTGTGTGTGTGTGTGAAACTCACGGTCAGCCTCATGGTCACTTGCTCATGGTCCATACTGCCCCATGTCAACTTTCTTATTCCTCTCTCTTCTCTCTCTCCTTCTGGTCTCTCTTTGAGGTCCCTCAGATCTCAATCCCAGGGAACCTTTGCTCTGCCTACTTCTCTTCTGTCCAGCTATAGGCTGTATAGCCTTTATTAACCAATAAACTTTAAACTGGGGAGCAAGGTTTACACAACAAAGGATGGGGTGCATAGAATGTGTTCCCCTGGGCTGTAATCAGATCTTGGGAGGGGCCGTATTTAGCCCTCTGTTGAACACATAGAGCCCCAGACCAACCCCAACACAGTTGTACAATGACAACAATTCTGGTTCTAGGTATGTTTGTTTTGCAAAAAACAGAGATTCCTCCAATGAGAGTTTGTGTGTGTGTGTGTGTGTGTGTGTGTGTGTGTGTGTGTGTGTGTAGGGGAGGAGGAGGAGGATGCTGTGTCATGTGCAGTGATCATAGGACAGCTTGCAGGAATCATTCTCTCCATCCACCATGTGGGTCCTGGGAATTGAACTCAGATCATCAGTCTTGGAAGCAATCACCTTTACCTGCTGAGACATCTCGCTGGCCCTAAATGCAATGACTTTTTAGCTTTTTCTTGCCTTGGGACCCCTGAGAATCACCTCTCTCTGCTGCTGCCTCCCAGGGTAGAACCACTCCTGGGCGATTCTGCCGTGTATGTGCATTGAGGTACTATACTCAGGATCTGTCTACACTGCTTTCAGCCATGTTTTCAAACTGAAAATGTTTCAGTTCAATAATGAATTATTGTTCCATGCTATAAAATAAGACCTTACGGTTTTCCTGAGATCCAACAGGCCCTGCTGACAGTATTAACGTGGAGGGCAGGTTTGGGAGGGCTGCAAAGACTTCACCCTGGGTGGATGAGGGCAGACAGGCAGCCCACCAGGATGGCGGCTCCACCCTCATGACTCACTCTCACCTCCCTTTCTCCTCTAGTTGAACCCAAGGTGACTGTGCACCCTGCAAAGACTCAGCCCCTGGACCACCACAACCTCCTGGTCTGCTCCGTGAGTGACTTCTACCCCGGCAGCATTGAAGTCAGATGGTTCCGGAATGACCAGGAGGAGAAGGCTGGGGTCGTGTCCACGGGCCTGATCCCGAATGGAGACTGGACATACCAGACCCTGGTGATGCTGGAGATGGTTCCTCAGAGTGGAGAGGTTTACACGTGTCAGGTGGAGCATCCCAGCCTGACCAGCCCTATCACAGTGACGTGGAGTGAGTGGGAAGTTCCTGACCCTGTGAATCCCCAACCATCAGGGAGGGGGCGTGGCTTATTCCACAGTGAAGGATGAATAGGATTTCCGAGTTACTAGCTTTTGTTCCTCACCTAGTTCAATGTCTACACCCAATATACTCACTGATAAGAAGGGACCCATGTAGACATGTTCCCAAACAGAAAGCCACTGAGAAAGAGAAGATTTAGATAGATTGGGTGAGGGTTCTGCCAGATGTGTTAATGAACACAGATGTGTCCACTACAGCACAGGCCATGAGATAAGGTTCTCTGGCAAGAATCTGAACAAAGGGTACCTCAGAAAGGTACTGAAACTAGATACACCTCCTCAAGTGCAGCTGCTACTTAGAATAAAGGGGAGCTGCTGGCCACGGCTTTAATGACCGTCCTACAAGAGGTCTGCCGGTGGTCAATTTCACCAACTTTAGTTCTCTAGCATGTAGAGGACTCAAGTAGGATGTATGTCCTCCACAGCACACTACTGACTGCAGAGCTACAGATAATATCAGACCAAGTTACTCATGAAACCCAGGGGGCAACTCAGTTCATGACATCCCCCAGGTGCAAGGGAAGGTGGTTCCCACATCTGAAGATGCCTGATATGTAGAGTCCAGCGGGGGGACCCAGGAGTTGGGGTGGCCTCTGCTGCAGGACAAAGTGCAGATGAGTCTGCCTGTCTTTAGACAAGACAGAATCAGTCACAGGATAAGGACAAAGGGCCACTCCAGTTTTGGGTCATGATGTACTTGGTTCTTCTGGGTCTTATTCCGCTCTGGACCTGTGCTCTGGCAGAAAATGCCTGTGGGTACCACAGTTGGCTTCTTGGTCTGATATGCTCCCTCACTGTTGCTCGTAGAGATGGACACCATACCAATATGCATAGTATGCAACAGTACCCAGCCACCAGCAGCAGCCACCCCAACTCTATAGCTCTGCAGTCAGAAATAATGTCACCAGTTTCATTACCAGGGATGGCATAGATTGATAAATGTATGATGGCAATAGATTGATAGATGTTTACAGTCTCATCCATGACTGCAGCCACAGTCCTCCACTTCTGCTGTTTTGGGTGACCCTGAAATATCTTTCCGAGAGTAGCCACTTCTAGCTTCCACAGTGTTCTGAATATCAGGGTCCTGGTCAGGGGTGTTGAATTTGAGATAAAACCCACACCTGGCTTCCCTCCTCAGGGGCTCAGTCTACATCTGCACACAGCAAAATGCTGACTGGAGTCGTGGGCTTTGTGCTAGGTCTGTTCATCCTCTCAGTGGGGCTGTTCATCTCCTTAAGGAATCTGAGAGGTAAGGAGCCTGGTGGTGACTGAGATTCCATAGCATTTCAGGGGGCAGGGTGGGGGGTGGAGATTCTTGGCTTTGCTAAGTTTAATTACCAAGGAGTCGGCACAACCTCTGTGAAGATGGTCATTCCCCCAGTGACATGAACCTCCAAGCAGCTTCTAAAATCAACAGTCTATGCAGATAAGAGAACCATTAACCAGCCTGAAGAACATGTTGAGAAACACATAGGAAAAGGAAGAGCCACTGGGCAGTGCTAGGGTCTGCCCAGGCAGTTTTCTCTGAGCCTTGTTCCCAGCACTTACTGAAGGCCTGTGCTCTGAAGCAGCATTGACTTGAGGAGTGAGAAGTTCCTCTCTGCTCACTGCCATGCTGTCGGGAGAGTCCTGAGGTGCTCAGAGAAGCCACTGCAGAGTCAGGTCAAGAAACACACTGTTCCCTGGGCTCTGCAGGACTCCTGAGCTGAGGTGAAGTGACAAGGCTGAAGGGAGGATCCCCCTCTTAAGCAGGATTCCCCAGACTCCTCCTAATGCGGGTCTCTGTATCTATTTACATGTCATGAAAATGGATCCTGCTTGGAACACATACCTCCATTGACAGTACTCTCCCAGGACCTGGGACCTAGCTCTGGACCCTGCAGACATGTGCTCCCTGATGGTTGGTCAGCCCCTGCCTGGGCCTGGCAGCCCTGGGACAGGAGGTCTGAAACCGTACTTTTTAATCATTAAACACTTATTTATTAATAACTATATTCATTTATAACAAATGCACTTACTTAACTACTATTCCTATAAATTCCTACAACCCCTATGAATGCCTACAACCCCTATGACCTAACCAGTAAATCTATTGATAACTATTACAACTATTTTCATAACCTTTTAGAAGGATACAGTCTCTGGGGCAGGTCCTCAGTCACCAGGAACCCAGTCTCTGTGGTAGACCCTTTAATGCACTTAGCAGTCTTTCTTCTGGAATATCTCAGCTGTAGATTCGTCAGGGTAAATTGGCTATGGCGGTTTCACCTTGAATAAGGCTTGAGGCTTTCTTCTCTCTGGGACACCTCAGCTGTCTGTAAGCCAACTTACTTTCTTTGTATCAGCAACTCTGCCGCTCTGTCTCAGTCTTTAAAGCTGGTCACAGTTCCATTCAGGCCACTGTTCGGACAGGTCAAACCCCTCTAGGCAAAAGCTGAGCCACAGGGTTTAGTCCTTGGCCTTTTGCTGTCTTGCTGAGGCTTTCTCTGCTCACCAGCTTCTTTTTGCCTCAGGGAGATCTGGCCATCAGTCCACCAGCACTTTCTCCATCAGAGGATACAAACTACTCATTGTCCTTTCTAGCGTGAGGACTCCCTAGCATGGGAGCTCGCTAGCATCGGCTCTCTAGCATGGAGCCCCTAGCACGCCCTCTCCCGGGCTCATCCACTTGTCCTTAAATAGGATTGCTCCTTGTTCCACCTGCTTCAGCTTAATTTGGGCTCTGCCCACTTAGCAGCTGAAAACAATGCCAGGTCATAAAGTCTTTCCTTATTTCACGTGGATTCAACCTTGTTTTTCAGTCCATAGAGACTCCCCTTGTTTCACCTGACTTCATCCTTGTTTTTAGTCCATAAGCTGATAAGCTAATTGCCCACAGCCAAGTTGATCTTCATGTCCTGGATTAAGAGACTGTATCAGAAACCTAGATATTTACTAAATCTAATTTATATTAATCTAACTTCCTACAGAGGTCCCTCCCCTGTCCTGTCCTGGTCCCTTGCATTTCTTGCACTTTGTCATGCGCATCTGAGCCTATCCTGTGACACATCCCTTATCACATTTTCCTCAAATAAGCAGTTTTGAGGACAAGATATAGAAAGCAGAAAGGAAAGATTACATCACCACAATATGACTTTCTTTTTGTTATAAGTATGTGAGTTAATGCATATGCTGAATTCAGGAATTCTGTGTGTGTGTGTGTGTGTGTGTGTGTGTGTGTGTGTGTGTGTGT
>CAJQZJ010000247.1:1894432-1916569 GCA_907164525.1 Lophiomys imhausi | reverse complement strand
GGGGCTCTCTAGCATCGGAGCTCTCTAGCATGGGGCTCTCTAGCATGGGGCTCTCTAGCATGGGGGGCCCTCTAGCATGGGGGGCCCTCTAGCATGGGGCTCTCTAGCATCGGAGCTCTCTAGCATGGGGGGCCCTCTAGCTCCATGCACTTGACCGTAAATAGGATCTCTCCTTGTTCCACCTGTTTCAGCTTAATTTGGGCTCCGCCCACTTAGCGGCTGAAAACAATGCCAGGCCAGACACTTTGTTTTTTTAGTCCATTAAGTCTTTCCTGTTTTTCCTGGCTTCAACCTTGTTTTTCAGTCCATTAAGTCCTGTTTTCACCTGACTTCATCCTTGTTTTTCCACAAGCTGATAAGCTAATCGCTCATAGCCAAGTTGATCTTCATGCCCTGAAATAAGAGACTGTATCAGAAACCCCTATATATTTACTAAATCTAACTCCCTACACACCCCAACCTTGGTCCTCGATGTCTCCTGATCATCTAATGTAAAGGACTCTTCAGTGGGGAAGCTGATCCGTACTGGTGTTCTGTAACCTGTGGGTGTTCTCAGTTTGCTGCCAATTCTACCTACAACTACCCCTGCTCAGTACTTCTCACTTGTTATCCAAGAGCAGGCCCTCAGATTTGAGATTTATTCTCCTGAAGATACGGATAAAGGCCATCTCAAGAACCAAATACTGACTCTCAATCTCTCTTTTTAAATCTTTTATTTGGGGAGTTCATAAAGAAGAATACTGTATTTGTATATTTACATCATTCCTCCCTTC
This sequence comes from Lophiomys imhausi, assembly GCA_907164525.1. Taxonomy (NCBI): domain Eukaryota; kingdom Metazoa; phylum Chordata; class Mammalia; order Rodentia; family Muridae; genus Lophiomys; species Lophiomys imhausi. Next base: position 1,915,796 of record CAJQZJ010000247.1, on the reverse strand, counting down.
CCCATCCTCTCTGCCTTCTCTCAGGATCCCACATGCACATACTCACTCACTCACTCGAGCACGCACATATGTGCACATAGTTATATCCTGAGTTCAGTTAGTGTTGTCCTTGTTTGCATGCTGAATCCCTTAAAACTTTCTTTGGAATTTCACATGGGTATAAGATGGGAAAAGGGTCACATTCACCCTCGGGTCCCCCCTCAAGCTCCCTGGCAGACCTCTGCACAATCCTGATTCTGCTGTACAGAAATCCTTCCCTGTGGTTTACCAGATGGACGTGCCTTCAAGCAACAGTATTTATAGATGCCTAAATCCCTAGTGAACCTGGGTTTCTGATTCATCCCAGAGCTTGTGAGAGGTACTCAGCATTCAGACATGGAGGAGGCACAAGTAATCCTCGGGTCCCCTCCTCTCCACCAAGAAGCTCAGGAACAAAAAACACCTCACAACCCATTCAATATGTTTATTATTTGTATGAAAAACCAAACACTGTTTGGAGAAATGGCAAGCCATACATGAACAAACGATGCCTCCATTCTCAGGAAGTTCCACAGCAGAGGAAGAACTCTGTGATATTCATCACAGAGGAATTACATGGTGACTATAAATGATGAGAAATAGAAAATAGATACAGGAAGGAGACAGAAAACCCCCACTGGACAGACATTGGACCAGAGAACCTGCTGCCCTTCTTGAGGGTTTAGGCTGGAAACTGCAGAAGGTGCGGTCTCCACTGAGGTGAGCACAGAGAAATTGGTGGCCTCAGATGCTGTCACAGCAAATTTCTTCATTGAGGTTTTATTGAAGGCAGCACCTGTGGCGGAACACACCAGTTACCAGGGAATTAAATACTAAGAGCCCCTCAGCTTCCTTCCTGGTCCCTCTTGATCATTTGACTCTGGTGAAGTCCTTACATGCTTATCTGAGTCCCCAACACAAACTGCAAACCCTATTTTGCACGAAGCTCAACTTGCCTCACCCCTTCTTAAATCCCTTTAGAAGCATCTTTCAGACTAAAGGATGAATACTAGTCATTGTCTCAGGAGACTTCCTGTTCATGCCACCAACCCAAGAGCCTAACTCCAAAGGCGTCAGACTCTGGAGCCATGGGTGCTGCCTAGGAACACCAAGTTTGAAATACCTGAACTTGGAGACTAACTTCCCTGTGTCACAGAATGGACTGTTCCCCTATGAGTCAACGGTCTTGGAAGCCGAATAATTTTTCCAAGACTCAAAATGTGGTCCAAGAACACCCACAGAAGGGATCACAGATCCTGAAGGTTTGGAACACCGTCTGATGCTAAGGCTTGATTTGTTCCAACAAAAGGAACTGAGATGTACCACTTTCCCCAATCCTTCTCTTAGCCCTGCTTTCTTCCCTTAGAACCCACACATCTTCAGGTCTCTGACCACATCTGACCCACCTCCAGGCATCTCACAGGGGTCCTTGGCGTCGTCGTTCTGTGGCGTTGTGTCTTCTTATACCCTTGATGGTGAGGACAACCCCAGCAATGATGCCCACCATACTCATAAACAACCCAAGAGCACACACCACATTCTCTTTGGTTTCTGGAAGGAGGGTTTGCTCCTCAAACTCTGGGGAAAGATAAAGCAGGATAGCTGTCAGTTTCTGTGGTAGAGAATAGCAATGGTGGCCAATATGAGGGAGGGGACAAGCGCTGGGACTGGGTAGGTGGCTCATCGGTTAAGAGCACTGGCTGCTCTTGCACAGGACCTGGGTTTCATTCCCTGTATCCATACAGCAGCTCACAGCAGAAGCTTTCCCTTTCAGGGGACCTGGCACCCTTTTCTGATACACAAGGGCACTAGGCACTTACATGGTGCACAGACATACATGCAGGAAAGACATCCACACACATAATTTTTTTTTCAGAAGTGGAGGAACCCAGGTAACGAGAGGTGCATAAATTGCAATCAATGTTGAAATATTGTGAACTCTGTTAGTTTGGTGCTGGGAATTGAACTTGAGGTTCCACACATGTGCCATAAGTGCTCTGCCTCTGAGCTATACTCCCATCCCTACACTAGGAACACCAAATGAAGACAAATCTTTTTAATCGTCCAATATATATTTATTAATAACTATATGTACTTAAAGCAAATATAAACAGTTACCTATCTATTATTTCTAAGAATGACTATAATCCCTGTTATCTAACAACTAAACCTATTAATAACTATAACAACTATTATCTAACAAGTATTCCTAACCTATTAGAAGGATACAGTCTCTGGGGAAGGTCCTCAGTTGTCAGGAACACCTCAGGGGTAGATCCTGTGAGGCACTTCGTCAACAGTCTTTCTTCAGGATTATCTCAGATGCAGGTCCTTTAGGGTAAATTGGCTATGGCAGCTTCACCTTAAATGCGGCTTGAGGCTTTCTTCTCTTTCAAAGGCCTGAGCCTTTGAAAGGTCCATACACCAACTTGGTCAGTTTGTATTAACCACTCAGCCGCTCTGCCTCAGTCTTTAAAGCTGGTCACAGTTCCATTCAGGCCACTGTTTGAACTGGTCGAACCCCTCTAGGTAAAAGCTGAGCCACAGGGTTTAGTTTTTGGCTTTTTGATACTTTGCTGAGGCTTTCTCTGCTCACCAGCTTCTTTCTGCCTCAGGGAGAGCTGGCTATAATTTTTCAGCTCTGTTTGAGATCAGCTTTTCAGTTCGACAGCATTTTCTCCATCAGATGATACAAGCTGCCTTGCATCTCATAGCCTCTAGTGTGGGAACTCTTGGGCTCCACCCACTTCATCCTTAAATAGGGCTCTCTCCTTGTTTTACCTGGCTTCAGCCTAATCTGGGCTCTGCCCACTTCATAAGGCTATTAGCAGCTGAAAACAATGCCAGGCCATAAATCTTGTTTTTAGTCCATATGCTGCTACACCAGTTGCCCACAGCCTAGTGGATCTTCATGCCCCGTATTAAGAGACTGTATCAGAAGTCCCTAGATATTCAGTAAATCTAATTTATATTAATCTAACTCCCTTACTGTAGGGAGATTAATATAAATTAGATTTAGTAAATATCTAGGGGTTTCTGATACAGTCTCTTAATTCGGGGCATGAAGATCCACTTGGCTGTGGGCAATTAGCTTATCAGCTTATGGACTAAAAACAAGGTTGAAGCCAGGTGAATCAAGGAAAGACTTTATGACCTGGCATTGTTTTCAGCTGCTAAGTGGGCAGAGCCCAAATTAAGCTGAAGCAGGTGGAACAAGGAGAGATCCTATTTAAGGACAAGTGGATGAGCCCAGAGGGCGTGCTAGGGGCTCCATGCTAAAGAGCCGATGCTAGAGAGCTGCGATGCTAGCGAGTCCGCAAGCTAAAAAGGACAAGTAGTTTGTATACCCTGCTGAACAAAGTGCTGGTGAATTTATGGCCAGATCTCCCTGAGGCAGAAAGAAGCTGGTGAGCAGAGAAAGCCTCAGCAAGACAGCAAAAGGCCAAGGACTAAACCCTGTGGCTCAGCTTTTGCCTAGAGGGGTTTGACCTGTCCGAACAGTGGCCTGAACGGAACTGTGGCGGGCTTTAAAGACTGAGGCAGAGCGGCAGAGTTGCTGATAGGAAGGAAGTAAGTTGGCCTACAGACGGCTGAGGTCTCCCAGAGAGAAGAAAGCCTCAAGCCTTATTTAAGGTGAGACTGCCATAGCCAATTTACCCTGATGTATCTACGTCTGAGTTATTCCAGAAGAAAGACTGCTAAGTGCATTAAAGGGTCTACCCCAGAGACTGTTCCTGACGACTGAGGACCTGCCCCAGAGACTGTATCCTTCTAAAAGGTTAGGAAAATAGTTGTAATAGTTATCAATAGGTTTAGTGGTTAGGTCATAGGGGTTGTAGGCATTTGTAGAGTTAGTAGTTAAGTAAGTGTTTATATTTGTTTATAAGTGTTTATAGTTTATTAATAAGTAGGTATTGAATAATTTAAAAGGTTGGGTTTCACCTTACAACCAAAGGCCCAGAATCCAGCATTGTAGCAGGATGCCTTAAAGTGAACTAACTCGAGTGCCATACCCCAGTGCTTGAGCAGGGGCTCCTCCAAACCCCAGTGTTCCACCACACAGTCATAGAAATCTTCCGTGGAGGGCAGGAAGGTCAGATAGTAGAACTTTCGGAAGAGGTGGTCCTCCCTCGGGAGAAACACTGTCTCTGACACGCCTGTGGTGACAGGCTGTCCATTCCGAAGCCAGGTGACATTGACCGCGGGAGGGGAGAACTTGTCAACAAAACAGATGAGGATGTTGGGCTCCCCCAGGCTCACCGGGCTTCTGGAGAGTACAGTCACCTCTGGGGGTACTGTGGGGAACATAACATAAATTAGATCTGATTCCTTCAGCACGTTCCTCTCCTCATACTAGCATGTGCTACATGACTCTAAAACTGTGCCCTGAAGAGTCAGTATGTTATCCCAGATCTGACATTTTGAAGCCAGTATTGAGGTGTGAGCTATCCAACCACCCACCCACACCCACCCCCAGTTCCTAACTTCCCCTGTGTAGACTCAGGGCAATGATTTCATGAATTATAGTAGGTATATAAGTCAAGACTAGAACAACAGCAAAAAAAAAAAAAGGCACAAAATTCTAAAAATCCCTGGGCCTGTGGCCTGAGAATTAGGGGGTGAAAGTCCTATCACCCTGAAACAATTTGCCAAAGCATCTATTTTAACGCTATGAGTTCCCACATCTGGAAGGAGGGGAGAGGCAAGTACCATTAGCATCTGGAGTGTGGTTGGAATACTTTTTCATGATTTCCAGGTTATCTTTGTCCACAGCTATATTGGCCAATGCACCTTGAGCCTCAAAGCTGGCAAACTTTGCAAAGTGTTTGAGTCTCCAGATGGTCTGTGACTTTTCAATATCCACATGGAAAATCTCGTCACCGTCAAAGTCAAACATAAACTCTCCTCTTTGGTCTGGGGAGAGAAAGAACTCTGCCTGGAGGATGGTGTGTTCCTCTGAAAAGAAAGAAAAGAAATTAGGGAGGAAAATGGAAGTGGGAGATGAAGACCCCACATGCTCTGGGCAGGCAGTGATGGACCGCAAGAAACCAAACAATCCAATCAAAAAATGGGGGACAGAGCTAAACAGAGAATTCACAAAGGAGGAATCCCTAATGGCTGAGAGACACTTGAAGAAATGCTCAACATCCTTAATCATCAGAGAAATGCAACTCAAGACGACTCTGAGATTCCATCTCACACCTGTCAGAATGGCTAAGATCAAAAGTTTAAATGACAGCACATGCTGGCGAGGGTGTGGAGAAAGGGGAACCCTCCTCCATTGCTGGTGGGAGTGCAGGCTTGTGCAACCACTATGGAGGTCAGTCTGGCGATGTCTTAGAAAACTTGGAATAGCTCTGCCTCAGGACCCAGCCATACCACTTCTGGGTATACAACCAAATGACTCCTCACCAAATCATAAGGAAGTTTCCTCATCTATGTTCATAGCAGCCTTATTTGTAATAGCTAGAAACTGGAAACAACCCAAATGTCCCTCATCCGAAGAATGGATTAAAAAACTGTGGTACATCTATACAATGGAATATTACTCAGCTATCAGAAACAATGAAATTATGCAATTTGCAACCAAATGGATGGAACTAGAGAAGCTCATCCTGAGTGAGCTAACCCAGACTCAGAAGGATGCACATGACATCTATTCACTTATAGTTGGATTTTAGCCATATAGTACAGGATAACTATACTACAACCAACGCACCAAAGGGAACATGGACATAGACTTTTTGTTTGTTTGTTTGTTAGTTTTCTCTCCCTGGCAAGGAGACACTTTTCACTGGTGGTACGGCCTTGTAGGCCCCCAGTGTATGAGGAGGCTCTTGACCCTCATATGACTCCTGAATTGGGGCGGGGGAATGTTATGTAGGGACACTCCACTCCAGAGGAGTGGGATGGAAGGGTTAGGGGGTAGAGGGTGGGTGGAGGGCGGGGCTGGGAAGGGGGGAAAGAGGACAATATGATGGAGATGTAACCTGAAGCAACAAAAGAAAGAAAAGTCCTGCAGTCCCTGTTGTGCGGGCATTAAATTGCTTCGGTCAGCACACAGCAGCTTCTCTCTCTTGACACTGAAGAGAGAAGCATGGTTTGAAAGGATGGATTAGGAACCAAGTACAATCATGACACTTGATCCCTTCACCCACCTTGTGATCTGCACAGATCACTGTCTGTTTACCCGTGCGTTTCTAGTTACAGCTCTGCTGTGAGTCCCCTTCTACCAGCACAGGTCTGAGACAAGAGCCTTCTTAGTACTTCATCAGGCCTCTAACAAACACTGCTGACATTTTGTGGTCGGAAACTGCTTTCACCAGTAAGGACTAGAGGCGAAAATGGAGCCTGAAGATTAGAGGTGCCCAGAAGATTAGAACCTTGCGATGCTTCGAACCTCTTGTACTCACTCCAGGGCTAACTCTGTGCGAAGGGGCGCGCCTGGCTTGGCCTTGAACTTGACCTCTATCTAACCACTGCTTAGATTGTGACTGCTTTTGTGGGACCTAGCCCATTATGAGTGACAAGGACAATAACTCACAGCGAGGGAGGTGAGCAGATTGCTTTTCTGTTGTCTCTAGGAATAAGGCAACCAATTTAAACAATCTGACCAAGGGATTTATCTAACAGTTGTCTCTGTGCACAAGTGTATATTCTAGATGCCTCTTCCCTCCAACTCCACTGCACAGGAAGGAGCATCTGCCTTTCTAAGGCCTTCTTGGGCAGGCAGAGCCTAGACTCTGTTACATGACTGGAGCTGGATTTCCACTTCACTGGCTTCCTCTCTGTCTGCTGCCGCCATCTACAGGGTCACTCTGAATGCAGGGCCCTTCCTCACAACAGGTGTTTATATATCAGCACAAAATGTTAGCCCTGGAGATGATGACAAAGTCCACTTACTCGTGTTTCTACTCTGGTAAATGGAACTCAGGAGAGGTGGCCGCAGATCTTGTAACATCTGCTGTGTCACACAAAGGGGCAGGCGGGGCCACCACTGCCTGAAGACTCAGCAAACTTAATATACTTCACATCAGTGGGCCTGCCCTCCTAGATTTGTGTCTGTGTGGGTGGCGGGGTTATGACCTTTCTTTCCGATGATCTTAAATACAGTGTCTGTGGTTAAAACACAACAGGACTTACGTGGCAAAAATCAACTACAGTGTGCTCAGACAGGAACAGCATTTAGGGCTTCTCATATATTTTCTCACTTAATCTTTAAGAAACTGTGTGAGATCTCTAGTTATTAATTTTCCCAAAGTTCCAGACAAATTTAAAATCCAGATATGTGACTTGTTACTGCCTGTTGAAAGCTACTCTCCCATAACCCCAAAGGTGGGCCCTCTGGTGCGACAGTAGGGTCCTCAGAAGCACGCGCCTCGGTTTTCGTTGCTCAACTAAGTCCGGGTCATTGCCCTTAGGAAGGAAGAATTTCCCCCAAACTATACCTGCTTTATAACCTTCAGATTTAGACTTACATGATACCTGCCATTCTTACTTTTCAGTTCAAAGACTGTCACTGTCTTCTATGTGTCCACTGTTCATTTGTCCAAAGCCTTATGTGGTCTACCATCCCTGGTTCTGTTTTAGCACTTACTTTTGATAGCCCATGACTTCTGGGAGCTCATTAGAACAGCCACGAAGAAAAACCTTAACACCAGGACTCCAGTTGTGGCCATTTTCTTCTTGATATTCTGTGGGGTCAGAAGAGATCACAGACTGCAGCAGAACTAACTAGAACTAAAAGGGATTTAAAAATCCAAAGCTCTTGAGTTTTAGCCAATCAGAAAAATGTTTCAAGCTGACACATCTGTTGCTAGGGGAAGAATTCTTGCCACTAGATCCTATGCAACTATTTGATATCAGATTCTCTACTCAACATTTCAAAAAATAATTTTCCTTAAGAAATATCTCCATTTATTAAAAAAAATCTTTAGATAGACTGAGCAAAAAACCTTCAAGAGTTTGGGAATGTTGGTCAATACACACTCTTATATTCCAGTCTAAGTTCTATCTGAAACACTTAGTGAGGATAGAAAAAGTAAAAAATCACTAATGTGAAAATGTGGATTGGTGAGTGTAACGGTCAGGGAGACTGCTTTTAAGGGACACTGAATCATCTAAAGAGAAACTGAACAATTGGGAGATGGAGAATGCCTGGGTTCTGATAATGGACTCCCATTCAAGGATCTCCCTGTTGCTGGCAGCACCTCCTTTCCAGTCAGTGTGCAGGACCCCAACATGGCCAACTCAGCCCGAGATTCCAGGACCACTGGCATCTGCTGTATTCTGAGGGCACTGGGAAATAAACTGAGTCCCAAGGCTCCAAAGATCAGAGAGAGGTGGGACGCAATGCTTGGAAACAGGCATTGGTCACTAGAAGCCATGGAGTCCATCCTCCTATTTCAGCCATGGCCTGGCGAGGATCTCTAGCCAGATTATGACCTGAGGGTGAAGCCTCGTCTGGGTGAATCTTCCACCCAGTTGAGGTCCTCTCTAGCCATACAAAGACCCTCACAGACCAGGAAGGCGGCCATCCTCTGGACTGCCCATAGTCTGACCGTGCCAGGGTCTTGGACATCTGATATTAAGTCCCAGGTCACTAAGAGGAGACCTGCAGTGCAGTTATGTTCACAGAATGCTGGGTATTCATTTCCTAGAAGCAAGGAAACGGGCTGCGGGACTGTCCCAATGGATCATTCCCAGCCACAAGGTTGATGCTACAATTCTTTTTTTTTTAACTTTTTTTATTTTTTTATTATGTATACAGTATTTGCTCTACATATATGCCTGGGCAGATCTCAATGTAGATGGCTGTGAGCCACCATGTGGTTGCTGGGAATTGAACTCAGGACCTTGGGAAGAACAGCCAGTTCTTCTCTTAACCTCTGAGCCACCTCTGCAGCCCGATGCTACAATTCTATGTTGCAGACTGACTTCCTTTTTCAGAGCCAAATCCAGCTAACACGATTTTTGCGTCTATCTTTTGCTAGCTTCTGAAATGCCATATTCTTGACAAGTGTGTGGTAAGTTTAAAGTACTTCCAAATACATGGTGCTACTTAGCAACTTATGATGCTGCCTACTTCCCGTCCGCCGATTGGTTCTGCCCATGAGATTGTCAAACTAGACTTCGGAGAAGGACTTTCGGTTCCCTTTTTCTGTGATGGGGGAAGTCTTTATTTGGACACCGTTCTTGGTTTCCTGTTCTCCCAAAGTCTAGCTTCCTGTGTGTCTGAGGGGATTTCTGAACCCACTTGAATGATGTTTCCTTGGTAACATTAAACTGTGATGAGCCACAGTCGTAGTTCCTTCATGAAACAGAATCGACCATATATTACAAGAAGTATGCCTTGAAGACTGGCAGAGCATTGGTCAGGGTGGACTTTTAACTTAAAGCGGTCACAGGCCTCTGGGAAGCCCCACTGACGTCAAGGAACACCTGCCGAGGATGTTCCCTGTGCCTACTGCCCACGTCAAGCTGGTGACAGCTTACCCACTCATGACATAGGCCCATCATACTGTCTGCCACCCAAACCACAAAGTTTGACCCCACACGAAAAAAAAAAAAAAGTCCAGTCAACCGGAAGGTGGGAGAACTGGGCCTCAGATGCAAATGGGAATCATATTAAGACTACTGAATATATGTGAATATAATTATCATCCATCTACCTAACTGTCTGGCTGTCATCTGTCTCCACACTCCTACTCTAACTCTCCCATAGCTCCAGGCCCAAGAGTGCGTCCACGGTGCGCCCAGATCGATTCTGGGGCTTCAGTACATTTTAGGTTTGTTTGGCCTGAGTCCTGCAGACCCCCAGTGTCCTGTTCCAATCTGCTCTATGCTATTGTCATGGATCTTGGGGTCTTTGGTGTTTCTGTGTACATTTTAGGATTGATGTTTATAGCTCTCTGAAGAATGCCATTGTTATTTTGATGGAGACAACACTGAATCATTAAATTCCCTTTGATAAGCTGGGTGTGGTGGTGAGTGCCTTTAATCCCAGCACTCGGGAGGCAGAAACAGTCAGATCTCTGTGAGTCCGAGGCCACCCTGGTCTACAGAATTAGTTCCAGGACAGTCAGGTCTAAACAGAGAAACCCTGTCTGGGAAAAAAAAAAAAAAAAACTTCCCTTTTATGGAATAACATTTTGACAACATTAATTCTTCTAAACAACGAATGTGGAAAGTGTTTCATTTATTTATTTGGACACTAGGGATTAAATTTAGAGTTTCACCGCATGCCAGGGAAGTGCTCATCACCAAACTATAACCTCAGCGTAAATTACAGTGTAATCCCGAGACATGGTCTCATCTAGGCTGGCCTAAGCTTGCTCTGCAGCCCCAGCCAACTTCAAACTTGTGGTTCTCATCAAGCTGAGGCAACGTTACAGGGCACCAGCAAGGCTGGCTTCTTCAGTTTTTTTCATCAGTATTTTTTCAAGTTTGCAGGGAATTGTGGCTATTTAGGGCTGAGTTCCTTTCACAATGTCCTTCTTAGAAAATCTGTTGCTGATGCATAGGGAACGCTATTAGTTTCGTGTCCAACCACACTACTGGATTTGTAAGTCTTTAGGTGGCGTCATCAGTCTTTCCTATTTGCAGAATGAAATTAGACCCAGTCGCAGTTTGTGAATTCCACATGTATTCATGAAACTAAACAGCTGCCATGTGCTTCCCATCCCAGTGATACGGATTTAATAAAAGTGTTATTGCCTCTGAGATATAATTTTCCTTTTTCCCTGATAACTACTGTGTTCCTTGCTCTCTATCTATTTACAAGTAACTGTTATCCTAATGTTGAAAATAGTGTCCCGATACTTCAACCTCCTTGCCCTTCAGCCGTAAGTAAAATATGAGCCACCCCCAGTCTTCCAGCCCACGCACTGTCCTCCCTGAAGATTTTCTTCACTCCTCCAAAGCTGTCGGAAGGTTGGAGTACTCACACCTGATTTACCTGCTCTTGAAATTTCAGCTGACTCTGAGAGAATTGATCATTTTTTGGGGGGATGTGCTTTAAGAGTGCCGGGCAAGGAAACATGACAGCAGTTTTGATGCTGATGAAGCAGCCTCCTCCTGTTACTCCACCTTCCCCACTCTCAACAAAGCTTTCCTGGGATTCCTGTGGGGTCCTTGGTAGACCTGTCACAGTTGGTGACAGCCACTGATGATTTTTGTTCCTGCCTCCATTCCCCAGGCTCTGAATTGAGCTAGCTATGAAATGCAAACACACAATTTGATAAAATGATGGACCGAGGGTTAGTATTTGTGAGGCTTCAGGGCATGGCTCTTCAGACCTTACCCAAACTGTGCCAGTCTGTTAGGCCAGCTTGAAACACTAGCATCTTGTCTTGACAAATCTGCCACCTACTGGTCACTCGTGGAACTGTCATCATTGGGTTGCATTTCAAAGAGGCCAGGTGGATCCTGCCAGCAACCAAGGGAAGGAAGGGACCCAAGAAGAATGGGGTGGGTTTCAAGGGTGCAAATGCTGGGGACTAGTACACCCAGTAAGCTTTACTTTATTTTTTTTCTCAACTTAGGTTGCTTCTCTTATGCCAAGTGTGTCAAGAACCCGAATGTCTGAAATGTTGAAGGTCATACTTCTCTAGTTTGTTCCTTTGGGAAACATCTTCTTCAGACAGGGAAGCAGTGAGTCAGCTTTGAGAGGGGACTGGCTAATCTCCGTTAGACGATATTCCAACCAGAAGCTCTAGGTTCAGGCTGGACGTTCCAGGGTCAGTGGAGTGGGCACAAGAGGACGAACGGCCTGACTGACCCTGATGGAGCAAGCCGAAAGCTGAGTTCCTAGAGGCTCTTATTTCACAGGATGGTGTGTCCTAAAGTTACAAGTGACCGGGCAAGAGTTCATATTTGTAGGAGCAAAAGTTAAGTACAGGTCTGGAGTCTGGTTTTCTGTGGTCCTGGAGTTTAAGGGCTGGGTCATACCCTGTGGTCCCCCAGCTCCCCATGTGAGGCACCTTGCTTGTATCTGCAGCAAAATCAATTCCTATCATTTTCAGGAAACAATAATTGGTGGGTGATTCATGCTTGTAAATTTTCATAAAGTCAATTTGAAAGTAAATTAAAATTTTAAGTGAAAAATTAAACAGTCAGTGGAACTGGTTTGTCAGAACCTTTTTGGATTTAGGACCAAGTGGACCCAACAGTGCAAACAGTTATATATGGCTGACAGACTGATGGTGCCAGAGCTGAGAATCACCCAGTCTACATCTGGAATGTCAAGTACCACAAACCTCCCCCTTTCACCTCTTCCTCTCTATCTTTTCTTCCCCTTTTCCTTCCTCTCTCTCTTTCCCCTCTTTCTATCCCTCCCTTCCCTTCCTCTTGCTCTGTGCCCCCACCCTGCTTTCTTTAGTCTTTTAGCTCTCTTTAGCTCTAAGAGACTTCAAATGGCAAATCTCTGCTGAAAGATTTTTCTAAGAAAGCTGGATTAACTGAGAATTCCTGGGATGTCACAGCTCCTCTCCTCCTGTGATATATACCATGGATGCTCTGCTCCTGTGATGTCATGGATGCTCTGCTCCTGTGATGTCATGGATGCTCTGCTCCTGTGATGTCATGGATGCTCTGCCCCTGTGATGTCATAGCTGCTCTGCTCCTGTGATGTCATGGATGCTCTGCTCCTGTGATGTCATGGATGCTCTGCCCCTGTGATGTCATAGCTGCTCTGCCCCTGTGATGTCATGGATGCTCTGCTCCTGTGATATCACGGATGCTCTGCTCTTGGCTCACCCAGTCTCTTCACTCTTGTGCAGCTCAGGACACAGTCCATGAAATGGTGCCTCTGGCATTCAGGACTGAGTCTTCCCACCTCTGCTAACCAGACTAAGATATTCCCCCTCAGACCAGCCCCATCTATGCAATCCTTCATGGAGAGTCCCTTCACAGGAGACTCTCCATTGGGTCAAGTTGGCAGTTAAAACTAACCATTACAAAGTCAGGCGGTGGTGGCCCTCCCACCTCCCCTCCAGGTCTTACCCTCCCTCCATCTTCCCCATCTCCGTCCTCTCCTCCTCAGATGAGAGGAGACCCCACTTATCAACCCCCCAGCATGTGCTATCACTTGAGTTTTTTATCTTAAGTGGAGCACACCTTTCTTTAATCCCAACACTCAGAGGGCAGTAGCAGGTAGATCTCTGAGTTTGAAGCCATTCTGGTCTACAGAGTGAGTTCCAGAACACTCAGGACTACACAGAAAAACATTGTCTCAAAAACAAACAAAAAAAAACCCACAAAACAAAACAACCAAAAAATAGCCATTACAGATAGGGAACATGTGGTGAAAGTTGGGTCTCTTTGGTGAAATTGGTGGGCAGTTTGGGTGGGCATCTGGTGGTGCATGGGGAAAAGCTTGGCATCCCTTTGTCCACTGGGATGGACAAAGCCAGGTTGTGACTGGACAATATGTCCGGTTGAAGGTTCATGGCTTAAGAAACCATGCAAGCCACACAGATGACGTCAGTTATTGTAAGAAGCAATGGGACTGTTGAACATCTCGAGAAATCTCGTGGACTCTCGAGACTGCCAAGGATCTTGAGATAACGTGCTATATAAGCCACAGAATTCCACATCGTCTCTCTCTTCCTCCTGCCCTCATGGACTGAGAAGACAAACTGAAGAAGAGTACACGAAGATACACCATTAACAGAATTTGGATTGTTATATTACAAGGCAAAGGCAAGGGGAATTCAGAAGTCACTTGGAGAGGCTTTCGGCTTTGAGACTTGCAGGGACCAAAGAGACCATGGAAGTGAGTCTTAGCTTATTGAAAAAGTTGTCCTCAGTTGGCGATTGGAACAGACTGATTTTATAAACTGGCCAACATTTAGTGGTGGAAATAGACTGGCCTTACGAACTGGCAAAGTAATGTCCAAGAAACACTAATCTTTGAAAGGGACTGCCTTCCAGGACTGCCGTAAACCAAGCCATCCTGCACGGACCTATGCTAAGAATATTAATATCCTTTTAAGAAACTTAAAATAGTGATGTGTTTTTAGATAGGTATTAGAATGTTTTTAGGTATTAAGGTATTTTTAGATCGACTATAGATTTTAGATTATAGGTTTTAGGTTATAAGACTTAGGTATTTTATAGATGTTTGTTAAATATTAAAAATTACAAGTGTTTATAAATAAAAATATTCTGTTACAGGAACAACCCTTCTATTCTGAGAGAGAAACAGCCCTTGCATCCTTCTCAATATCCACTCATTAGTTCCTTCCTTTAGTCTCTTATCCTGCACTATGGGGCCTTGTCTAGACCCACTACACACATCAAGGCCAGTAGCTGTGTGCTAGGTGGTGCAGGATTGGCTGATCATCCAAAGAGGGTAGGAATGGGAAAAGCACAGCTCAGACTAACCCTAATGCGTTGCATGCTTCTGCTGTTACACTGTTACGATGAAGGGAATTCTTCCAAGTAAGTTAAACCCTGCTCCGTCCAGCTCTTGAAAGTAGACCTAGAGACTTCTCACTAGTGTGAAAGAGAATTCAGGGGAACCCCAAGGAAGGGCTGTGGAAAGAGGAACACATAAGCGGGGTGCCCAAGGCCCTCGGTCAGCAGCCATGCTCCTTGTACCCAAACACTTTGTCAGGAAGCTCATCAAACCTCTTGTAAGCCTTTGTTTTCCAGCAAAGGAGATAAAGAACAAAGTAAAAGAAATCATGTGGCACACGGGCACCTCAGCCTGACGCTCTACTCCGGGGGAGGGCATGTCCCCTCCTGGGCTTGGTTTTCTCCTCAGTAGGATGAAGGTTGCATATCTGATAGACAGTCATGCTCCCAAGTCTGCAGGCCCGCAGACTCGGTGTTGTGAGGGAGCTTGGCCCTAGGTGGGGAATTGTAGATGTTCAGCAAGCTGGAGGGCAGGACAAGGGTAGCCATGATATGGGTCACTACCAGATGGCAGGTGACCTGCCTGCTGGACAGGGTGTGGAGAAGGGTGTAGCCTGAGTCCTAGTGCTCTGAAGAGGAGCGTATCAATGTTATAACTGTGCCTAGAAGTCTGGAGAAATCAGAGCAGAGCCCAGTCAAAGTCCACCTGCCTTCCAAGTTTCGCTCTTGGGTGTACTGCAATGGACTGGAGGTAAATGTGCTGCTCTGACTGGATTCTCATTTCAGAGTGAGCCTCCGAGACTTGACTCTCCCTCCAGGTCGGCAACATTCAAGTCTTCCTTCACCCAATCCAGAGACCCTTCCACTTTCCCTGACTGCTCCATAGCTGCATCTCCAGCCAGTGTGTCCTGGGCTCACACGTCTTTAGTCACTGCTATGTGGATGAAGGACACACCTGTGGCTGAGTGAGACCAGCAGCCTCCATTCCTCTCCAAAGGAGAGAAAGAGAGACAGGTGAGTGGCTTGGAGAGTCTCTAGTGAAGGTTAGACATGGAGGGGGAAGTAAACTAAGATGAGGAAGTAGGCCTGTGCACAGCCAGCATCCTGTCAGGAAATGTCTCTCACTTCCTGTTGGTCTCCACTGCACCTTTTTCAGAGTGGTGTTTTGAGACAGGCTCTCACGCTATATATAGCCAATGCTGGCTTCCAACACATGGCAGTCCTCCTGCCTCAGCCTTCTGGGTGCTGAGATTATAGTGAGCCTCCATACCAATCTTTGTTTTTTTTTGTTTTTTTTTTTTTCTGTTTTACATTATTGTCTCTTTAGCTTGGGACTGCTTTTCTTTCCAATCAGGAAACTTCCTTCAGCTCAGGTTGGCCTCAGACTGGACACCCTCCTGCCTCATCCTCGTCCTCTTCGATATTTGACTCCCAGTGTACAGAAGTTCAATCTCAGCACTCACGGGAGGTAGAGAGAGGGCTTCAAGGGCATCCTTGGCTACACAGCAAGTTAGAAGCCAGCTGGACTGAGACCTGAGAGGGTGGAGCCTAAGGGATAACACATAGTGTGACCTCACAGGGAGAGGTCAGATGTGAAGGAGGGAGCCAGCTGTGACCAGTAACAGCAAAGAACAGAGCCAGACCATGATTTGATGCCGTTGGCTGTTTATTAAGAGAGCATAGGTATCGGACACTTTCCTGGTTTGTTTTCTATTGCCATGATAGTCATCAAGACCCAAAGCAACCTGGGGGAGGAGAGGGTTAATTTTGCCTCACAGGTTACAGTCCACTATGAAGGGAAGTCAGAGCAGGAACTCAAGCAGGAACCTTGAGGCAGGCACTGAAGCAGAGACCACGGAGCAACACTGCTTACTGGCTTGCACCCTGTGGCTTGCTCAGCCTGCTTTTTTATATCAGACATGCCCACCTGTCCAGCGTGGCACCACCCACAGGGGGCTGGCCCCGCCCCATCTCTCATTATCAAAAAAATTCCCCGCACAGACTTGCCCACAGGCCAATCTGATGGAGGCAATTCCTCAATTGAGGAAACCTCTTCTCAGATGATTCTAGCTTCTGTCAAGTTAACAAAAACAAAATGAGCAAATTAAAAAAAAAAAACAGTGCAGAAACTGCAGAGCATGCTGGGAATGTCACAGCTGCTCTTTCTCCTGTGTTTGCTCCAAGGATGGTGGATTGTCCAGGGTATAGTCTATCTGGTGTGGCTGCCTCCCTCCTCTTCATCCTGATGACTATGAAACACCCAGGTAGGACCCCTTCCTCCCTCGCCGCCATGCCCTGTGGATCTAAAATGAACAATCTCAAATCCAACCAGACAGTGCGGTAGCTCAGGGTGTAGAGGTCCAGGGCTCAGGCTGGACTTTCCGCCACCCCAGGCTTCAGAAAGCTTCTTGACTAAGTTGCTCATCTCTTCGGCATCAGTAACAACTTTAGGAGGCACTGAAAGTCCCTGGAAAGTGCACAGGGATCCGTAGCTGGAGCATGCGCAGTTTTCATCCAATGCTTTTAACACTGTTCGGAAGACATCACAGGTAAATCTCACCAGCTGAAGACATAAGATCTTTGTCTAAGTTCTGGAGAGAAATTTTGAGCGCTATCATTTTATTTTATTTTAAATCTGGGCTAAATAAGTTTATTCTTGTGACTACTTTTATTTTATTAGTTTTTAATGTTACATTTATGTGTGTGGCGTACAGTGTATTGGGGGGGTGCATACCGCATCTTATGTATGTGCCTCAGAAGACAATTTGCCATAGTTGGTTCCCTTCTTCCACTATGTGGATCCTGGGGCTTGAACTCCGTTCTTCAGCCTTGGCTGCAAGGGCCTTTCCCTGCAGAGCTTCCGCCCCTCCTCCTCCGACACAGGGTTTCAGGCCTTGAATCTTGAAAGTCCTTCCTGCCTTCCCCTCCCGAGCGAGCGCTGAGACGACAGAGGAAGAATGAGTGGTGTACAGGACATATGAAATCCTTAGGCAACGAACATACAGGATTATCAAACAGATCTTTGATTTTCAGATATCAAGGAAGATAAAATTTGATCAGAAGACTCAAACTTTCTAGGCAAGCCATGCCTCTAATCCACCACGAGGTACTTCTGTGAAACCCACGTTTGCCAGTTACTGGACTTTTGCCTTCTCAGTTCCTTCCCTGGGACAAGTAACCCTAGAAGACGGAAGGACCCAGTGGCATAGTTGATTACCTAAACTCAAAATGATTGCAAAATCAAGATAAAGTCCTTGTGGGAACATCAACTCACATATTAATTTACTTGGGAATGGAACCCTGAGGTGTGGTCACTTTTAGTGTCTTAAAGATACCTGATTTAAGATTGCAAATATCAGGGCTGGAGAGGTGGCTCGGTTGTTAAGGGCACTGAAAGCTCTTCCAGAGGCCTGAGTTCAGTTTCAAGCACCTACTGCCGATGCCTCACAGTTCCAAGGGATCTGATACTCTCTTCTGGTCCTCATACACATGTGTGTACCCACGCAAACGTACATAGTTAACAATAAAATACTTTGAAGAAAATAAAAAAGATCCCAGATCCCAAAAGTTCATTAACCGTGGAATTGCCTCTCAACCACAAGGCTGGCGACACACATTCACCCTCAAACTTTTAAACTTTAGAATGCATACAGTTTTTTTTTAAACCAGAAAGTGTACAGATTCCCATGCCTGAATTCCCTGAAACAGTGACATTAAATCCCGCCTGCTTCCTGGCAACAAGTTCCAGCCCCTGGAATTACTCAACACAAGCATCCTGGTCCTCTGGCTTGTGTCTCTGTTTTACCTTTCGTTGTTTTGTAGAAGACTTCAGAGTCGTTGGTCCTGCCCTCCCTGTCCTGGCCAAAGTCGGGGAAGATGCCCTGCTAACATGTCAGCTCCTCCCCAAGAGGACAGTGGCGCACATGGAGGTGAGGTGGTACCGCTCCGACCCTGACACGCCAGTGATTGTGTACCGGGATGGAGCTGAGGTGACTGAGCTACAGGTGGAGGGGTATGGAGGCCGG
Source organism: Lophiomys imhausi (assembly GCA_907164525.1). Classification (NCBI taxonomy): domain Eukaryota; kingdom Metazoa; phylum Chordata; class Mammalia; order Rodentia; family Muridae; genus Lophiomys; species Lophiomys imhausi. Next base: position 1,897,395 of record CAJQZJ010000247.1, on the reverse strand, counting down.
GCAGAGTGGATAGAAGACAGCACTGACGAGGGAAGTTTGGCTCTGAAGATTCGCCAGATCCAGCCAAGTGACGATGGGCAGTACTGGTGCCGCTTCCAGGAGGGAGACTACTGGAGAGAGGCAAGCGCGCTGCTCCAAGTGGCCGGTGAGTATCTATCTGCACGGGGGACCCAGGGGCGCAAAGGGACACAAGGGGACGCCAGGGGGCGCAAGGGAACATCCACTCCCCTTCAGGGACTGTGACACCTCTTGCAAAGTCCCTTTTCAACCACCAAAGGAAAACATTCTTTTTTTTTTCTTACTCATTTTTTAAAGTGTTATTTGTTTTTATTTTGTGCGTATGGATATTTTGACTGTGCACCATGTGTGTGCACAGTGCCCATGGAGGCCAGAAGAGGGTCAGATCCCCTGGAACTGGGGCTACAGATGGTTGTGAACTATCATGTAGGTGCTGGGAATCAAACCCAGGTCCTCCAGAAGAGCAGTAAGCAGTCTTAGCCACTGAACCACCTCCCCAGCCCCTCTTCTTCATTTTTTCATTAATTCTTTGAGAATTTCATACAATGCATTTGACCATACTCTTCTCCTCCCAAATTCCACCCTCTTCCCTTCCCGTACAATTACGTCCCCCCCCCCTTCTTCGTCCCATCCAGCACCATTTGTGCTGTGCATATACTCGGTTGTATGGCTATCTACTGAGCTTGGTCAACCTACCAGGGGCTGCACCCCTTAAGAAAAACTGACTCCCCACTCCCAGCAGCTTCAGTCTCCAGTAGCTTCTCAGCTGGTGGTGAGATTCATTCCCATCTCCCCCTCTATGCTGGGATTTTGTCTGGTTTGAGCTTACGAAAGGTTTTGTGCAATCTGTCGTAACCGTTCTACAAGCTGAAGGGGAAGTCAGGTGAATCCAGTTGCTTCACCAGGCAAAGGATTCTCTGGAGACAATGGCTTCTCTGGCCAGTGCAGCTCTTTCTTTGCTACTAACACCTTTAAAACAAACCAAAAAAAAAAAATCCATTAGCATGCATTCCTTGTGCAAAGTGATGGTTCTCATGACACTTTCAGTGAGTTTATCATAGACTTTGATTGTATTTATCCGTTGCCCTCACCCTCCCATTACCTGCTTCTGCTATGGTCTCCAGTTTCATCCATTTCCCGTGAATGACTTAATTTAATTCATTTTGAGTGAATAAAACACCAATGTGGGTGCTGGAGAAATGGCTCAGCCGTTAAGAGCACTTGTTGCCCTTCCAGAGGCCCCAGGTTCGATTCCTGGCACCCACACAGCAGCTCACAACCAGCTGTAACTCCAATTCCAAGGGATCCAACTCTGACTCTGGCCTCCACAGGCACCAGGCACACACATGGTGCACAGATGCACATGCATGCAAAACACATAAAATGAAATGTAACACCCAGACACATAAAATAAAATGTAACACCCAGACACATAAAATAAAATGTAACAAAACATCATTGTTTTGCTATGTATTCTCTTTATCCACTCATCTGTGGATGGACATTCAGGCTGATCCTACAACGTGGGCTTTGGGAAGGTTCTTTTTTCTGCAGTGAACAAGGGTGGGCTTAAATTCCGTTGTGTGTTTTCCCAGAAGTGGGTCACTGGGCGTTGCACATCAGTTCTGATTTTAGGGTGTTTTTTTTTAAGATACTTCCACATTTGACACGTCTTGACACACATGGCTATAACTGTTCCCATTACTATGATTGATTCAAAATGGACATGAGGATCTGTGTATCTTTGAGCTGCAGGTGGAGCTGCACGCTGATTCCTGTCACACTCAGGGACACTTAAAATTAAGCCAATGTTTCCTCTGGGTGCAAGTGAAAGGCTTTTCGTCTATTTTCTCAGCCAGTGATATAAACAGCTGTGATATTAAAGAAAGTGCTTCATGATTTATACAAATTAGTCTAAAATAGATCTCCCCACTGAAAAAAAAAGTTAAGGTTCAGTAATTTCTCATGAATTTTACTACATACCAAAATTGTAACTGACCACAGAAGAAATGAAAATAGCCCGTGAACGTTATGTCTGAGTTTAATCAAAAATATTTCAACTGTGGTACATTTACACAATGGAATACTACTCAGCCATCAGAAACAAGGAAATCATGCCATTTGCAACCAAATGGATGGAACTCAAAAAGCTCATCCTGAGTGAGCTAACCTAGGCCCAGAAAGATGCACATGGCATGTATTCACTTATGATCGGATCTTAGCCATATAGTACAGGATAACTATCCTATAACCAACAGACCGAAACACAGATTTGTTACCTGTTAGTGGGACACTTTGCCCTAGTGGAGCTGTCATGTAGGCCTCCAGTGCAAGGGGAAGCTCTTAGCTCTCATATGACTGTTGAACAGGGGGGGGGGCAACCCACACTGGGGGAGTAGGATAGGTGGGAGAAGGACAGAGGGTGGAAGAGTGGGACCAGGAGGGGTGGAGGGAGGAGACCATGATGGAGATGTAACTTGAAGTAATAAAAAAACATAAAAAAAAATTTTCATTTAAGCTAGAGTCCAGATGTCATTCAAAATGGCAGACAAGACACCTAGTGCAGAGAACACGGAGAAAGGAAAAGCAAAGTTGAGGGCATAGAACTTATCATGAATAAATTACACCACATCTTCAAAGCACCAGAGACACAAAACAAATTGTGTCATGTTTCCCTCCTCTCCTTCCCTTTTCACCATCTGAATCTGAAGAAAAGTATGGTCAGATGCTAAAGTTTAAAGATACAGGTTGGGGAACAAATAAAAAAGTAGAACTTGTTCCAGTGGGAAGGAACCCCAGTAACATTGTTTCAGGCCCTGAGTTCCCATCTCCTCCCTGTGAAGGACCACGCCAGGTCTCCGTTCCATCTGAGGCTCTGGGCTTCAGAGATGTTCTCTTTCTCTCTCTCTCTCTCTCTCTCTCTCTCTCTCTCTCTCTCTCTCTCT
>CAJQZJ010000247.1:1859817-1894422 GCA_907164525.1 Lophiomys imhausi | reverse complement strand
TCTCTCTCTCTCTCTCTCTCTCTCTCTCTCTCTCTCTCTCTCTCTCTCTCTCCAGCTCTAGGATCTTCCCCAAACATCCACGTGGAGGGACTTGGAGAAGGAGAGGTCCTGCTCGTGTGCACGTCCCAGGGCTGGTTCCCTGAGCCTGAGGTCTACTGGGAGGGCGTCTGGGGAGAAAAGTTGATGAGTTTCTCTGAGAATCATGTGCTGGGTGAGGATGGGCTGTTCCATGTGGAAGACACACTAGTGGTCAGCAATGACACCATAGAGACCATTTCCTGCTCCATCTACAACCGTGGCCTCAAAGGGGCCAAGGAGGCCACCGTCACCCTGCCAGGTTGGTGCTCTGCCTCGAGCAGCATGTAGGGTTCCTGGGGCTGCTCAGCAGTAACTTGTATTTTCTCTAATCATATTTAAATAATATGTTGAAATTTATAAACACTTATATGAGGAAGTAGATAGATGAATGGATTTTGATTAGATAGCAGTTCTCAGTATTTCAGTAATTTTCCTCTGCCGGGTTGATTTCACCTCACAGATGTTCAACACGTTGGAAATATATTAAAAATATTCCTCCCACTAAGATATTTACCTGTGGTATGTCAGTTACTTCCGAACCAATCATGTGCAAAGTCAGAATGGGATGGTTTCTTTGATAGCTTCTTAATTATAGTCATCAACAAATAGTAACAAAAAAATAATAATTAAACACTCAATACGGTAGACACGAGGTTATGTTTCCTCAGTTGTTAGAAGTTAGAGCAGGCGGGGAGGGCAGCATCGACTGATTCTAAGAGCCCAGAAAATCCTCATGCTCAATGATAAAGGTCTATAAAGATCTATTTACCATCTAGTATCAATCATCTATGTGTCATATATTCATCTATCACCATTTATCAATTATCCATCATTTATCTGTCATTCATGCATCTAATCCATATCCATCTAATCATCTATTTTTGATCTATCATCTATCTATATTATATCATCAGCTATCGATCACCAGTCTTTCTAAATACTATCATCTACCCATCTGTCATCTACCTCTCAACTGTCTACCATCTATCTGTCTGTCTCTCTGTCTATTATCTATTCGAAACAAACATCTGTATCTCTTTTGAGATAGTCTCACTCTGTCCTCCAGGCTGGCCTCAAACTCACAGCAATCCTCTTGACTGACTAAGCCTCCCAAGGGCTGTTACTATGTTACTATAGGCGTGAACCAGCTAGACATTGCTACTTATGTGATAAGTATTGTCTTTAAACACCTTAAATTGAACTGAGACTTGTAGGACGCTCTGTGCTTGGGTTTGTTGCTGATGTAAGCAGATTCATTAAAGGGTTAAAAGTAAATGTTGTCTTAATGATAAATCAGTACAGCCCCAGTTTGGAATTCTAAGGGACACTCATGTGTGGACATATATTTCATAATTAGCATTAATTTATAAAAACAATATGTATTTTTACTAGCACTTAATATCAGAAGAAACAAACTGAATTGATGGTGATGGAAATGACAGCTGTTTGTTGTGAAAAATTTAAAGATCTGTATCACCAGATAGATGGTCCATGAGGAAGAATGAATTGTTTTTTCTGCTTTCCGTACATTTTAAGTAAACTAAGGTTACATTTATTTCTGGAAAGTTTCTTTCCTTTCCTTTAGACCAAATTCCTTACAATACTTTTCTTCTTCTTTCCCTAGAGAAACTCCAGACAGAGCTGGGTGAGTGGGACCTTCATGCACACCCATGCATGAGGGCAGAGTGTGGAAAGCACCCGGGACACCCTGAGATCCCCAGGAGAAAGGGAGACGGGGCTCTCTCCAGTGCTAGTTATGTTGGCGTGGGGAGGGAATGGCAAGGCACAGGCCACAGATCCAAGGCAACCTCCTCCAGGGACTGACTTGGGGATGGCTTTTTCCATTTCTGTGACTACACACCTGCCTGACACTCATTTTTAGCCCGTGATCAGAGTGGGCTGTGGGCCCCCTCACCTTCGCATCTCCAAGTCTAACCTCTGCTCACACTGCATGGTCACCAAAGAGCCTTTGTTCAACCCACAGCAATCTTAGGTCTTGAGTAGCAATTAAATAAATTTTATAGTTTAAAACTCCAAGGCACGGACCAATTGTGTAAAGTCAGCCAGACTTGAAGTGTTGGCGAATTCATTTTATTCTGAGAGTTTTAGCAGCAAAAATCATTTTGTGATTGGTGCATAGCCTGGCCTTTAATAAATGCTTTCTTCAGACTGGCAGGGCTTGTCTTTAGGCAAGGACCACTGGCACCCTGAGATCATAAGTCCCACCTTCCTCCAAAGGAGTGACCCTGAGCCTCATACCACCCAGGGGATGTTCGTAGGCTCTGTACCTCACAGGATGTCCATGTTGGCAGAATTACTTCTCCATGTTGGTTCATTTCTTGTCCTTTGTACGGTGTATTTAACAGCTTCCTCAAGAGTAATTGGACCTTCCCAGCCCATCCTTGTCCGAGTTGGAGATGACCTAGAAATAACTTGTCGCCTGTCACCTCAAACTGATGCTCAGAGCATGGCAGTGAGGTGGCTCCGGTCCCACTACTATCCTGCAGTCCACGTGTGTGAGGAGGGCACCCACGTGACTGGAGAGCAGATGGCAGAGTACAGAGGGAGGACTGCGGTGGTGACGGATGCCATCCAGGAGGGAAAGCTGACCCTGCAGATCCGCGATGCCAGAGCTTCAGATGACGGGCAGTTCCGCTGCCTTTTTGGAAAAGATGGCGTCTACCAGGAGGCTCGTGTGGATGTGCGGGTGATGGGTAAGGATTCCAGGTAGATCTTTAGGCTTCTCCTAACTGTGACATGCTGATTCCTGGGAGACTTCTCTGACACTCAAAATATTCTCCATACTCATTCATTTTTAAGTTTATATTGAATTTTCAGTGCAGCAACTGCTGTAGATCCTTCAAGGCCATAATTTCAGGTATACTGATTTGAGGTTTATATATATAATTTACCAATTCTCTGAGAATTTCAAACCATGATAATATTCAACCCCCTACTTCCTGTCCTCTTTTTAAACCTTTAGTAACCCATGAACTCCTATTTGTGCTGTCCATATACTCATGGGTGTGGAGTCACTCACTGGAGCATGGTCCACCTTCCAGGAGCCACACCCTTAAAGAGAACTGACTCTCCCATCCTCTGAATCCATCAAGTCGCCACAGCTCCTTAGCAAGGAGTGGGGCTCATGAGCCCCTCCCATTTCCATGGTGGCGTGTTGACTGGCTTGATCCTGCACAGGTCTTGGGAAGGCAACCGCAGCTGATGTGAGTTTGTGAATGCAACGGTCCTGTCAGGTTCAGACACTGTTTCAGTACAGAGCCCGTCTCCTGAACCTCTGAGTCTTACAACATTTCCGTTTCCCTCTTCCACGAGGGTCGCTTAGCCATGGGTGGGGGTGGACGATGATCCAAATGTCCCATTTGTGGCTGAGCACTCACTCCATTGGCACTTGCTCTCTGCACTTTGAGCAGCTGTGAGCTTCTGCCTTGACCACCATACAGAGGAACTTCTCTGATGAAGTCTGAGAGTTATGCTAATAATCTATGGGTACAAAGACAAAGAACTTAGAAGGCAGTTTGATGCTATGACCATTTAACAAAGTAATAGTAGTAGGGTCTCCCTTGGGACCGCACACTTCACCACCGTGAGGTCGTGGCTGGACTGGCAGTACTTGACATGCAGATCCTGTGGTTTAGGTTTTTTTAAGCTTGGAACAATCAGGAAGGTGGGACTCTCAAGCACCTCCATAAAGTGACAATCTGAGAATATCCCCACGATTATACACAAGGCTCATTATTTCACATTGCTACTAAGATTCTGGGAAGTACATAGTTTCCAGGAAGTGTAGTAATTTGAACACTCAGCAAGATCTGCCACATACACAGAATCCATAAAGACTGACAGTCTTGGAGTGTTCTGAGGATGGCAGACAAAAGTCACCCCTAGAAACGGCTCTCCAAAGTCAGCAAACATCGTGTTTTTCTTACCTAGTCCCAATCTAAACTAACAGACATGTATGTGACGGGCCTAGAGGAACACCTGTTACATGGCTTTCTGCCTCTGCTTTGAGAAGCCTCTCTTACTCAATATCCTCCATGCTGCTCCTGTGTCTCCTGTCTGATCAAAGTTACTTTGTTGTTAAGGTCAGGAGGAAAAAAGTACAGAGTCAAGATTACCAAAAAATAGATAGATAGATAGATAGATAGATAGATATATAGATAGATAGATAGATTTGAAAATTTATCTTCTTACTTCCTAATCTATTCCAGAAAATTTTAGAACAGAATAATAGAAAAACAGAACAGGAAACCTTGTGTTCAGTCCCAGCTCCCAGGGGAGGTCATTAGCCTGGAGGTCTGTCCTCCCCAAGCCAGGCTCACTTCTCACTCCCTCAGGGAGTTGCTGAACACACACACACACACACACACACACACACACACACACAGAGAGACTCCATCTCTGCTTCCTTGATCTCTGTCCCCAGCGGTGGGTTCCACCCCACAGATCACCCGGGAGGTCCTCAAGGATGGAGGCATGCAGCTGAGGTGTACATCCGATGGGTGGTTCCCACAGCCCCAAGTGAAGTGGAGGGACAGAGATGGGAGGACAGTGCCATCTTTCTCCGAGGCCATTAGTCAAGGGAGCCAGGATCTGTTCCAGGTGGAGACACTCCTGCTGGTCACCAACAGTTCCCTGGTGAATGTGACCTGCTCCATCAGCCTCCCTCTGGGCCAGGAGAAAACTGCACGTTTCCCTCTCTCAGGTTAGTGGCTGCAGCCCTTCCTCTGGCTTGGGAACTAAATGTCAAAACGGGTTGGGCTCTATGTGTTTTCTTTGAGAGGTTCCATGTGTTCAGTCTGGCCTGGGACTTCTATCCTCATGCCTCCACATCATAAGTGCTTGGATTACAGGTGTGCACCCCACACTCCGCCTGTTGCTGCTTCCCCTCCCCTCCTCCCCCCTCCTTCCCTCTTCCTCCTCCTCCTCCTCCTCCAATTTTCCTCCTCCCGTCTCTCCTTCCTCTTTTCTTCTTTTCCTCTTCCTATTCTTCCTATTTTATTTTCTTCTCTCTGGTGGGGTATTTTTAGTAAATCTTTTAACAATAAATATATGTCTCTTGCAGAGTTGGTCTTCAGGTCACCTATGGACAACATTCCTCTGAGTTTCTTGTTCCTGTCTATCTATAATCTATCTATCTGTCTGTCTGTCTATCTATCTGTCTGCCTGCCAATCTATCTACCTGTCTATCTGTAATCTATCTGTCTGTCTATCTCTATATCTCTATCTGTGTGTGTGTTCTATTTCACTCTATCTACAAACTCCCCCTTGCTGTGAAAACAATTCTAACACCTTTCTTTCCCCTTGTTGTGGATTTTATTCTACACTAGAAATTCATTTTCCTCAAAACCCTTGTAGATATAGTCTGGGAAACTTCATGTTTTACCACAATAGTTACTCCAGTGATTCTGTAATGTGGTAATGTCATTGGAAGAAGGAAAGTGGGGCAGGGCACCAAAGCTGGACCTAAGTTTGCCTGCACCCTTGGCATCTGTGTAGCAGGGAGACGGGAGAGACCCAGTCCTCAGGCTGCTCATGTGAGAAAAACCATCTTGACATTTTCCCAGTCTCATGGCTTCCCGGGTTTGCATTTCAGACTCCAAGATTGCTTTGTTATGGATGACCCTGCCTGTCTTGGTGCTACCTCTTGCCATGGCTATTGACCTCATCAAGGTTAAATGTCGTACAAGAGGTGAGTGAGCGGACAGGACTGGGCAGGCGCTTACTCATTCCTCAGCAGTAGATGAGTCCCTGGTTTGCATTCACGTCCTCAAAGCTCCTCGGTGAATGAGCTTAGAGTTTGCAGATACAACAGCAATGGGGTTAAAAGACAACTTGGAGGCTAGAGAGACAGCTCGGTGCTTGAAATATGCGGCTCCGTTGGACCTGGATTTTCATAACTCTGATCATTGTGATCTTGGTGAGGCCACTACTTCTCTCAGCCTCATCCAGCCTTGTGGAGAAGTATGAGATGTCACGGTGCCTTAGCATAGGAGGAGAAAAGGAACCAGAAAGAGGTTAGGAGAGAGTTAGCGAGATGGCTTGGGAGTTGAGCACTTGCTGCTCTTGCAGAGGACCTGAGTTCGGTTCCCAGCACCCACATGGTGCCTCACAACCATCTGTAACTCCAATGCCGGGGCACTAACACCTTCTTCTGGTCTCCAAGAGCATCAAACATGCCGAGGTTCACAGTCATACATGCAGGCAAAACATTCCTGCACATAAAATAATAAAAATAAATAATTTGTTAATAGAAGTTGGAAGAGGGAGACAAAGAAAGGCAGTAGGAAAGAAGAAAAAATGACCAGTGCAGTGATGTCTAAGAACCTGTCACTTTGTGTGCTAACTACTTGGGGCTGGAGAAGTGGCTCTGGGGTTAAGAGCACTGACTGCTCTTGCAGAGACCCAGATTCGATCCCCAGCACCCACGTGGCAGATCACAGCCATGACTCCAGTCCCAGGAGAGTTGTGCAGCCTCAGGCTTCCTGTACTACCTTGTCAATACCCAGCCATGACCCCACATGCTCACCCAATACCCCAGCACCACTTCCAAGACCCAACCATGACCCCACATGCTCACCCAATACCCCACTACCACTGCCAAGACCCAGCCATGATCCTACATTCTCACCCATTACCTCACCCCCACTGCCATGCAGGAAAATTCTGATCTTCCATTTTTTTTTCAGTCACATGAACTAAACAGTATCTGGTCCCCAACTTCTGGGGCTCCATCTCTCTGTCAGCCTAAAACACTCAGTCATGTGCTTCCTTGGAAACTAGGGAGCACCACATCTTCCAGTAACCACTGAGCTGCCTCCTGAAGCTCTTGTTGGTCCCTCAGGCTCCAAGTGCCCCCTAAGTGCAGGTGACTAACAATGTGTCCACTGCTGCTGTCAAGCATTTGGTCTTATTTACTATCAGGCATGGAGGACTCAGTCCTCTCACCAAAGTGAACAGAAGATTAAGGCAGAGCGTTGATGGTGGTGAACCCAACCATGGTGTTAGATGGGGGCGGGGGAGGGTAGGAGAATTTTAATCCAGCAACATGCTCTGCTCACATCCAAAGGCCTTCTAGGTCTGTGTGATCCAGTTAGAATGCAGACACACTCTTAACACACACCTTTAATCCCAAACAATGAAGGTAAAGTTAGTTTGTAGAAGGAAGTGCCCATGTTCAAAAGTGACTTCTATTTGAGAGGCAAAGTGATGAATCAGAGAAAGATTTGACAGGATAGGATACGCCCAACTCTCAGGAGAACAGAAGAAAGACAGGCAACAAAAGAGAGAGCAGGCAGATGAAGAGAGAGAGGGGAGGCAGTTTTCCCAGGACAGTTTTACAGAGACAGGTTGAAGAGAGAACAAACTAGACCCAGGTGAAGACAGAACAAATCAGAGGATGAGAAGGAGCCAGATGATTAGAACAGATTGCCAGAGTTAGTTTGAGGCCAAGCAGAGCAATTCAGTGAGAAGCTGAGAGAAACCAGATTGAATCAATCATCTTGGGGAGGAGTTTTGAACCAGCAAGCCAAAGTTCAGAAAGCTAGAAAGGGTGAGCTTACTTAGCAGTAAGCCTCCAAATGACAATTACATCAGGTGAATAAAGGTTACTTTTACAGTATGGGAGTGGGGATTGGGGGTTTACCTTGCAATGTCTTCCTTTGCACTGAAAGGAAGAGCATCAAGGATATGGGTAGGGAGAGATAGGAGAACTCCCAAAACTCTTCCTTGACTGTTTCTATAACAGCTAAGCAAAATTTAAAAATAATTTTTCAGGACATAAGTCTAGTGTTTATTTCTAGTTTATAGTATTTATTATTCACAGATGTGACTTACCTTGATCCACAAACTTACCTTAATTGAAAGTTGTGTTTCTCAGACACGGTGATTTCCCTCTCTGCTGAATCTATTGTGTATTTTTTCTGGGGGTCTGGGCTCCGTGGTTTCTTGGCATTTCATCTCAGTCGTACACACTTGCCGGATGCCCATGAGCACCACTCTGTCTGACTCCAGTTACCTTTGACTCTCCTTTCTCTCTCTTCGTCCTTGGCATTCTGTAATCTCCCCTTCTTCTGCTTTTCCTTCCAGACCAAAAATACAGCAGCAATCAGGAAAATCACAAGAATGGCAAAAGCCATACACGAGGGTTTCCCTCTGACAAGATGCTCCATGGAAGCCCAATGGAGCCCCCTTCCTGGATACCCCATCCTTCCTCTCATCTTTCCCCTCAGTAAGCAGCACTGCCCTGACATAGGAATGGTTTCATCTGCTGTCTTCCAAAAGAATTCTTCATGGAGCTGGACCCATTCCTGCTGGAGCTGTTGCTCACAGTGAGGGACACCTCTACCTGAGTCATCTCGTCCTAGTCTCGGTCCCACCCTCACACACTGATGGCGTCTTCTCTCCCTTTGCCTCTTTCTGCTGTCCCTCCTCAAGCTGGGGACAATCCCTCACCTGTGCACAACAGCTTCACCCAAAGCCTTCTGGGTCCACCTCAAGGATGTGCGGAGAACCTAGAGCTGGAGAGAGATGTCAGTCATTTGAGACCTGGGTGGGTTTTTCTAGAAATGCCTGATCCGGTAACACCAGAGGGACAAAACACCCCACCTGCATGTGGGAGGAGAGGATTTCTTTCCTGTTCCACAAGAGAAAGGACTAACCGTCATTCATGATTACAGAACATCCAACACACTATGAATCAGACCAAGGAATGGAGAAATTAAGGATTAAGAGCACTTGCTGTTCTTGCAGAGGACCCGAGTACCCATATGGCATCTCACAACCATCTATAACTCTAGTTCTAATGGGATCTGATGCTCTTTTCTAGCCTCTGAGGGCACCAGGCATACACGTGTACAGGCATACATGCAGGCAAAACATCCAAATGAATAAAACAAAAATAATTTTAAAAAATAAAAGAATTAGACCAAAGCATGCCATGTGGTCTCTATCTGAGCATGTCTGCAGCTGGTTCATGTAAGGACAGCAGAAAGGATATTGGAAAAAATCCTAATGTCTAAATCCACCTCTCTATGTCATGTATCGGTGTCCCAAAGAACACAATATTTCCATGCCTAAAACAGGATTTTCCATAGTAACTTCATTAAACAATCTCTCTCCTGTAGTTTCTATTCTATTGCTGTGACAAAACACCATGACCAAGGCAACTCATAAAAGAAAGCATTTAATCTGGGGCTCATGGTTCCAGAGGGTCAGAGTCCAAGGCCATCATGGCTGGAGGGAATATGGAAGCCTTGGCACTGGAACAGTAGCTGAAAGCTTACATCTGATCCACAGGATGAGGCAGGGACAGCTGACTAGGAGCATCATGGACTTTGGATCCCCGTGACACACCTGCTCCCCCAAGGCCACAGCTCCTAATCATGCACAAAAGTCCACCAGCTGGGACCAAGCATTCAAGCATGTGAACCTCTGGGAGCCATTCTCCTTCAAACCACCACATTCTCTTCTTAATTCTTCTCTAAATTTGCTTTTTTAATCCCCACTGGAGAGTACGTGAACAATAAAAGCACCCAAGTGAGTCCACAAGGGAGTCCTACTGCCTTTCATTTTTATCTGCAATCCACTCCTTCTCTCTTCCTGTCAAATCTCCCCTTCAAGTCCTTACAAGTGGGGTCTGCCAGTGGACCCATGTAACCAGCACCCACATAAAGACAGCGGTGCCAGGGTGCAGGAAGGACCCAGTGTCCCCTAATAGTGGACGTGCTGATTTTAAAAGCACATATGAGTTCACTTTCAAATCTCATATGAGCTTTCCTGGGCTCACACCCCAAGATCTGTTTCTTGGATGGAGGAAATATCATGAAACTTGGCTGTATCACATTTTAACTAAAAAGTATAATCCCTCTAGTAATATTTGGCACCATGCCATGACCAGGTAAGGAGGACAAAGCTCTGGACAACAGCAAACAATCTGTAGCACAACCCACTTCCCCAGAGTTGCCTGGGGACAGCTGATGCACACTTTTCTGAAAAGAGAAGCAAACATGTGCTGAACTTGGTCCTAAGTGTCGTGGAACAGATCAAAGCCCAGGAAGTAAGTACCAACTCAAAATAGGCTTTGACCACAGCATGGGCCTCAAAAGTAGACACAAGAAAACATGAGCTAGCTATAAAAAATAAACAACAAAGGTTGCCCGGGTTGCTGATGGAAGATAAATGAGAATATATATTTAACCAACAGGTTAAGTGAGTGGAAAGATAAACACGTTGTACAACCAACCAACTGCTTCTAAAGGTCAGACTCCATCGTATGCTCCGTGGTCAATCACCTGATAGGGAAAGTCAATGGCAAGTGGTGTGGTAATCCTGAGATCGGTTCTGGGACCATTGGCGGAGACCTCTGACCTCTTCTGGAGAAGGTACACTCCTTCATCACTGAATGGATTTAGTGTCATCCGACTAAATAAATATTCAATAAAGATAATGGATAAGCAGCATGGAGGATGGGGAGGGTCCAAAGTCCCACCCCTAGCTGAGGACTTTTAGCATTTTCTGGCTGCTGGGAGAAGGGTCAGTGTTCTTCAGTAGTGACCCCTGGTTTACTGACCTTACTCCAAGGCAGGCTGCACTCCCAAGAGTAGTAGGGTCTGGGAGAGAGAGATGTTGGGTGAGAAGGAAGATATGGGTAGTTCTGGAAGAAGTTGGAGGAAGGGAGGGGATATGATTAAAATAATTACATGAAATTCTCAAAGACTTAATAAAAACATTATTTTAAAAAGGAAAATGGCTTTTCCATATAAATTGTACACTTCGCTTTCTTTGATTTACATACGTTCCAGGCACATCTAGAATTTGAAGGTACTGCAAATACACTGAACTATTTTTTCCCTTAAAATATTCCTTCTTATTTTATTCTTAAATTCTTCTATTCCTTCTTAAATTTAAAATATTTTTGCTAGTCTATGCCGTCAGTATTCTCATACAACAAATGTTTTTCCATCCCCTTTCCATTTAAAAAATTTTCAGTGAAGGACTGGGCATAGTGCCTTTAATCAGGCAGATCTCTGTTGAGTTCAAGGCCAGCTTGGTCTACGTAGCAAGTTCCAGGACAGCCAGAGCTACCCAGAGTGATCCTTTCTCAGCCGGGCGGTGGTGGCGCACGCCTTTAATCCCAGCACTTGGGAGGCAGAGGCAGGCGGATCTTTGTGAGTTTGAGGCCAGCCTGGTCTACAAAGCGAGTCCAGGACAGCCAGAGATATTCAGAGAAACCCTGTCTCGAAAAACCAAAAAAAAAAAAAAAAAAAAAAAACAAATGCAATTCTTCAGTAAAGATTAATGGGGCGGGGGGAAAGATAGACAAAATGAACCACATCAGGCAGCATCGATTGACGGTGAAGCTGACCTCAAGTGAGATGATTGGAATTCCTAGGGGGAATAGATTCATTTGTCTTTGGCGGATGAGCTGAAATAAAGTGCCTGATTTTAAAATAGACTTTTAAAAACTGCTTCGGGCTGGACAGCAATGGTGCACGCCTTTAATCCCTACACTCACAGGCAGAGGTAGGCAAATCTCTGAGTTGGAGACCAGCCTGGTCTACAGAGTGAGTTCCAGGACAGCCAGGGCCACACAGAGAAAGAAAACAAAAACTGGTCCGATTTCAAAGTACAGCATAATAAATGCATCGATATATCAAGACCACTTAGGTCAAATACAGCATCCAAGACTTTGACCTTCTCCAAACACACCTCTCTCTTTTCTCTAACATGAGCTGGTTGGTTTTTTTGGGTTTTTTTTTTTTTTTTGGTTTTGGTTTTGGTTTTGGTTTTTGTCAACTTGACACAATCTAAGGTCATCTGGGAAGAAGGAACCTCAATTGAGAAAGTGTCTCCATCAGATTGTCCTGCAGTCAGTTTGTGGGGCATTTTCTTGATTAATGATGGATCAGGCTGACCCAGCCCACTGTGGGTGGTGTCATCCACAGTGCAGGTTGCATAAAGTTGTAGAAAAAACTCTGGCTGAGCAGGGAGCAAGCTGGGCAGAAGCCATTCCTCCCATTCCTTTGCGGCTCCTGCTTCAGTTCCTGCCTCGAGTCTCTGCTCTGACTTCCTGGGACCCTCGTGGTAAAATAAATCCTTCCTCACCAAGAATTATTTTGTGTCTGTATTTCATCACAGCCATAGAAAGCAAACTACAATGCAGGTGCCCAACCATCCCTCCAAAACCCAACAGGACACCTACGTCTCCTCTAAAATGTTCTTTACATTCAGCAACTTGCTTGTCACCTTTAGCTCCATGGTGGCTTCCTCAAAGTCATCACCTTTTCTGAAGAAACAGCTGCATGGCTCCTCTCCCCTCAGATGTGTAATCCTTTGATGTTTGCTGGCTGCCCTCCCACCTGCTCCATCTCATCCTGATTCACCCACACGGCCTCTGAGAATTGGGAGTGATATCATCCTGGCGCTGTGTCCTTCAATCACATGACAGGCTACACATAGCCTGATCTCTCCAACCACCGTGCCACACCACGATCCAAGGGACCAATCACATTCAAGGAATCTAAGGGATGAACCCAGAGTGGAAAGTGTGTCAGGACAATCTGCCAGTCACCTTCAGGGCACAACATCTTCACTGTTCCAGCAGAGCCCCAGGGACCTTCACAGAGTTGTAACAGAATATTTTTATTTATAAAAACTTATATTTATTAATACTTAGCAAACATCTATAAGATGCCTAAATCCTATAACTTAAAACCTATAATCTAAAATCTATTATCCATCTAAGGATACCCTAATACCTAAGAACACTCTAATATCTATCTAAAAACGCTTAACTAACACTATTTTAACTTTTTTTAAAAGATATTAATATTTTTAGCATAGGTCGGTGTAGGGTGACTTGGTTTATGGCAGTCCCATCAGGTAGTATCTTTTAAACTTAAAGTCCACTGAACCTTACTTTGTCAGTTCATAAGACCAGTCTATTTCCACCACCAAATTGTGGCCGGTTTATGAAGTCAGTTTGTTCCAACCTCCAAACTGAGGCCGGCTTTTTTCATCAGCTGAGACTCACCTCACGCTCTCTCTGGTTAGGCAAGCCTCACAGCCGATAGCCTCTCCAAGCTGCTTCTGAACTTCACTCCCCCTCGCTCACTTTTTTGGTACTCTGGGGCCCCAAAACTAACACCTTCAAGAAACTCTCTCTCAGCAGGTTTTATGCCAGGCCTTTGCCTCTATAGCAGTCCAAATTCTGTAAATGGCGTACCTTGCTGTGCACTTCCTCAGGGTGACTTCTCAGTCGCTGAGGGCAGGGGGAAAAGAGAGACTGCATGGAGTTCTCTGGCTTATATAGTGCATTATCTAGTGATCCTTGGCAGTCTCGAGGGTCCATGAGATTTCTCGAAATGTCCAGCAGTCCCGTTGCTTCTCACAGCAACTGACGTCATCTGCATGGTCTGTCGGTTTGTGCAGTTTCCTAGTCATGCCCCTTCAATAGGGCATACTGTCCAGCCAAACTTGGCCTTGTCCATCCCATCAGGCAAAGGGGACCCCACGCTTTCCTCATGTCCTGACAGATGCCAATCTGAACTGCCTACTAATCTCACACAAAAAAAAAAAATCCAACTTCTACCACACACAGTTTTGCAGAATATACTCACAGGCTGATGGTCAGTGAGTTTTTAGAGCAGACAGGCGGTCTCACATAAAACACATGATTTCTTGGTTGCAGTGGTGGTATACTCTTGGAATAGGGCAAGAAGAGGGCTGTGAAATCATGAAAACACATTCCTCGTGAAGTCTTAGTTACCCTGATGTGCAAATAAATCATTATGTTAGTTGTGGGTTTAGAATCAACCAAGGTGTGTTTGCAAACTCACTGTGTTGACTTAACTGTTCCATGCAGAAAACAGAGGATCCAGGACTAGACATTGTGGTGGGTTCTCACCCGAGCTCTACGTGGAAGTGGCAGTGGGGTGGAGAAGAGGTCTCTCAGCAGGGAGAAGGGCAGGGACTTGCCATCTTTCCTAGAGTGGGGAACAGTGGGGTCCAGAGGGAGGTCCTGCAAATGTCTGGAGTGATGGCAAAGACACTATCAAGGTAAGGGTGTCATGGTGGTACTAAGAAATAGTCTCCTGGGGTTCTCAGATAACTGCAGTGTATTTCCCAAAGGAACCTAGGGATTTTTGTCACTCACACAAAGACCCTTCGCTTCCCTTTTCCAGAGATAGCCCTGACCTGAAAAGCCGTGTTCTGAGGCCATTAGTCTGAGAACATATTATTCCATTGACTGAGAGGGAGAGGGTGGGGGAAAAGAGACCAAAGGAGAGAGAAATAGCAGTTTCAGACATGGCTCAGCCTCCTTGAATTTTCTCCCATACATTCCGGTATGACAAAAGACTGTGCCTGCCTTCTATCCAACCTCAGGATCCATACTATGTCCCTCCTTCACTTCCTTCCTCTTGCCCATCATCCAGGAGAGGCTCATGGCAGACTCACGTTGTCTAAGTTCTTAGAGAGATGAAAGCATCTTGGAACTGCTCACTACCTCAGAAAGGGATCTGGACAGGGTAATCCTGCCCTGACTCCTCGATCACCGCCTCCTGGATGCCTACAAGGCTGTACTGTGAGCCTTGCTTGAAATGCTTCAGGAGGCCGACAGTCCTGGAGGAAGGCTTAGGTGGACATTTAAGGGATTCAGGAAACCGGAGGCAAGAAGGTTCCTCCCAGGAAACTTGGGGAGTCAGTCCCCAGGAGCCTCAAAACAGAAGGTGAAATAAGATTAGAAAAGAGTACTTCAGTTGTTGTTGGCTGGTTGGTGGTTGTATACTGTTGGATGCCGTTTGTCAAGTAGCCATTTTCAAAGAAATGAGAAGAGAGAAGACACTAGGAGCAATCAGCTAAGGACACCCAATGGCTAAAGGTCAGAGAAAGAACAAAACAGACAAAAATCAGGGAAATATGACTCCAGCAAAATTCAGCGATGCTACCACAGCAAGCCCCGGCCATCCCACCACAGCTGAAACACATGAAAATGATACCAAATCTATACTTATGACAATGATAGATGCCTTAAAAGAAGAAAATAAATCCCTGAGAGAATTTAAAGAAATCATAATACTATAGTTGAAAGCAATGGAGAATTCTATTAGAGAAGAATTTAGATATCCTGACAGTGAAATTTATACTTGCCCCAAGGAGCTCCTAATCAGCAGGAAATGGAGATGTACATGAAACAGATCGAACAAAACAGTATCTGGGTGAAGGTTTTCAAGCGGGGGCTGTGGCACATCTAATTTGTTTTGCTTCAGTGAAAAGAAACCAGTTTGGAGCTGTCCAGGATGTTTCTGTATGTTCCATATGCCCTGTGTTCAGAAGTGGGCTAAAGACAGCCGGTTTCATGTATCTTCTCTGACAGATGATGATTTTAGAAAGAAAGATGATCCCTTTCCATGTCCAAGATGTAGATTTGAATGCAAAAGATCAGAAGCACCTAGCTGAAATTATCACTATTGTGGAAAAGTCGAAGGTCCACCTTTAGATACGTGTCTCGTACCTCATTCATGAGGCCAAGTATGTGAGAAAGAATTTAAACCTCGTTGTGGCCATAAATATTTAGTACTCTGCCATCCAGATCCCTGCCTTCCTTGTCCAAAGATGGTGGCTTGTCACTATGAGAAAGCAAAACATTTCCCTCGTAGGTACAGTGCCAAGCAGCGGTCCTGTCCGCTGCTGTGTCGGCGAAAGCTGCTTTGTGGGTGTCATAACTGTGAAAATCCTTGTCACGCAGGAAACCGTCAGTCTTGTCCAAGAGTTAGGAGACCAAAATGTGTGTGTGGCAAGAAAAAAAAAAGTAGCATGAAGAAGTTGTGCGAGTCCAGTGTGGCACTGTGATCAAGTACATGGAAAGACACATTCACGTGATCATCATACAAGTGAGCCTGTTAGTGACTGTGGAGAGCGTCCTCCTGCTGGGAAGAGGTCCTGTCCATGTCAGAAATCAAACTTTTCTTTGCCTTGTACAGATGTACCGACTCATGGAGACAGCTGTGACAAGCTGCTTGGGTGTGGAATCCATAGGTGTTCACAACGCTGCCACCGAGGTCCTCGTGAAACATGCAGACAAGAAGTCTCTGTGTGAAGCATGCAGAGTGAATGTCATGTCGCAAGCCTTTATCTTTGTGAAACTAAATGTGTTTTTAAAAAAAGAAAGCATCAATGTAGGGGAGAGTGCTGCCCTGGAAACTGCCCACCTTGTGATCAAAACTGTGGCCGGACTTTAGGGTGTAGAAGCTGTAAGCGTCTGTCTGTCTGTCTGCCACAGAGGTGGTAGCTTTCCATGCCCAGAAACTGTAGACGTGCAACTGTGGTAATGCCGACCCCCATCATGTCATGATCAAGCATCAGTAGATCAGACTGGCAGGCGTCAGCCTACAGGCCCCTGGGAGCAGCCAGCTGAGCCACATTTATTCAGACTGCATTAGCTCATCTTCCGTGTCAAGTTCCCATTCCTGTGACATGTCTGAGGAAGCATGTGGTGAGCCCACTACCTAGTCATGCTGTGGGACCCTGTCTGTGGCGAGCCACAAAACTGTGGCGAGCCCAACCCTAAGATGGCGCCTGGCTTATTGCCAGAAAGCTCAAGCTTAGCTGTAAACAAGCCTTAGTTGGTAGCAGCTGCCTAGCCCGGTGTGCTTCCTCCTTTTGTGAGCCTATCTTGGATCACCAGGTGGCATGATCTGATTGGGTTTGAGTAGGCATATAAGGGCTTGGGGGAGGCGAAGCAGAGACACAAGCAGACAAGCAGACAATCAGAGACACAAGCAGGGATTCGGAAGACTGTTTTCAAGGGACCTGAATAAACTGCTTGAGAAGAGCTTTTGAGAGTTGCGTCGTTCTTGCTGGTCGAGGTCGACGCGACACCTGTCCTTGCAAGAGACTTTGTGGAAGAATGCTGCCCTATCAGAATCATCCGTGTGCAAAAGAATGCCGTAAAGTGACTGAAGCTGATGGCTGTAACTGGCAAAAGTAAGGCTGGCCCAGAACACCTTCATTGTGAGGAAGGGTGCTCTAAGTCACGGCCTGAGGGTTGTCCTCACCCATGTGTTTTGCCCTGTCACACTGGAAAACGCCCTCCTTGGGCTCAGAGGCTTAGACTGAAATGTCTGTGTGGGGGAGGTAGAAAACCAACCACAACTGATATAAGTGAAAACCTCCTCACTTGCTGTGAAAACCTCCTCAATTGCTGCAAAAACCAGTGCCCCAAAGAGCTCCCTCCTGGCCGTAGACGCAGAGATGTGTCACCCTGGCGAACGCCCCTGTAACTGCAACCAGAAGGTAAACCGCCCCTGTGAAAGAGTAAAACAGGAATTGTCATGCAATAAAATATGTGAAAATCAGGTTTTAGGTGGAATGTGACACAGCACGCAAGGGAACGAAGCGGAAAGCGTCTGAGACTAAAGAAGCAGAGGCCCAACACTGCTCTGGAAGAGGAAAAACGGAGACAGTGGGCGGAACCAGAGGCTTTTGAAAACAGACTGAAGAACAGGAAAAGAGACCAAGTGGCTGTGGGGCTGTGGGGCTCTCATTGTGGCACACACCTCCTTCCGGCGTGTGGAGTTGTGGCGGTGCTTGTGAGGCATATCGCCCGTGGTGTGGATTAATGGTCCTTTAAGTCTTTTAATATAGCTCAGACTGAGCCGGGCGTGGTAGCGCACGCCTTTAATCCCACCACCTGGGAGGCAGAGGCAGGAGGATCTTTGCGAGTTCGAGGCCAGCCTAGTCTACAAAGCGAGTCCAGGACAGCCAAGGCAACACAGAGAAACCCTGTCTCGAAAAAAAAAAAAAACAAAAAAAAAAAAACAAAAAGAAAGAAATATAACTCAGACTGGAGTTACGTAACTGGAGGAGTTCAGTTTCATGTGTTAGAAAACGAGCATCGTAGCAGATGATACACAGCCACACTCCTCCCTGTGTCTTTGTCTGGCTATAGTGAGGACAGAATGTTTAGTGAGACACTGTCTACAGCTGGAGCATGACTACAGTTATAAAACAGGTCAGAAGGCTTGGCTGGTGGCACTGTGCCTCCTTGTGCCAACGTAGTCTTCCCATCTGATATTCCCACATTCAACACTTCATCCATTTTGTGAACTCAGATAAAATTGAGCCATATTGCATCAACCAGGACCTTCCTCTGTCACTTACTGGGCACTTTTCTTGATCATGTAACTTTATATATATATATTTTTTAAAGAAGTGGTTCTGTAAAAGACTTTATAAATGGACTCCAGATTAGTTCATCAGAGAGGAATTGTTATTGGTCATTGAAGTAAATTTTACACTGTGTATTCCTCAGAAAATATAAATAAATGCCAGACTAGGTTCCTTACAGGAGGCTGGTTTTTCATTTGTTTATTTTGTTTTTGGTTTTGTTTTTTGGTTTTTTGTTTTTGTTTTTGTTTTTGTTTTTGTTTTTGTTTTGTGCAAGAAGATTTACCTGAAGTTGCCACGTTTTGTAAAACGTTTGTGTATCTTTTTATGATAATAATAAAGGAAAAAGTAATATTTATGAGCACATATCCTGAGCACAGGGCTTGTGAAATCTAACCTTTAAAATTATTCAACTAAATATTTATTAGTAACTATTTTCACTTATAAACAAATATAAACACTTAACGACTAATCCTACGAATGACTATACAACCCCTATTACCTACCCACTAAACCTATTGATAACTATTACAACTATTTTCATAACCTTTTAGAAGGATACACTCTCTGGGGTAGACCCTTTAATGCACTTAGCAGTCTTTCTTCTGGAATATCTCAGATGTAGATCCATCAGGGTAAATTGGCTATGGCCGTTTCACTTTAAATAAGGCTTGAGGCTTTCTTCTCTCTGGGAGACCTCAGCTGTCTGTAGGCCAACTTATTTCCTTTGTATCAGCAACTCTGCCGCTCTGCCTCAGTCTTTAAAGCTGGCCACAGTTTCATTCAGGCCACTGTTCAGACAGGTCAAACCCCTCTAGGCACAGGGTTTAGTCCTTGGCCTTTTGCTGTCTTGCTGAGGCTTTCTCTGCTCACCAGCTTCTTTCTGCCTCAGGGAGATCTGGCCATCAGCCCACCAGCACTTTCTCCATCAGAGGATACAAACTACTCATTGTCCTTTCTAGCCTGAGGACTTGCTAGCATTGGATCTCTCTAGCATGGGGCCCCCAAGCTCCATCCACTTGTCCTTAAATAGGATCTCTCCTTGTTCCACCTGCTTCAGCTTAATCTGGGCTCTGACAACTTAGCAGCTGAAAACAATGCAAGGCCATAAACCTTGTTTTTAGTCCAGAAAGTGTTTCCTTATTTCACCTGGCTTCAACCTTGTTTTTAGTCCATAAAGACTCCCCTTGTTTCACCTGACTTCATCCTGGCTTTTAGTCCATAA
Source organism: Lophiomys imhausi (assembly GCA_907164525.1). Taxonomy (NCBI): domain Eukaryota; kingdom Metazoa; phylum Chordata; class Mammalia; order Rodentia; family Muridae; genus Lophiomys; species Lophiomys imhausi. Next base: position 1,874,933 of record CAJQZJ010000247.1, on the reverse strand, counting down.
ACTGATAAGCTAATTGCCCACAGCCAAGTTGATCTTCATGCTCTGGATTAAGAGACTGTATCAGAAACCCCTAGATATTTACTAATCTAATTTATATTAATCTAACTCCCTACAGGTTTGTGAGCTTTGTGTACTTGATGTCATTTTTCTTTACTGCAATTGCTGGGAATATTCAATTTTACAAAATCAAACTCAGAGAAATAATTAATAAGCCAAATTACATAGATTTGTAAGTCATTTAAAGTAGTTTTTCTATTTAATTTTTGTATTGTTCTTTTTATTAAAAAATTTTAAAAAGCCCGGTGTGGTAGCACACACCTTTAATTCCAGCACTTGGGAGAGAGAGGAAGGCAGATTTCTGTGAGTTCAAGCCTGGTCTACAAAACAAATCCAAGACAGCAAGGCTGTTACACAGAAACACCTTATCTCAAAAAACAAGATAAATAGATAGACAGATAGATAGATACATAGATAGATAGATACATAGATAGATAGATAGATAGATAGATAGATAGATAGATAGATAGATAGATAGATGATAGAGAGATAGATAGATAGATAGATGATAGAGAGATAGATAGATGATAGATAGATAGATAGACAGATAGATACATAGATAGATAGATAGATAGATAGATAGATAGATAGATGATAGCGAGATAGATAGATAGATAGATGATAGATAGACAGATAGATACATAGATAGATAGACAGATAGATACATAGATAGATAGATAGATAGATAGATAGAGAGATAGATAGATACAGAGAGAACTTCAATGCAGACATTAGAGCGGTAATAATTACATGGTTCTGAGGTCCAGCCCAGAGCTGGAGCAACCCATTCCTTTCTAAACTGTTTGTGCTCCAGTTAGTGACACAGGTCTTGAAATCTTAGAACCTGCTGGTTTGGGTAAATCTCCTGATACTGATGCTTGTGCTTAGAATCTGGAGAGAGCTACAGGATTCCTTGATGCCTCCATTTCAACATCTGACAGTGGGTTGGATGGTGATCTATGTTCTTAGGTCTTTTAGATTAAATTCACATATGAGAAACAAGGGTGTCTACAGTCCATCCATTTAGCCAAGTGCCAGCAAGTTCTATCCTAACGTCTCTGATGCTTTGATACATTGTCATTTCCTGGTTAGTTCCGTTATTCACCAAAAAAAAAAAAGAATTGAAAAGACGCAGACGTGTTTTGAACTTTCTGATTCTCATTCACTCAAGCCCAGAAATGTCCTCCATGAACATTGGTTAAATCAGCGCATCTGGGTGGGGACACACAGCAGGAACAGCTCTTGGCTGGGCCCGCCATCTCACTCCCTTGCGACAAGCGAGAAGAGGGGAAGTTTGATGTCCTCCAAGCCCATGAGTCCCAGAAAAATTATTTTCTTGCTCAGAATGATAGAAAAAAAACCTACAAGCGTCAAGAAAGTTGTGACTTGGCTGAAGGGATAGCTCAGTGGTTAGGAGCACATACTACCCCAGGGGACCTGAGTTTGTTCCCAATGCCCACATCAGCTTCCTGTAACTCAGCTCCAGGGGATGCCCCATTTCTGGACTCCAAGGGCACCTGTGCTCATGTGCACAAACACACAACACCCACACACACAAACACATAATTAAAAATAAAATGATTCTTTAAAAGGGAAGAAAGAAAACACTACTTTATATCCTTGAAATTCTAGATCTAAGATTGAACATCCACAAGCAGGTCATAAGAGATGTACAAGGATGAAACAAGTAAAGACATTTTCTTACAAAATTGTATATATCGTGATGCTACCTTAAAAATAAGTTTTCGAGAGTAATCATTCAAAGAAAATAATTCCCTTTTAAATGGAGGTATTCACTAAGATCATGTGACTTTCAGCATTTGCAAAGGGGTGAGAATAAACAGTAGAATATGAAAATGCAAAATTGGGGAGGGAGGCTGGAAAAATGGCTTGGTGATCAGGAGCACTGGCTGCTCTTGCAGAGGACCTGGGTTTGGTTTCCACACCCACGTGGCAACTCACAACTGCCTGTAACTCCAGTTCTAGTGGATCGGACACCCCCTTCTGGCCTCCATGGACACTGCACACATGTGGTGCATAGACAGGCAGGAGGACAAAACACCCATACACATGAAATACATTGTTTTAATGCAAATCTGTTGAAAGTGACCGAGCCCACCATTTTGTTGTCATTTTGTTTTTGTTTGAGACATGGTCTTGTGTAGTTCAGGTTGTCCATGCACTCATCACAAGACAGAGGCTCTACACAGACTGTCAGAAGTGGGAGGGGGAAGAAGCACTTTTGGTTTTGTTCTGTAAATCAGTTAACTGTGTGAGTGACCCTCAGACCTGATAGTCTCTCCCCAGCTATGTGGGAGGCAGCGTACAGTGAGAAGGACCCAAAGAGACCTTCGAGTTCTACCACTCTGTGGCTCAGCCCAGTGCAAAGTCCCTTGGCTTTTATTATTTCCACTCTTGAAGTAACTGAAGAACTAGAGATGGCTGGAATTTCCTCCTAGACTCCTCTAGGAAAAACTCTAAAGCGAGAGCCTGGGGACAGCCCTGTGTGTCCTCCTTGGGGAGATCTTTGGAAATCCAACACCCTGGCCCCAACAGCCACACCCTTGAATTCTGACCGCAGTAACACAGGTGTGGATGGTCCCCAGAGCCAGTCTTTCGGGGCACACTGAGGATCCCAGGAGCCTCCAGGAACTCACAGCTCTGTCCAGGCGGTAAGGAGTTTGTGTTTATGAGCCGGTCTGTCCAAGGGAGGCGTGGGCCTATGAAGGAGGGATTAGAGTCATGAGGGTGTAGTGAGAAAGTGTCCCTTTATTGGGAAATAACTAACAAAGTGAACAAATAAAAGAATAAATGGAAGAAGGGTGAAGATAGATCGAACGTAGGAGTGGTCTGCTTCCTTATGTGACTTCACACTGCCCTAGACTAAACTCATAGAATCCAGCTGCAACATCCCCTGTGAGACCACAAACCAACAGAAAGGCAAGAGAGTAGCCCCCCCAAGGCACAGGAAACACTTGGCAGTTTCCCATAACAATGGGGAAACTGTCGGCCTTCAGAACAAAGAGAGGATGTGAAAGGCCCTGGGGAGGGCTGGGTTTGGTGGGCTTTGCCTTAAGGGTTTTGTGGAAGACACAGTTAGAAACCCATGAATAACATTAAGTCTTTGAACAGGGCATTTTCTCCTGAGAACCTTCACCTGTTGCCTTCCTACAGTGAACTTTGACTTTCCACTCTGGAGATGAAGGGCTCGTCAGTCTTCTCTCTGGCTGGCTGTCTCCTCCCTCTGCTACTCCTGGTGTCCAAGGGAGTCTCAGAAGGTCAGTGTTCTGCCTTCTGCTCTGTAGTTATTGTCTTGTGTAAATGCAATCAATCACTTGGCCATCTGATGGCCAAAAGATGTCCTCCCCGACCCTTCAGGTAATTTTTTATAAAACTCAGAACTGTGGTATTTACCTTCACTGACTGTGGGTGAATTTAGCCTGTTAACACCCACTGTGTCTGTATTGCCATTGTCCTGCGTGATGTTCACAGTTCATGTTATTTTTCTCCTTCTGTGACCAGCTACCTCTCAAGGAGTTTAAAGAAGTAGATAGTTAGTTTGGCTCTTGGTTTGAGAGGGTGCAGGCCACTGTGGCCAGGAAGGTGTACAGTAGGGGGTTCTGTGTGCATAAAAGAACAAAGAATTTGGATTCAAAATTCTTCGGTTGTGACTTTATTCTCTCTGGGACACTTGCCCTTCGTTCAAGGTGCAAAATCGCCCTTTGCATGAACCTCTCAGATTCTGGAGAGAACTCAGAAAGGAGATCATGTGAATGGCATAGTCAGTTATTATCTCCCGATCTGATATCAGGTAAATATAAAAATCCAGATGAAACCCAGGGCACTGTACATGCTAGACAACTGGTCTACCATCAAACACACCTCAGCCCTGGTATTAAAAATGTTAATGTCCATGAATGCTGATTCAAAATTCTGTAAATGTTTGTATAAAACACTTGTGTATGTGTGTGTATGTGTGTGTGTGGTTTCTATGTGTATGCATGTGTGTGAAATTTATTGCAGGATTGTTTATAGTAATAAGGTGAATTGTTGTAAAAGTTACCCATTAGGAGGAGGTTGACTATAATGTGTACATTTTTAAAAATAAATAAATAGGCCATTTAGATGTAGCTAACTATATGTAGTAAAATAGTTGGAAGTTCCTCACTGACAAAACTGGTGCATAATGATTGCATTCATGTGAAACCATGATTCCCCACTGCTCTGTGAAATAGTCTTTCTAAACTGAGCTGCTGACATGTGTGTACACTGACAGCCAGCATTAGGTAGATGGCAACATGTAACCCCTGAGTCACAGAGGCACCCGATGTCTGGAAGCAATGCAGAACTGAAAAGAGCCCGTCCCCAGTCTAGCAATGGCCACTGTGATGCTCCTAGCCCAAAGCATCACTCTCTCTGGGGTACTATGGCCAGGGCTGCCAACTCTAAATTCACAGAGTTCCCCAGCACAGCTGCTCCATTCCCGAACTCTTCTCAACCCCGAGTCCCTCATTTCAGGTTTATAGCGGACACACTCTCTCTCCCACCTGCTGCTTTTTTGGCCTTGGCTATGTTCACATAGTTGAAGAATATCCATTTCATAAAATGTACAGTGAGATAAGGCTGCATATTTCAGTAGATTCTAAACACTGAAGCAGTTAATATTTCTGAACAAGTGTTGATGTTGTAAAAGTTCCAAGAACATACACACACATATACATATACACAGAGAGACTGAGATACTTATACATATTTATAGAACTGTTATAATTTTATTTATTAAGTTTTAATATTTTTTCTAAAATTCCCCACAAGAGGGAAATATGTTTAGTTCTCTAAATATGAAAATGCAGTGTTGTTTGTTTAAGTCTCATTATCTAAAGCTTGCTTCCACAATCTGTCTCTGGTCTCCAGAAGTGTCTCAGTTTTCTGTGGAGGGACCAGCTGAGCCCATCATGGTCCTGTTGGGGACAGAGGCCACCCTGCCCTGCCAACTATCTCCTAAACAGAGTGCAGCTAACATGGACATCCGATGGTACCGTGCCCAGCTCACCCCTGCTGTGCTGGTGTTCCACAATGGACTGGAGCAAGGAGAGCTGCAGATGCCCGAGTACCGGGGCAGGACCCAGATGGTGAGAAATGCCATGGATGTTGGAAGTGTGACTCTGAAGATACGTCAGGTCCAGGTCTCTGACAATGGCCAGTATCATTGTCAATTTACATATGGCTTCACCTCCCAAGAGGTTTCCATGGAGCTTCGAGTTATAGGTACGTGAGCTTGGTACAGGGTGTCAGGTGTGATATAAGACAAACAGCAAACTGCGCCTAATCCTCCTTACGCCAATCTGGAGCTGCCTGTGATCCTGGGTAGGAGTTCCCTACACCGTCCATCAAGAATAAGACTGTCTGCCATCAGAGTCTCTCTCTCTCTATTTATCTGTCTATCTATCTATCTATCTATCTATCTATCTATCTATCTACTTCTGTGTGTGTGTGCATGTGTGTGTGCATGTGTGTGTGCATGTGTGTATGTGTGGGTCTAGGTGCATGTATGTGCATATTTATGTATGTGTGGAAGGCAGAGGTCAATCTCAGGTCACTGTCCACCATGTTTTTTGAGAGAGGACTCTCATTGACCTGCAAATCACTAATTCAGCTAAGCTGGGTGTCAGTGAGACCCAGTCCCAGATAGGACTACCTGTCTCTGGTTCCCAAGTTTGTACCATCACACCCAGGTTTTGGGTTTTTTTTTTAATGTTTATTTATTACTTCAAGTTATATCTCTATCACAGTGCCCTCTTTCCACCCCTCCCAGTCCCACTCTCCCACCCTCCTCCCCTCCCTCCTATCCTACTCCTCCAGAGTGGGGTGTCCCTACATATCATTCCCCTGCCCCAGTTCAGTGGTTATATGAGGGTAAAGAGCTTCCTCATATACTGGGGTCCTACATGGCATCACCACTAGGGCAAAGTGTCTCATTAACAGGTAACAAAGTCTAAGTTCCTGTTCCTTTTGGTGTGTTGATTGTATAATAGTTTTCCTGTACTATACATCTAAAATCCAATTATAGGTGAATAGATGCCATGTGCATCTTTCTGAGTCTGGATTAGCTCATTTGGGATGAGCTTCTCTGGTCCCATCCATTTGGCTACAAATTGCATGATTTTGTTGTTTCTGATAGCTGAGTAGTATTCCATTATGTAGATGTACCACAGTTTTTTTTTATCCATTCATCAGTTGAGGGACATCTGGGTTATTTCCAGTTTCTAGCTATTACAAATAAGGTTGCTATGAACATAGATGAGGATATTAAACACTAAGAAACCAAATAATCCAATCAAAAAATGGGAAACAGCTAAACCGAGAATTCACAAAGGAGGAATCTCTAATGGCCAAGAGACACTTGAAGAAATGCTCAACATCCTTAATCATCAGAGAAATGCAACTCAAGATGACTCTGAGATTCCATCTCACACCTGTAAAAATGGCTAAGATCAAAAATTCTAATGACAGCACATGCTGGTGAGGTTGTGGAGAAAGGGGAACCCTCCTCCATTGCTGATGGGAGTGCAAACTTGTACAACCACTATGGAAATCAGTCAGGCAATATCTTAGAAAACTTGGAATAGCTCTACCTCAAGATCTAATGATACCACTTCTGGGTATACATCCAAGTGATTCCTCACCAAACCACAAAGACATTTCCACACCCAGGTTTTTTAATGTGGGCTTGGGTAAGTGAATTCTAGTTCTTGTGTTTGCATAACAGGCACTCTACTGACTGACATGCTTGCCCAACCCTCTGAGCCTGTTTCAATATCTTAAAAAGACCCCAGAGAGTGTAGTAATGCTGTAACGCTGACACCCTCTGGCATTATCTTTCAGTAAATCAAAACAGAAAATAAAAATTGGACCAATTTTCAAGTTTTAACTTTTCTGAAATGATCCTTCTCCCAGTCCTTGTACATGCAAACACCATAAGCTGCCTCAAGCTTGTGTCTTCTCTCCTCAGGTTTAGGCACTCCCCCTCTTGTTTACATGATGGGATCTGAGAACAATGGGATCCGAGTGCTGTGTTCCTCAGGTGGTTGGTTTCCAAAACCCAAGGTGCAGTGGAGAGACACCAAGGGGGACACTCTACTGTCTTCCTTTGAGTCACAGACCCAAGACACAGATGGACTCTTCCACATGGAAGCATCTCTTTTGGTCACAGATAACACTATAGGCAAAGTGATCTGCTCCATCCAAAACACCCTCTATGGCCAGGAGAAAACGAAGGCCATCCTCCTCCCGGGTCAGTGAGGACCAAACTCTGAAGGGGTCGGGGGAGGGGGAGGAGTTAGAAGAGCTGAAAGGAGTTGCCTCCAGGCCCATTTCTGACTGTCTACATGTACCCCTCACAGAGCCCTTCTTCCCCAGGACATCTCCATGGAAACTAGCTCTGGCTTGTTCTCTCCTTTTACTGTTGCTCCTGCTTGGTGGGATCAGCATCACTACCTGGAAAGAAAATGGAGTCAAAAGGAGAGAAATGGAGAAAAAGTCAGAAGAACTGAATGAAATGACACAGATGAGGAAGGAAATGAAAACCACACTGAAGATCAGAGGTATAAATGGGGACAGGGGTATAAGTCAGAATAAGGCTGGGGAGTTAAAGGAGCCAGGGAAGCAGGGCGCAAGCGTTCCAAGAAGCATCAGTCTTGCAGAGGACCAGAGAACACAATGGAGTGGACATCAGGCCTCTCAAACCACAGTCCTGCTCTTCACGGCCCCATGTTTTGCTCACACCCTGTCCTTCCTCCCCGCTGCCCTCACACTCTGACTTTCCCTGCACCCACATTCCTCTAGAGGGTGCTTCTGGTCCTCCTGTACCTGGTCCTCTTCCTGCGAATGGGTCAAGTACAGACTTGAGAAGCCCTAATACACCTTAAACTCCCAAGGAGCTCCAGACATTGCTCTGTAACCCATAGTACCGTATCAGTTTATGGTGGCCATATGTGCATGCTCATCTCCTTAGTTATGGGGTCCCTAAGTGATTAGCTACTCTTCAGACTCAGGGTGCCTGAGACCCAATTTGATGGATTTTACACCTTCCCTTTCTTTCAGATGACCTTCAGGGCGACCTGGGTGAGTCTAGCTTCTCCCCCCCTCCCGTAGCATTTACTTCTCTTACCCCCCCCGTACCCCCCTCTTCCGCCTGCCATTCATCGAATGTTGTTTCTTTCAGATCGGAGGAAGGCGCTGTACAGAGAAGGTAAGAGACCAGGGGGACCTGCACCCCGGATGCCTTGATGTAAACTCTCCCTCAGCACCCTCTCAGGATGGCAACGAGGGGACTAAAAGGGTTAATGACAACTGATGCAGAAAGAGAAGGGGAAGTGTGGGGCCACAAGTCAGTGCTCAACTGTCTGGGGTTTGTTCTGTTTCAGATTGGAAGAAGGCCTTCCTGTACCCTGGTAACTGACTTCTGGACATTGAGTCTTGCCAGCAACTCTGAAACAATGGGCATAACTGGAAACTTAAAAAACACATGAGCTTGAATATGCACATTTTAATGGCTGTCAACTTGCAAATTGAAAACAAAACAAAAAACAAACCTTTTTTTTTTTTAACGAAGGCTGGATCACACGCTCTGTAGCTAAGGCTGGATTTGAGCTCCTGAACCTTCTGCCTCCACCTCCCAAATGCTAGGATTTCACATGTGCACCATCGTGCCCAGCAAGTTGTGATCACTTGTGTTGGGGATTCAAGCAATCAGTGATTTTCTGTAGCTCAGGGAAAAGGAGAAATCACTATTTAGTTATTGTTTGTGTGGTGTGTGTGTGAACATGTGTATATGTATGTGTGTGATGTGTGTGAGTCTGGGCATGCTATGTGTGTACACATTATGTATGCCACACGTAGGTGGCAGAGCTGTCACATCTGACCCCATGAAAGTTGGAAGTCCCCAAGGAAAATAAGCTAGAAACCAGCTCGCTCCATGCAGCCTGAGTGATTGGGGGAGGTAGTAAGTGGGGCCTTCCGACAGCTCACTAAACAGCTTCTAGTGAGACTCTTTAGCCATTTGCTTAAGATGTTCCAACAAGGGCTGGAGAAACACCTCAGTGGTTAAGAGCACTGGCTAGTCTTGCAAAGACTTCAATTCAGTTCCCATGGCCCATATATGGTGGCTCACAACCTTCCATAACTTTGGTCCCAGGGAATCTAACGCCCTCTTCTGGCCCCTGCTGGAACTGCACTCACACAGTACACATACTACATGCAGGCAAACGCTCACACACATAAAATAAAATTTAAAATAAATCTTTGTAAAAAACTTCCTGTGCTTCCGAACAAGGGAGCTAAGCACAGGACAGGGACACATGAGCTCAGGCAGCTGGAGAGTCTCCCATTCTCTTCTTGGGCCCAGACTCCTTCTCTACAGGATGGAGAGGTTGAGCTGCATTTCCTAGCTGCTCCTCTTGACTCCTGTCCTCTTAGCTCTACATATTAGAAGCTTTGTGTGTGTGTGTGTGTGTGTGTGCGCGCGCGCGCGTGTGTGTGTGCGCGCGCGCGCGTGTGTGTGTGTGGAGGGAGGTTCAGTGAGAGACTCCAGTGTCCTGCCTGTTAAGAAAGTCCTTATCTGCCCCTCCTCCCAAATCTACAGACATATCTAATTTCTAAATAAAACCTTGAGGCCCCGCTGCTGCTACATCTGAGCAAGAGGAATTTAGCACCCACCCCAGCTCACCTCCACCTCATCCCCACCCCACCCTCACTTCTACCCCACTCCATCCTAACCCCACCTCCACCCCCATCCTCACCTACCCTCACTCCTACTCCACCCTCACCTTCATCCTTCACCACCCCCACCCCCATCCTGAGCCCCAGCATTGAGTCTCTAGGGAGCAGTCCCTGAGACAGCACAGAGAGCAGCCTACCTGCTGGGAGTTTCTGGACACCAGAAAGTCTGGGGTAGGGAGAGGTTAGTGAGGAAGGGGAGGGGAGGGGAGGAAGCACTGGGGCCATGTCTCCTTTTCAGTCACTGGGTGCTACTGTTTGCTCTGCTCTCTTCCAGACTGGAGGAAGGAACTGTTCCAGCTGGGTGAGTGGATCTGCTCTTGTTTGCTTGGACCCTCTGAGGTCATCCTGTTGTTCTCTTTCTGGTTTGGAGATGAGTGTCAAACCTTGCACATGCCAGGCAAAGAAGCACATCAGTTTGTTCTCTAATGTCTTTTTGCGATCTTCCTAACAGACAGAGACATGGCTGTTCAGGCTGAGAGTGGGGAAGATAGGAAGGGATCCTGCTGTATGAGCCTGTGCTGGGAGCCACAGCCAGGCTCAGCTGGCTGACTCTGTTCCACAAATGTGTCTCCACACATTGGCCCAGCGTTCTTGTCCATGGGATCCACTGAGCTTGGATAACAGAAATGGCTCCTTAGTGAGGAGATGCCTAACTAAGGAAAAACTACTCCAAGTGGCAAGAACCCTCAGCTTCATTTTGTGAGGTCCACTTGTGACCAGCCTTTCCATAATTGAGGAACAACGCTCTGATTTACCAAGGACACGGGGCTAACAATGCTCTTACATAATCACCTCAAGTCCTGGCTCACTGTGTGCCCTCTCAAGACCCTACAGTAGCATAGATGAGATAGAATGAGACACAAAACTCAGAACGCACCATGAGAGCCCCCGGCCTGACACACTGAGTGTTCACACACCAGCTCTCCACACCCAGTTTCCTTAAGACTTCACTGGTCCATTAGCCTCCTACACACAGCGACAGCCTTGAACACAGAGTTACTGAGATACAAACATTACAGTGGTGGTTTTGTCTCCTCCTCTGCCCCCATCCCCCTTCCTCCTCCCCTCCTTTTCCTCCTCCAGCTCCTGTGATGATAGACCATGAAGTGCCTGACCAGGACAAATCTGAGCCAAAGACAGAAGAGAACAGAAGAGAGGGGACACCAAGTCTATCAGTCAGCAACTCACAAGTAGATGACAACATCATCACACTTTACCAGGAAGGCTTCATGTTGGGGAGATACTACTGGGAGGTGGACGTAGGGAACACTGAGGAATGGACACTAGGTGTTTATGAGCTGTCCACTCAGGATGTATCAACTGAAGAATCATTGAGGAAATTCAGAGTCTTGGAAAAGAAGGGAGATGGATACAGGGCTCTTACCTTCTGTTCCCAAAACATCTCTCTGGAAGAACCTCTGGTGATGGAGACATGTCCACTGAAGATTGCAATCTTCTTGGATCAGGAGGACAATGACCTTTCTTTCTACAACATGACTGATGAGACCCATATCTTTTCCTTTGCCCAGGCCAGTTTCTTGGGATCACTCTACCCTTACTTCAAACGCAGTTCCATGGGGATTTCTCCATGAGCACAGCCCTAAGTGATGAGAACAAGGAACTCAATGGACAGGTACTGAGGCGTGTCATCTGTGAGGTCCTCCTGCACAGGCACAAGGACCTCTTAATGGGAGGCCTCTTAGCATGAGACTCCATGAACCTCTATGGCAAGATCCCGGACAAGATTCTCAGACAGTTTGTGTTGGGCATGGTGTTATAATTGTTAATAGTCTTCCTTTTTATATAAATCTGTTTAACTGTTCCTAAGATGAATGAATCCATGATTTTCTGAATCCAATAGCATGTTTACTCCATACTTATACATCAGTGGTTTAATTATTATATAATTATTAATTATATAGGGCTACACAGGGCCATTTTCATCCAAGTGTACAATGTACTCTGAGCACATTTCCCCAGTGTTATTCTTTGTTTATATCTAACATACTATAGACCAACAATGTGCTGGCATCATCTGAGAAAAAGGATTCTCAGTTAAGGACTACCTCTATCAGCCTGGCCTGTAGGCAAGTCTGTGAGACATTTTCTTGATTGATGGTTGATGTGGGAAGACCCAGCCCACAGTAATTGGTGCCACCCCTGGGCAGGTGTTCCTGGGGTGTACAAGAAAGCAAACTGAGAAAGCCTTGGGGAGCAAGCCAGTAAACAGTGTTCCTTCATGGCCTCTGCCTCAGTTCCTGCCTTCAGGTTCCTGTCTTGAGTTCCTGCCCTGACTTCCCTCAGTGATGGAATATCACCTGAGAGTTGTAAGATAAAGTAAACTCTTTCCTCTCCAAGTTTGTCTTAGTCACTGTCTTGGTCACTGTTCTATTGCTGTGAACAGACACCATGACCAAGGCAACTCTCATGAAAGAAAGCATTTAGTTGGGGGCTACAGTTTCAGAGGCTTAGTGCATTCTCATCATACCAGGGAACATGGCAGTACGCATAGCACTGAGGAAGTAACAGAGCTACATGCTGGTCTTCAGGCTTTTGAAACCTCAAAGCCCACCCCCAGTGACAAAGTTCCTCCAACACTGCCACACCCCTAATCCTTCTAATCCTTTCCAATAGAGCACTATCTGGCAACTACGCATTGAAATATGTTAGCCTATGGGGGCATTCTTATTCAAACCACCTCAGACATGGTCTACACCACAGCAACAGAGAACCAAACCAGGATAAGCCGTTCTCTTAAGTAAACTACTATAAAATTAAACAACAAAGGCAAACCTTGCCAATTTGAAATTATAGTACATGGTACACAGATGTACAGGCAGGCAAAACACTAATACACATAAAATGATTTTTTTAATTTAAAGTCATATATTTTAAATAAATAGTCAGGTACTTGAGAAGTAGGATATTAATGCTAAAGATTATTGTGGAGGTTTGGATTCTTTTAACACAGTTATGTTGAATTAATATGTAAAAGTTGTGGGAGTGCTTCTGAAAAACAGTCTCATAAAAGGGGCATGCAGATCAGCGTGGCATCTGGCAATACACATGGTCCTGGGCAAAACAGGTGGCCTCAAGAGGAGGGGGCAGAGTTGGCCAATGAGAAGGCATCCTGTATGCATAATTAAAGGCAGTGTATAAAAAGGAAAGCCTGGGAAACTGGTGGGTGCTTTTGGCTCAGCATTGCTTTCAGCTGCTGACGGCTGCCTCACTTCAAGAGATGCTAGAAAGATAGAGGCTGACGTTGGGCAGAGCCAAAGTTGGGCAGAGCCCAGTTGGAAAGCCTCGGTCCAAGACCTCGGCCCAGCAGAGGGCAGAACCTGACCCTTGGAGATAAGGTGAGTTGGGACAGACAGAGCCCTGCTGAAGGGCATGGCTGCAAACCTGTGGCGAGCCACAAAACTGTGGTGAGCCGCAACCCTAAGATGGCGCCTGGCTTGATGCCAGAAAGCTCAAGCTTAGCTGTAAACAAGCCTTAGTTGGTAGCAGCTGCCTAGCCCGGTGTGCTTCCTCCTTTTGTGAGCCTATCTTGGATCGCTAGGTGGCATGATCTGATTGGGTTTGAGTAGACATATAAGGGCTTGGGGGAGGACAAGCAGAGACACAAACAGACAACCAGAGACACAAGCAGAGAAGCAAGCAAGGATTCAGAAGACTGTTTTCAAGGGACCTGAATAAACTGCTTGAGAAGAGCTTTTGCGAGTTGCGTCGTCCTTGCTGGTCGAGGGGGACGTGACACAAACCCCCAGACCGGCCGGGGTCCCAGGAAAACCATGAGATTCGCCAGGGACTACAAGATAGCACCCTGCTTAAGGGCATGGGGGCAGAGCCAGGGATCCTCAAGAGACAGAGGTGCCAAGCAGATGTGCGCCAACTCCTGGTGCCAAGGCCATGCTGAGAGAAAAGGCTGGATCTCAAGGGGATGAGCACTAACCGGCTCCATATCATCCGGGGCTGCACACGTATAGCACGGGCCCTAAGGCACTGGAATGGGCTGGGCAGAAGCCTCGGCCCATAAAAGAGACCAACTGAGGAGACGACAGGAGGTGGAGGGCAAGAAAAGTCTGCGGAAGGCAGCAGTTGCCACGAGTAAGTTCAGACTGGCAGAAGAGGTGCGGCCTAGGACCTACGCAGAGAAAGTTTTATGAAAACCAGATGCTGGGGAAGGCCATGGCTGGCGGACACCCTGGCAGCTGTGGCTTGAGCAGAGAGGCTGGCAGGCAGCAGTGACACTGGGAGACAGTCAGTAAGAGGAGGCCGACCTTAAACGGATGTGAGGCTGCCATAGCAACACTGGAGCTGGTGACCTCTGGGAGGCAGCTGACTGTGGTGTTCCTGCAGACAGACTGCTGACCAGCTGCCCCTTAAGAACCTACATCTTGGTGTCCTTTCTAAAGTGTTAGGGTTGATTGGTAGGTGGTTATAGAGACATTAATAAATACAGCTTTAAATTACACCTACAAAAGACAATACAAATGACCTTGTAGGATTGAAAATGGACCCTTCTCGGGCTGGCTCCCTGACCCCTCCCCCAAATTTGAACCTTAGAGCTCACATGGCAGAAGTCAGGAACAGAATCCTGAAGGTTCTGTAATGGATTAGAGCCCCTTTAACCAAAAAGGTTTCTACCTAATGAGTCTGAAAACACTGCTTGTGAAGCTATGAGAAAACTGTTCTTTTATGTTTTGAGAATTGAGAGTAACCATTTGGCGTTTGGTTTAAGACAGAGTCTCGGTGTGTATCCCAGATCACCCTCGAACCTCCCCAAAGCTAGGACCGCAGGTGCAATCCCTGGCTCAGCTTGTATAGCTCTTTTACACTGAAGCTAAACATATGAGAAGTAAGACATAGAAGACATGTCTAACTGAATTACAAAACAAACAAGCAAGAGTCTCCATTGCATCATTATCCTCTGTCAAAAACAAAGCCCAGGTCCCAGGGCTTTGAGTTGGCCCACCCCAACATCTACTCCATCTACAAACTGCTGGAGTGCATGAAGGGACCATCCTGTAGAACCAAAGCTGCAGAATCTCCATGACACCGGGCAACAACAAGATGTCCTAGAGGGGTCCCAGTGAGGACCCAGTATTAATAGTGAAGCAGCAGCCAGAGGCCTCAAACCAGACCAATGGCTCACTGCAATGAACATGTGCAAGTAGAGTTACTTAGGCAAAAGGATATACTGTGGGACACATTGTAACAGAATGAGGCTTCCACACTGTGGGACACACTGTGACAGAATGAGGCCTTCACACTGTGGG
>CAJQZJ010000247.1:1828030-1849817 GCA_907164525.1 Lophiomys imhausi | reverse complement strand
ATCTTTTGGATATATGCCCAAGAGGGGTATGGCTGGGTCTTGAGGTAGATTTATTCCCAATTTTCTAAGATATCTCCAGATTGATTTCCAAAGTGGTTGCACAAGTTTGCAGTCCCACCAGCAATGGGGGAGTGTTCCCCTTTCTCCACATCCTCGCCAGCATGTGCTATCATTTGAGTTTTTGATCTTAGCCATTCTGACAGGTGTGAGATGGAATCTCAGAGTTGTTTTAAGTTGCATTTCCCTGATAACCAAAGATGTTGAACATTTCCTCAAATGCCTCTCAGCCTTTAGAGATTCCTCTTCTGTGAATTCTCGGTTTAGCTCTGTACCCCATTTATTGATGGGGTTATTTGATTTTTTTGGTGTTTAATTTCTTCAGTTCTTTATGTATTTTGGATATTAGCCCTCTGTCAGATGTTGGGTTGGTGAAGATCCTTTCCCACTCTGTAGGCTGCTGTTTTGTTCTAAGGACAGTGTCCTTTGCCTTACAGAAGCTTTTCAATTTTATAAGGTCCCATTTATTGATTGTTTGTTTTAGTGCCTGAGCTATTGGTGTTCTATTCAGGAAGTTGCTACCAGTGCCAATGATTTCAAGGCTTTTTCCCACTTTCTCTTCTATTAATGTTAGTGTGTCTGGATTTATGTTGAGGTCCTTGATCCACTTAGACTTAAGTTTTGTACAGGGTGATAAGTATGGATCTATTTGCATTCTTCTACATGTTGACATCCAGTTAGACCAGCACCATTTATTGAAGATGCTTTCCTTTTTCCATTGTATGTTTTGGCTTCTTTATCAAAAATTAAGTGATCATAGATGTGTGGGTTTATTTCTGGGTCTTCAATTCGATTCCATTGGTCAACTGGTCTGTTTCTATACCAGTACCACGCTGTTTTTATTACTATTGCCCTGTAGTACAGCTTGAAATCCAGGATGGTGATACCTCCAGATGTTCTGTTATTGTACATGATTGATTTAGCTATTCTGGGTCTTTTGTTATTCCATATGAAGTTGAGAATTGTTTTTTCCAGATCTGTAAAAAATTGAGTTGGTATTTGGATAGGAATTGCATTGAATCTGTATATTGCTTTTGGTAAGATTGCCATTTTTATTATGTTGATCCTACCTATCCATGAACAAGGGAGATCTTTCCATCTCCTGATATCTTCTTCAATTTCTTTCTTCAGGGTCTTGAAGTTCTTATCATACAGGTCTTTCACTTGCTTGGTTAGAGTTACCCCCAGGTATTTTATATTATTTGTGGCTATTGTGAAGGGTGTTGATTCCCTTATTTCTTTCTCAGCCCATTTATCTTTTGTGTAAAGAAGGGCTACTGATTTTTTTGAATTGATTTTGTATCCAGCCACCTTGCTGAAGGAGTTTATCAGCTGTAGAAGTTCTCTGGTGGAATTTTTGGGGTCACTGATGTATATTATCATATCATCTGCAAATAGGGATACTTTGACTTCTTCCTTTCCAATTTGTATCCCCTTGATCTCTTTTAGTTGTCTTATTGCTCTAGCTAAAACTTCAAGTACTATGTTGAAGAGATATGGAGAGAGTGGGCAGCCTTGCCTTGTCCCTGATTTTAGATGGAATGCTTTAAGTTTCTCTCCATTTAGTTTGATGTTAGCTATTGGCTTGCTGTAAATTGCTTTTATTATTTTTAAGTATGGTCCTTGTATGCCTGATCTCTCTAAGACTTTTATCATGAAAGGGTGCTGTATTTTGTCAAAAGCTTTTTCAGCATCCAATGAGATGATCATGTGGTTCTTTTCTTTCAGCTTGTTTATGTGGTGGATTACATTGATGGATTTTCTAATGTTGAACCACCCCTGCATCCCTGGGATGAAGCCTACTTGATCATGGTGTATGATACTTTTGATGTGATCTTGGATCCGGTTTGCAAGTATTTTATTAAGTATCTTTGCATCCATGTTCATAAGGGAAATTGGTCTGAAACTTTCTTTCTCCGTTGGGTCTTTGTGAGGTTTAGGTATCAGGGTAACTGTGGCCTCATAGAATGTGTTTGGCAGTATTCCTTCTGTTTCTATGTTGTGGAAGAGTTTGAAGAATATTGGTGTTAGCTCTTCTTTGAATGTCTGGTAGAATTCTGTGCTGAAACCATCTGGGCCTGGGCATTTTTTGGTTGGAAGACGTCTAATGACTTCTTCTATTTCCTTAAGGGTTATAGGACTGTTTAATTTGTTTACCTGTTCTTGATTTAACCTTGGTAGGTGGAATCTATCAAGAAAATTGTCCATTTCATTTAGATTTTCCAATTTTGTGGAGTACAAGTTTTTGAAGTAGGACCTAACGATTCTTTGGATTTCCTCAATGTCTGTTGTTATTTCCCCCTTTTCATTTCTGATTTTGTTGATTTGGGTATTTTCCCTCTGCCTTTTAGTTAGTTTAGCTAAGGGCTTGTCTATTTTGTTGATTTTCTCAAAGAACCAGCTCTTGGTTTTGTCGATTCTTTGTATTGTTCTTTTTGTTTCTAAGTTGTTGATTTCAGCCCTGAGTTTGATAATTTCCTCTCGTCTGTTCCTCTTGGGAGTGTTTGCTTCTTTTTGTTCTAGCTCTTTCAGGTGTTCTTTTAGGTGGCTAGTATAGGAATTCTCCACTTTCTTTTTGAAGGCACTTAGAGCTATAAACTTTCCTCTTAGCACTGCTTTCAATGTGTCCCATAAGTTTGGGTATGTTGTGCCTTCATTTTCATTGAGTTCTAAGAAGACTTTAATTTCTTTTTTTATTTCTTTCCTGACCCAGAGGTCATTGAGGAGAGAGTTGTTCAGTTTCCATGTTTTTGCAAGCACTCTGTTGTTTTTGTTACTGTTGAAGCCTAGCTTTATTCCATGATGGTCTGATAAGTTACAAGGAGTGATTTCAATTTTCCTGTATCTGTTGAGGCTTGCTTTGTGACCGACTATATGGTCGATTTTGGAGAAGGTTCCGTGAGGTGCCGAGAAGAAAGTGTATTCTTTTGTTTTTGGGTGAAATGTTCTGTAGATATCAATTAGGTCCATTTGATTCATGACATCTGTGAGGTTCATTATTTCTCTGTTTGGTTTCTGCATTGTTGATCTGTCCAGTGGTAAGAGTGGTGTGTTGAAGTCTCCCACTATTAATGTGTGAGGTTCAATGTGGGATTTGAGCTTCAGTAGTGTTTCTTTAATGAATGTGGGTGGTCTTACATTTGGGGCATAGATGTTTAGTATTGAAATTTCATCTTGGTGGATTTTTCCTTTGATGAGTATATAGTGTCTGTCCCCATCTCTTTTGATTAATGTTGGTTGAAAATCCAATTTGTTGCATACTAGAATTGCTACTCCAGCTTTTTTCTTGGGTCCATTTGCTTGGTATATCTTTTTCCACCCCTTTACTTGGAGATAATGTCTATCTTTTTTGCTGAGGTGTGTTTCTTGTAAGCAGCAGAATGTGGGATACTGTTTTCGCATCCATTCTGCTAGCCTGTGCCTTTTTATTGGGGAATTGAGTCCATTGATGTTGAGAGATATTAATGACCAGTGATTGTTACTTCCTGCCATCTTGATGTTGGTAGAGATAGTGTGTGAGTGAGCTTCTTTCCTTTTGTTTTTGCTGCAGGCATGCTATTTGCTTCCTGTGCTTTCTTGTGTGTAGTTAACCTCTTTGGGTTGAAGTTTTCCTTCTAACATCTTCTGTAGAGCTGGATTTGTGTATAGATATTGTTTGAATTTAGCTTTGTCATGGAATATCTTGTTTTCTCCATCTATGTTGATTGACAATTTTGCAGGGAATAGTAGTCTGGCCTGGCATTTGTGGTTTTTTAGGGTCTGCAAGATGTCTGTCCAGGCCCTTCTGGCTTTTAGAGTCTCTGAAGAAAAGTCAGGTGTGATTCTGATAGGTTTGCCATTATATGTTACTTGACCCTTTTCCCTAGCAGCTTTTAAAATTCTTTCTTTGTTCTGTACATTTAGTGTTTTGATTATTATGTGGCGGGAAGATTTTCTTTTCTGGTCTAATCTATTTGGGGTTCTGTAAGCTTCTTGTACAGTTATAGGCATCTCTTTTTTTAGATTTGGGAAATTCTCTTCAATGATTTTGTTGAAGATATTTTCTGGTCCATGGAGATGGGACTCTTCTCTTTCTTCTATTCCTATTATTCTGAGATTCCATCTTTTCATTGTGTCCTTGATTTCCTGAAGGTTTTGTGTCAGGACTTTTTTAGATTTGACATTTTCTTTGACAGATGTATCCATTTCTTCAATTTTATCCTCTGAGCCTGAAATTCTTTCTTCCATCTCTTGTATTCTGTTGGTGATGCTAGTGTCTGTAGTTCCGATTCTTTTCTTAAGGTTTTCCAGTTCTATGGATGTCTCAGATTGGATTTTCTTCATTGCTTCAACTTCCCTTTTCAGGTCTTCCATTCCTTTAAGCGCTTTATTCATTTCCATCACCTCCTTTGCAGTACTTTGTTGTTGCTCTCTGAGGTATTTGATTTCCTCCCTTAGGCCTTCTATTATTAATATAAGCGTAGGATTAAGGTCATTTTCCTTTGCTTCAATTGGGTTCAGCTGTCCAGAGTTGTCTGTAGCATTATTACTAGGATCTGGAGACATCCTATTGTTTTGGTTTTTTTTTTTACCATGTTCTTGCGCTGACCTTTTGTCATCAGATGGACCCAGGTGTTATCTGTTTGTTTCTTTTGTTACCTGACCTTGGTGCTCAGGAAAACTCCCTGCCCTGGGGGTTGGCTGATCCTGAGATCCTGGTGTTTACCTCCAGATGGCAGGCAGATTCCTGTAATAGACTGACTGGCTCTCGGAGAGGAGGGTGGCTGCTGCTCTCCTCAACTGCTTGTGACCCAATTGGACCAATATAGAGGGGATTAGAGTGGGGAGAGGGCTAGCCTCTGAGGACCTGGGAGCTGACAGGTCTCCTCAGAAAGGCAGGTAGAGCTGTGCTTGGGTCTGTGTTCTCCTCTCACTGACCCAGTCGTTCTGGCTCCCCAGCTGGGCTGACTGTGCAGGCAGGGAGCTCCACCCACAACAGATGCCGGCCTCAGTGCGCCTGTTGCTGACTGCCTCAGATGCTTGGGTGCGTGAGTGACCCACCCGCCCCAGTATTTGTGGAGAACACACTGTCCCGGGCTCTGTTTGCAGGCAGTCTTGGCTCCTAATTGCTTTGCTGTGACTGGGTTAGGTCTCTGCCTCTCCGCTACAGTGCACACTGTGCCACCATGTTGGAAACTCCAGAAAAAAATAATCTCACTTACCTTTGCTCTTGTGGTGCGGCTTGAGTGCAGGCTGGATATCAGGCAGACAGGCGGGGCCGCTGGTCTGTGGCTGGAGCCGTGGGCTGGATCCGCTCCTGGGCTAGATCTCTAGCCAGAGCTCCTCTCCAGACCGGTGACGGAGCTGGCTGATCTCAGGGTTGTGTTCCCGGGAACTGCGTGGGCTCTTTTACCTGGTGACCGGTCTCAATGTTCGCTACTACTCAGATGCACTGCTCTATGGTCGGCGCCATCTTGGATCCTCCCTCAATTATTTTTTAATGTTTATTTTTTGTTTTCCATTAAGGGGCCACGGTTTGCAAGGGCAAAGGGCAGATATGGAAGAATGAGGGGGATGAGTGGGATTGGGGTGCATGATGTGAAATTCACAAAGAAACAATAAAAATATAGAAAAAAACAAAGTTCAAAAACAAGTTTATAATTTCAGAACACTTTAATGTACTTGTTCTGATCTGACATTAAGACCCATGCACCCTAACACAGCTAGGTTATGGTTCACTTTGGATAGTTAGAGAACAACACACCCTAATACAGTTGGGAGACAGTCTATGTTGGACAGTTAGAAACCTGCACATCCTTACACACCTGGGTAATGTTTCCAGTTGGGGAATAAGAGACCCATGCACCCTAACACATTTGGGTTATGATCCATGTCTGACAGATATAGACCCATGCACCCTATTACAGTTTCCCTGTGGTTCATGGGAGACAATTAGAGACTCGTGCACCTTAACATACCTGCGTTATGGTCCATATCTAACAGAGATGCTCACACTTAATACAGTTGGGTTATTGTCAACATGTGACAGAGACCCACACACACTAACAGAGTT
This sequence comes from Lophiomys imhausi, assembly GCA_907164525.1. Taxonomy (NCBI): domain Eukaryota; kingdom Metazoa; phylum Chordata; class Mammalia; order Rodentia; family Muridae; genus Lophiomys; species Lophiomys imhausi. The sequence goes on along the minus strand of CAJQZJ010000247.1, from coordinate 1,843,708 downwards.
GGGTTATGGTCCATATTGGACAGTTAGAGACCCACGCACACTAATACAGTTGGGTGTACACTCCACACGGGACAGTTCAAGATCCCCACTTCCTGACACAACTGGGTTATGGTCCATGACCAACCGTTAGAGACCCATGCACCCTAACACAGGCTCAGTCGCAAGGAGCCCAGAGTGGATTCCTTGTGTCACTTTCCCTCAGCGTGCCCACCTAACTGTCTCCTTTCAGATGAAGCAAAAGCCTGTTCAGGAACTGCAAGTTCTTTCTTGGGATCAAGTGCAACCAGAAAGTCAGGCAGACTGTTGGCCACAGTCCCTGGGGGAGCACATTGTAAGGGACTGTGAGATCCTCCTTTCTGAGGCTGCAGACAGACACCCTTGCTGATGTGAGGATCAAAGCTCTGGCCATTTTACACGTACTTCCTGAGCGCCCCTCCTCTCTCTCCTTCACACTCTTTGTGTTAAAATGTCCTTCACTTTCTTGTAACCTGGTCCCTTGCTCTCTGCTCCCTAACTCCATGGTTTCTTCCTCCCCTCTCCCCAGCACCCCCTGTCTTTTATTCCTTCCTTACCTCCCTCTTTTAATCCTCATTTCTCAAGATGACCATATTTCTTTCCACAATTCCTTTAGCTTTTCTTTTTTCCCTTTCTTCTGAAACCAAACCTTTTAATTATTCAACTATATATTTATTGACAACTATATTCACTTATAAACATTCACTTAACTACTAACACTATGAATACCTACAACCCCTATTACCTAATCACTAAACCTATTGATAACTATTACAACTATTTTCATAACCTTTTAGAAGGATACAGTCTCTGGGGCAGGTCCTCAGTAGTCAGGAACATAGTCTCTGGGGTAGACTCTTTAATGTACTTAGCAGTCTTTCTTCTGGAATATCTCAGACGTAGATCAGTCAGGGTAAATTGGCTATCATGGTTTCACCTTAAATAAGGTTTGAGGCTTTCTTCTCTCTGGGAGACCTCAGCCATCTGTAGGCCAACTTACTTCCTTTGTATCAGCAACTCTGCCTCTCTGCCTCAGTCTTCAAAGCTGGCCACAGTTTTGTTCAGGCCACTATTTGGACAGGTCAAACCCCTCTAGGCAAAAGCTGAGCCACAGGGTTTAGTCCTTCGTCTTTTACTGTCTTGCTGAGGCTTTCTCACCAGCTTCTTTCTGCCTCAGGGAGATCTGGCCATCAGTCCACCAGCACTTTTTCCATCATAGGATACAAACTACTCTTTGTCCTTTCTAGCATCTGAGCTCTCTAGCATGGGCCCCCCCCACCCCAGGCTCCATCCACTTGTCCTTAAATAGGATCTCTCCTTGTTCCACCTGCTTCAGCTTAATCTGGGCTCTGCCCACTTAGCAGCTGAAAAAAATGCCAGGCCATGAACCTTGTTTTTAGTACATAGAGTCTCTTCTTGTTTCACCTGACTTCATCCTTGTTTTTAGTCCATAAGCTGATAAACTAATTACCCACAGCCAAGTTGATCTTCATGCCCCGGATTAAAAGACTGTATCAGAAACCCCTAGATATTTGCTAAATCTAATTTATATTAGTCTAAACTCTCCTTGCATTCTTCCTTCATTTTAGACTGATTTTACTTTCTTCTTTACATTTTTCTGGTAATATATACAAACCCAACCATGTTCAGGTTTAAGAAGAGAATGGTCACAAACATGAGAGAGACTAGACATGTATAGATGCATTTCTGGAAATTGAAACCATGATCCCAATACTGACCCACAATCTCTTATCTGAATTACAGATGCAGAGAATTCATAAACCAGATCTCTTTAAAATCAGATGCCAAATGTGACCCCCCAGGAAAAGGTGAGGGTGTGTCTGCACACTCTCGTGGGACAGTCAGCAATGTGACCTTCTGCAGTCTCAGTAGATAAAGATGGGGCCAAGACGCCTCCAATGAGTGTTTTTTCATTTTCATCTTTAATCTAACTCAGAAAATGTACAAGAGACTTGTTTAAAGCAATTCAAATAAATGCAAGCACCAGACATTACCAATCGCACTGAATGCTCACAAAGATGAAGAAGTTTGGTGCATTTTGTAGGAAAATATTCTGGCATTCATCACTACTCATGACTTTAAAAGAAAGATCAGTGAGAGTTTCAGAGACAGAACCACCCATCCCAGTGTTTGAGACATCAATGATGATAGTGAGGGAATGGGGTTGATTTTTATAAAAGACAAAATGGAAGATAAATGAAAGTTTTGGAAGCCATAAGAATAGTTTGTGTGAAAGACCATGATCCAAGGGCAGGAGCCTGGTCTGCGGATGGTGGCAATGAGCTGACCATCTGGAAGCTTCTGTGTGTCCTTTGATAAAGGAGGTGATAACAGTTTACAGAGAGGGAGCATACAGTGGGCAGTTTACAGAGAGGGGGCACACAGTGGGCAGCAGGACTCTAATGCTTTATCTGGACATCCCTCCCAATCCTCAGGCAGCTCTATGAAAAAGAACATCTCTTCCACATTTTACATTTCAGCCAAGGCAGAGAGGGGTCAGAGGGCTTGTCCACAGTCCCAGCATTTCAGGGTGACAGTGTAAAGGTCAAGGAACTGATTCCTGAGCCCAAATGTGGGGCGACTGAGGAATCACCAGGAACTCGAGGACATTGCAAAATGCAAGAGGATTTTATTAATCAACATGCTGAGGTCACCCTCAAAGCTTCTCCATGCAAGGAGAGGGAGGGGACCCTGAACACAATTTCAATTCAGGTTAAATAAATTTCAGCAAGGCAGAACCAAGCAACAGCACTTTGATTGGCTACCATAGGTGACCTAGGAAACAAGGTGGGGATTTCCAAACTCATGACCATTGGCCACCTGTGGATTCTGTTGTTCTCTCTATTACTCTGGGAACCGGCCATACCCAAGCCAGAACTTGGCCTCCTGGTAATGGTTAGAGTTTCCAAGCCCTGGGAGGTGGTACATGGTAGATTCTGGGGCAAGCTGACCTGCAGCTCAGGGCCTACTCAAAATTCCCAGGCTTCTGAAGCCTAACTAAAGTTTGGCCCTAACAACAGCTTCCAGCAATGTTAATAGCCACATCTTTTGTCCCCCATGTGACAATCCAAGACTTTGATCTTTCTGTGTATATGGTATAGATACAGGTCATGAAACTCAAAAGAATATCCTGAGATGCAAAGAGAAGTCAGGTCCTATTCATGGGCTCAGGCTGGAGAATGTAGGAGAAAAATAAAACACAGATATTTCAAGTCACAAACCCTGAACGGACTCTAACCCACCCCGGGTCTCAGAAGAGGCCTCAGGTTCTTTACAACAGCCCAGATGCCCATCACCTCGAAGGCTTTTTGTAGGTCTAAGAACCTCAGCCTTAGCTGCTGTGTGCTCTCAAGGAGAAAGGGAGACACTAACCCCCACCCAGCAGAGGTTCTCCACAGGAACAGGCTGCTCAGACCCTGGAGTCAGGGAGAGAGAAGGATGAAGCCCTGGATTTGGCTCACAGGTGCCCAGGCAGCCACCTCACAGCCCGCAGAGGATGCACGCGGATCTCCCCATGACACCCCTCCCTGTCCCTTGACTCTGTGACACTTTCACAGAAATCTTCTGATTAGATCAATACTTACTTTTTTTGTGCTTAAAACAACAGAAACATACATACAACATAGAATGGAAATACACATATGAAGCTCTGTTTTTAAAGAGAAACCGCTTTGTCTGTCATAGCTCAACACAAAGAAGACAAGTCCTGTGCGAAAAGTTAATTTAACCTCATGATCTATTAATCCTCTTATGGCCTGAGGGAATATGACACAAGGTGGAGATGTCACTGTAAGGAACTCAAAGAGCAATGGCTGATCCCTGGGGCCTCTCACACAGAGCTGAGAGCACAAACATCCAGGCCTCTACTGGAGGACGTAGTTTGTATTTCAGGTGAGGACTGTGTGTGGTCACAGAAAACATCAGAAGTTTCAAGGGACCTGGCCTGGACAGTGAGGAGGGTAGCCCCTTCCTTTCCCCACCCCTGGCAGCCCAGCACCTGAGCTGTGCACTTAAACCAGGGGTCCCTGACCAAAGCCACAGTGTCACCATCACAGCTGCCACACAGAGTCTCTGGGGAGCCACAGTCGCTTCTTGCTGGAGGAGAGGTGGTGGTCTCACACCCTGGGAACTGTCTTCCTCCCCACCCCTATCTACACCTGGGGTCATAAGAACCCCGGGATTCACTGCTTTGCAACTGTGTGGGTGAGGTCATTGTTGAGTAGCCAATCAGCATCAGACTTGAACAGCATCATCAGTTGCTAGTTAGAAGTTCAGTATGAGGGTCCTCTTTGAAACCAGTAATTTCCTTTTTATTTAGTATTTTTAGTGCTTGATCCTGTTTCAGCTGGAACACTTTAATGGGGCCACACTGCTGGGCCTGCTCTGAGATGCTCAGTCATCCACTCACCGGTCTGAGCACTGGGGGAGCAGTCACCTCTCCTGCACAAGGCTGTCAACTGTGTGTTTGAAGCATTGTGGGAGGTGAAGGAAGATGGCTGCCAGTCAGGCACCTTTAGCCTGGCACTTGCTGCACCTCGGCTTAATGGTGTAGATGTCAAACGTGATTTAAGAGAGTCCACTTCAGGGGAAGTCGCCACTGTCTCTTACCTACCCTAGAGCTGGAGAAGGCTGTAGTGCCAGGGATGCCTCCAGAAGCAGCTTCCCCTGGTAACTGATGACATAAGAGAATTCAGGATCCTGATTGGACAGGGGAATCCTCACTTCTTAGGTTAGGGACATCTCCGACAGGCTAAAGGGAAGTGAAACCTAGTCCTGACCCAAGGGGAAATTCCAGCTCTCACCTGAACTGCTGCTGACTTCAGTGGCGCCCCTAGAAGCACAGATGAGGGTCCCTGTGTTTATCCCAAAGCCCAGTCCTCAAGGGGGACACTCAAAGCAGGGGCTGGGCATCCTGAGGAGGCGAGGGTGGGGTCCTGCCAGGTGGCAGTGCAAGGTAGAGTTGGATCCGATAGAAGCAGTTCTCTGACTTGGTGTGCGGCCCTGGGAGATATGCCCATCTCTGTAACTTCAACGGGAGGCCAGGCTTCTCTTCCTGATGTCTTTGACTCAACTTACCTGGTTTTACATCTATCACAACTGGCTGAAGTCAGAGCCTGAATTGGCAGTGGATACTCAGGGAAGGAACTAGAATTCTCACAGCCCTGAAGATTAATATCATATATGGGAAGAGTTTAAGTTCTTTCCTCATCTAGATCTGGTCAGAGGTGTCATGGGAAAGCATCGTCCTCCTTAAAGTTCAAACTAACACTGGGCAGATTAAAGTACTAGGGGTTGAACAATTCCCGCCACTGAGCTACAGCTCCAGATCTCTCTTTACTTTGAGACAGGATTTATTAGTTGCCCAGGTTAGCCTGGAACTTGTGATCCTCCCGCCTTACCTTCCAGACTGGCTGAGATCAGAGACTCGAAAAAGTACAAGTAGGAAGATTTTTTTTCTTGAAATTCACTTCAGTATCCCACTGACTTACAGTTGTGCATGGTACGGACAGGATAGAAACTGATCAACCGGGTCTGGGGAGATGTCTCAGTCAGGAAAGGGCTTGCCACACAAGCATGATGACCTCAGTTGGATCTGCAGAACTTATATAAAAACTAGACACGTGGCACACAAGTGTAATCCCAGAAAAGGCTGAGGTAGGTGGATTCTTGCAGCCTGCACAGTCTAATCAGCAAGCCCCAGGTCCCAGTGAAAGAACCTGTCTCAAGCAAGGTCTACAACACCCACATACACATGCACACCTTTACACACAGACACACACACCCCCCCGCGTGCGCGCGCACACACACACACACCCACACACACACACACATCCACGCATACACGCATGCACATAATAGAAGTGAACCTGTTCAGTCAACATCTTTACAATCCATTCTGTAAATCCCGTGGCTAGAATGTTTCTTTATTAAAAATAAGTAGTGAAGTCTTTTGGTATTCACTTCGTTGGTAACCCACCTCAGCTGATGAATAAGTTACTAACAGCATAAAATAAGTAGCATTTATTCACAGAAACAACTTAAATGTCTAGCTGGCAACCCTCAGGGTATGTAGGGGTGGGGGTTGGCTCCTCCAGTTGTAATGGTGTCCTGGACATCATAGGCCAATGCACACTCTGATACCAAGGAGCTAATCTCCAATAGAGTTCTCAAACACCAGAAGAAACTGAGTCACTGTACTCTGACAGCCATGGAAAGAAATAGTCATTAAACCTAAAGGCAGTTTTATGTCTGTCCATTATTAGTCCTTGAACAGCTCCAAGAAGCCCCTCCTCCCCACATACATACATACATCCCTGTCTGATGGAAGGTGAGTGCCTCCTGGTGGGCACCTGTGGGCAACCCACCAATTTTCCTTTTAGTGAAAGCTGACCACCTCCCTGCACTGAGGAAGCTTCAGATTTGGGGGTTGGGAGCAGAGGGAAGGTTATCTTCCAAGGCCTATGGTTGGACCAATTGCTGCCTTCTCAAAGGAGCCAGAGCAGAGCTGCTGCCTGGACTCCTCCCGCCCGTCTCTTCAGAGAGAGGAAGACATCATTTTGTCATCAACAGCTTTTAATGCAGAAGCTTGGGTGGGACATCCAAGGTGAAGAGCAGGGTGTTGAATGTGTGGGACACCCTTAAATATGCCATCCTACAACACCACCAATATTGTCTCATGGACTTTAAGCTGAACCAGGAAGATGGGAACAAACAGTAGGCAAATCAAACACCCACAGGTGATAAAGAACTTTCTTGTAAAACAATTATTTGAAATACATTTGCCATTTATTAAGATGGATGCAGGTGGAGAGTATTAATCTAAGACCACCTGCTGCTCTTGTAGAGAACCTGAGTTTGCTGACCAGTAGTCCCGCTGGGCAGCTCACAGCATCCACAACTCCAGCTCCAGGGGGGATTCCTTCTTCTGGCCTCTGTGGGTACCCGCACTCACACACACATGCCACATGCAGACATACCCACGCACACACACCCATACACACATAATTTAAAATAGGATAAAATGTGTTTTAAATAAATAGTTAAAATGAACTATGTGTGCCACTTTGCACACTAATGAGAGGTGTGTTTGTCCAACACAACACCATCCAAAGACGAGCTGATCAGACCCTGCCATGCTGGAGATCTGTGCTGGGAGATACTAAGTCTTTAACTTAGACTATCTGTCACAGTGCCCTGCTTCTGTAGGAGAAAACTGTCTATACATCGAAGGCACTGCAGGCACAGCAAAGGAGAGTTTCAAGCCTGAGCTGAGGTGTGTCAGGCGGTGTTGGCAGGTGTTGTGTGATATGAGGGGACACCCGAGGTAGAGCACAATCCGCCTGCATGTTGCCTGTGGCCCCAGCAGGTCCCATGTGGTTCTGTTTGTTGGAGGGAGCTACTGGTCTCAGTGTTCACGGGTCTCTCTGGGCCTCAGAGGCTGGAAGCTAGGTTCCAAGATGCTGCCTGGACCCTTGGTGCTCTATGGTGGAGTCCTGGACCTTCCTGGGAGTTTTTCTGGGGGGGGGGGGCATGTTTTCTTGTTTTCCATCAGCAGGGACTGAACACAGGGTCTCCCACAGGCTACAAGAGGCTTTGCAACTGAGTCCACCGCCTGTGATGTTGTTTACTGATGGTTACTGTACATTGTCATTCTATGTTCCTGGACTGGGGATGGGACCCAGGGCTTCTCCCTGCCTGCATGTTTATTGTAGCCCAATTCCCCATGACTAAATGTTCAGTCCAGCAGAATGCTTATCAATGGATGAATAGGAAAAAAAATACAAAGAAAAGGATTGAAAGTTTCATCTACTGAGAACTGAAATTATATAGACTGATAGATTCCGATGCACACTTCCATTTGTATGCATAAGTTTCAATTGCGTGCATAAATGTATATTCATATGTATTTACATATGCATGTGTCTGGACTCAGAAGGAAAGGAAACGGAAGGGTTAAGTCGATGAACTGTTTTACTTAGAAACCCTGGCAGAAGAGGAAGTGACACACTTGGTGGTTTACTTTCTCCCAGCACAGGGCCCCCTGCCCTCCCAGTCCACAGCACAAGGAGGTCCAGGTGTAGCTTAGCAACCAGTCCAGAGGCCACAGCTGTTAACTGTGGAGGCCTCAACATGCTGCTAACTAACTCTGCAGGTGCACTGAGAGCAAGGGCTGTCAACCATGGGGGTTTACATAGCGACTCCACGGGATGCACTGCCCAGCGTTCAGGCCCAGGAAGACATTTGTCGCAAGGGCAAAGGGCACCACCAAGAGACCTCATGCAGGCACCACCTGAGACCACAGGACAGAGTCCCCATTAAGGTCTCAAACTCCATATGTACCCCCAGGCTGGCCCCAAACTTGCAATTCCTCTACTTCAGTCTTGCAACTTCTAAGAAAACAGGCACACACCACCATATCTTAGAAGCAAGACATTTTAAACAATGGTACAAAAATAACCAATTTGTGACCAAGTGATTTCAGGACATTGTAGGACTAAAGTAGGAAAAGTGTGTGTGTGTGTGTGTACACATATGCATAAAGTTAAAATAAATCTTATAAACTTAAAAAAACTTTTTTAAAAAGGAAAATCAAGTTCCCAAAATGACTCTAAAAGAATCTACCAGGTTCCTGCATTACCCGTCGTTCATACATTATGCCTGATTACCATGGAAAACATCCCACACACTTGTGAGCTTTGTTCAGCTGTATTGATTACATTGAATCATGTGAACCATAGGCTGAAACCCAATAATCCCACTCCAGTGTAAATGCACAAGAGAAAATGGAATGAGGGACGCCTCCCACGGCTTAGGCTCACACTCTCCTGGCAACACGGGCACTATGTGCTTGATGCTTCTGTGTTCTTTGGAAAGGCTTCTAGTAAGTCTTTGGACAATTAAAGTTGTCTGTCCTCTGGCTTCTGAATTGTACGTGTTGCTTGTACATTTTGAATACCAACCCTTGTCTGATGAACAGTTTTCGAGCTTTCATTCCTTCAGCCCACTTCTCACTGTGTCCAGTCCCTCCACAGGTAGTTTAGTAGGAAAAATACACACACACGCGCACGCGCACACACACACAGTGCTGCCCCTCAGGTCCATCCGTTCCTGCCTCATGTTTCAAAAATGCTTGCTATACTGCACCACAAGGTTTTTCTGCTTCTTATAGGATCTTACAGGCTCAGGCCTTTGTTGGTTTCTCCATTGAATGTCATGACAGGTGTAGAAATGTCATGAGTATTCTCAATTACATTGGGATGTCTTCCTTCCATACCAAATTTATTAGGAACTTTAATCATAGAAAAAAAATGTCTAAATTAGAAAACACTTTTGTATACATGGGGTCATATTTGGGTATTAGAATTATGAGCTAGTTTAGATGGGCTAGGATTGCACAACCCAGGCCTAGGCTTGTTAAGATCCATGTGGTATCTGTGTGTATTCATTTATAGTAGTGGGTTAAGGATTTACACCACCGAAACAAAGATAATATAAATACTGGTTAAATCATTTAATTAGCTATTTTTCTACATATGGCATACAACATGGGGCTCGAACACATGACCCTGAGATTAAGAGTCTCATGCTCTACTGACTGAGCTAGCCAGGCAAGATGATCTTTCCACATGGCCTGGAACATCAGCTTAGTGTGGAGAATAACAGTCAAAAGGGACGTATGTATATATGGGGTCGTATTTGGGTATTAGAATTATGAGCTAGCTTAGATGGGCTAGGATTGCACAACCCAGGCCTAGGCTTGTTAAGATCCACATGGTGTCTATGTGTATTCATTTATAATGGCGGGTTAAGGATTAACACCGCCGAATCAACTAAATACAATATAAATACTGGGTAAATAGTTTAATTAGACTTTTTTTCAACACACTTTTTCTACAAATACTGAGTCTGTGGTTTGGTTTTTACTTGTACTTTCTATCACCTTTCCTGACAAATATGTTGCACACGTGTGTGCAGTGTGTATCCTTGCTTCCCTGAGACAAGCCCTCATTAGTCTCAGTATACAGTTCTCTCAGGGACTTGCTGAATTGCTGGTATTGAGGACTTTGGCACCTCTGTGCCTTGTGAGTCATTTGCCCACAGTGTCCTCGCTTGGCTTTGGTATCAAGATAAAGATTCCGTTCATGTGAGCATGGAAGCCTTTCCTCTTCCACAGATACATGGATGCTGGAGCAGGAGGGCTAATGGTTCTCTATCAAACGTTTGGCAGAATTCCACTGAGGAGCAAAATGACCCTGTGCTTTCAGTGGGTGGACAGTTTTTATTATTGACTCAGTCTTCTTACTGATGAAAGGTCCGAGTTTTGTTCAGGTCATGACAACTTCAGCTAGGGAAGCTCCAAGCAGAGAAGAGAGAGAGGAAAAAAGGCCACAGGCTATGACAGTTAGATTTGTGAGGCCTTTGATGTCAAAAGCAATGGTCGGGTGGACCACCGCTTCTCTGCAGTTGGTTTCCCCAGTGAGGGCCCCTGGAGTGCCCAGAAGCTTCTAGAAGGTGCTAGCATTTGCCATAGGGTCCTTAGTGGGGTTGGGAACAGCTCTGAAATCTGAGGCCCCTACAGAATAGCTCCTGGGGGAGTCCTGGGAGGTCAGGTCACTGGCCCCGGATGTAACCAAAGCTTTTTAATTACCCAATATATCCATTCTGCTTTATTTCACTGTACTTAATTTATTGTACTTAATAACTCTACCCCCCTCCCACCCCTTGTTCCATTCAACCCCCAACCCTAGGTGGGAGAGAAAGAAGGTTAGAGGGAGAACGGACATGGGTCTCTTTAGGCTACTTCCTGATGATTAGGGTCGTTGGGTTCTTTGGGGGTAATACCAGTTTCGTTAGAAGTCCAGCAAACCAGAAGACAGCAGCAGGAAGAACAAGCAGCAGTTTAGGGGAGCACCAGCAGCCTGGAGAGCAGCAACTTCTTTCTACCTTTCTCTTCTTTGTAAAGCCCATTCTCTTTTACTCCTTTGTGGAGCTCCTTCTCTCTTTTCTCTTTATACCCCCCTTCTCCTCAGAGCTCTGGCTTTTCATTTGCCTCCTTTGTAAAGTCCCCTTCTCCTTGAGGCTCTGGTTTTTTCTCTCTCCCAAGTCTTCAGAGTTAAACTTGCTCAGCTGGTTAGGCCACACTCCTACTAGCCCTGCTAGACTGTTAATACTTTATACCTATGTTTTAAGCAGCCCACCTTAAAAAACAAAAACATTCTCACAATTGGTTTTTATAAACTCCTACCATACCCTGGGTCTGTCTACCTCCTCCACCTCGCTGATGCTGGATACCCTAACCTTTCTTATCTGTTCCCCAGCCAGCTGCGGGTGCCCTCACTATGGAAGTCTCCCTGTTGCAAAGGCATAAGCTGCCCCCCTCTTTTAAATGACTTATTTATTAACTTCTTTTATGTGCATAGGTGTTTTATCTGCGTATATGTCTGTATGTGTCAGATGCCCTAGAACTGGAGTTACAGACAGTTGTGAGCTACCATGTGGGTGCTGGGATTTGAACCTGGGCCCTCTGGAAGAACAGCAAAGGTGCCTAACCGCTGAGCCATCTCTCCAGCCCAGGGCCCCCTTTTTGTAAGCTCTTGATCACACTGATAAAAGATTTTAAAAACACACAAGAGAAACTTGAATTGAAACTTGGAACCCAAGCTGAGGTAGCAATGTGTTTTGTGAAGCGTTATACAACCAAATCCTAATTCTATTATGGTGTGCTACTGCAGCAGCCAGGGTCACACAGTTGAGGGCCTGGAGAATGATGGCTTAGTTCATAAGAGTGCCTGCTGTGTGAGCTTGGAATTTCAATCCCGCACCCCCCCAGAATAAGTCAGGTGTGGGTCCGCACACCTCTAACCTCAGCAAGGACTGAAGGATTGCTGGGGCTTTCTGGCTACCAGCCTACCCTAAAAACCTGAACTTGGGAAAGACCCTGACCCAGAGAAAAGAAGGCAGAGAATGATGAGGACACCTACGTGTGGCCTCCACACACCAGCACACATATGTACATATACCATACTCACACCTCACACACATACATACACACATGCACTATGCATATGAAACCATTGTAGTGAATTCATGCCAAGACAAGTTTTAACAAAATTTTTAAATTACTGTTGAAAGTCTAATGATTTAAATGTATAGATATAAAACTTTCTCATCAACTTACACCACAAAAATGGAGTAAGGACTGCAGTATCAGGGTTGATTTAAAGTAATCTAATACTGCCCAGTCCTGAAGGTGGGACATCTGACACTAGAAGGTGTGTCCCTTCTCTCCAAGGCTGACTGCTCACCCTAGGAAACACCTCCTCAGACAGTAGCCCTTCAACACTGAAGGAAAGTGTGGCTTTGTGCACATCACATGGGCTTTGTGATAAGAAACCGAGCCATTGGTTTGGTAAGGTAACTTCTGGTGTCTGCATTCATCTTGAAAGATTACTACAAAGAGAGGTATGAAGGTTACTGTAGGGGCATGAAGATTACTGGGGTCTAAGGGTTACTTGGGGGTAATGAAGGTTACTGGGGCATATGAGGGTTACTGGGGGGTAATGAAGGTTACTGGGAGTTATGAGGGTTACTGGGGTATGAAGATTACTTGGTTAATGAAGATCACTGGGGGCATGAGGGTTACTAGAAGGCTGCTTATGTGTTTGTAAGTTGCCTACTGAACAGCCTTGTGGCTAACAGACTTTAACAAGAGGTAATTGTTGCTTTTTTACTTTGTTACAAACACACATGTGTGAAACCTCATTTGGAGGGTTAGTCTTTACCACCTTTACCTCCAGACTCTGTCACCTGACTCAATACCTTCATTTCCCCGGCTCATCTTATTTGAAGGCTCTTATTTTTTTTTTTTTTATTTCTTCAAGTTACATCTCAATCGCAGTCCCCTCCCTATTCCCCCTCCAGTCCCACCCTCCCACCCTCAACCCCCCATCCTCTTCCCTTTTTTTTTCTTTTAAGTTTAAGGTATATCTTATTTCCCCCTACAGTTTCCCCTTTCAGTCCAACAAATGGCTCTTTCTTTTATAATAATAGATACAATACAGTACAACAGAGGTAATTAGGCCACAGTTATGAGGGTTATATGGCTTAACGTACATTCCCAATGACCAGTCCATATGTATTTGGTACCTGACTTTAACATTCTACTATCTAACCATCTCCATGAGTTTAAAGTTCTATATCTGACTCAACATTCATACTAATTCCAACCCAATTTTAAAAGTATCTTCTTAGATCTATAACACTCTCTTGACTCCTAAATTCTTAGATCTATAACACTCTCTTGACTCCTAAACAACTCAAAATTTAATTATGAGACTCTATCTATCTGTTCTTCAATCACCTCAGAGACCTGAGAGGGATAAATATATCTGATTTTATAGGAAGTACAGGGTCTGCAGCTTCCCAAACTAAGAAATGACATACCAGTGGCTGCCTGGACAGTTCCCATTTTCTCTCCATACATTACAGCATCGATCTTCAGTCGTTTGGCCCCGCTTCTCTGACAGACATTGATTGTAGAGCAGGGGTTATAAAGGACTTACCTACCCTGTCTTGGCAGAGCTAGGCTGTCAACTTACCTGCTTCCAGGTTTTGTCCTTTTTGGACAGCATTCTGTCTACAGTTGGAGCAAGGGGCTTTTCCTACCAAGAGATAGGCTTGCGACTAATTCAATCATCTCCCACTGGAGATTCTTCAATGCTCATCTTCTACTTGGAGGAGAATAGGGGGTGCTGTCAGGAGTTGATATGTCTTGATATAAAAAAATCTAAAGTTACGAAAACATCTTTGAATGCCATATTCTGCAGATCTCTTGAGGTTTTTGAAGAGGCCCTATCTATCTCTTATATTAGGGTAAGCAGATGTTGCTTGTCTCTTAGCAGGTTTATTTCTGATTAGCTTAGCAAGTAACCATAATAGGCTGTCATAGTACCTAACAGAATGACCGGCTTGCATAACCATTAGTTTGCATTTCTTAATTATCCTAAACAGTTTATGACAGTTAGTAGTAAAAGGCCAAAACATCACATTTCATTTTTTTCTTTACCTCCTAACCCTTCTATCCCATTTCTCTGGGGTGGAGTGACCTTATATAACAGTCCCTCATCTCAGTTGAGAGGTCGTATGAGGGCCAAGAGCCTCTTCATTCATTGGGGACCTACGAAGCAGTACCATCAGTGAAAAGTGTCTCGTTGCCTGGGAGAGAGAACTACTAAACAAACAAATCAATAAGCATACAATAGATAAAACAGACTAAAAAATAGAAAAAAATATAACTAATATATAAAAAATAAAAATTAAACATAAGAAGTCTATGTCCAAGTTTCTTTGGTGTGTTAGTTGAAGGCTCTTATTTTTAAAAATAGGAATGCTTCACCTTTTTAACAATGAATTATAAAATACCTACTCTGCTGAAGGTTCTCAACATGAATTAGATACAGTCTCTTGAGTTAGAGACCAGACTATTAGAAATTATTGTAAAGGCCAATAGTGTAAGTTTCATATGTGAGTTCAAGGACAATCAAAGTGTTCTTAAATCTGGTCTCTCAGAAGCCCTTACCTTTAGGAACTTCCCTTGCCTCTTGGAAGTTCCAAGACTTTGTTATGACACAGGTTCTGGAACCTTCATAGACCATACGCTGCGTAGATCCGATCAACCTAAGCCACACAGTTCCTGGGAGGCCCTCTGCACCTGTGTCTAGAGGGTCTCCCTGACACTCAGGCTCTCGCAGTTCAGGGGCGGTGGCCTTGTGGCACTTGTTGTATCTCGATCTCTCTCTGACAAAAAAAGAGTCCAGATGACATGGAACTCACCGAAAACATGAACCAAAAGATGGACATCCTGGGTAAGAATCAGCTTTCTCTCTGGCATTTCCTTAATACTTACTCTCAAGAGCCTTGTCTTGGGAGCATTAACAGAACTACAGAGCATTTCTGACCCTGCTTTCAGGGATTTCCTCTGAGCCTCACCATCTAAGCTCATCCCACTTTGACCAGAGTTTGTCATTGCTCATGGTGGAGACAGGCTGCCAACTTTCGAGGTACATTTCCAGAAAAATCTCTGAAGGAGTTGTTGGCAGAAGAATTTTCTCACACTGTCAAACATCTAAAATGACCCAGAAGACATTTGCTCTATCTGCCAGATGGGGGTGTGTGGTTACACCATGACGTGGATTCCACTACTGCTTTTTGAAAGCAGACTTGATATTGAAATAATATATTTTCTTAGTCATTCAGAGTTTGCTATCCTTCAGCCTTTCCACTGTCACAGATTTATAGTTGCTGTGAATGTATCTCCCACACACACACACACACACACACACACACTTGTCTTTTCTCCTCCACCTTAAATGTCAAATGCAGTCAATAAACATACAGACAACCCTAGTGTGCATAACCCTCTTAGCCTCTGTAACAAAGTTCACAAATATCCTTCTTGTCATGTGGCTTAGTGGGCATGACCCCAAGTCTTCCCCACTGATAAAAAAAAAAAGTTTGTCCTCTTGTGGTTTACATTAACATCACTACCTCAGACACCATCCTTCCAAAGTCTCCAAAACTTTTGGTTGCTGCTCATACACACACACACACACACACACACACACACACACACACACACACACA